>CM053760.1:53875744-53920288 GCA_028658305.1 Pachyuromys duprasi
CTTCAGGTGTCTCACTTGTTTCCATGGTCTGATGTGAAACCATGGCCACAGGGATGAACAAGCATTTGTTATCCCCACTCTCTAAAGGTCGGGGATCAAGACCTTCATAAGGCTTGAGGCCCCTCGTGGGAGTCACTCTCATATGATGCTTTGCCCAGGAAAAGGCAGGATGAGCTTTGTGCAGGACTCAGGACCGAGAGACCCAGCCCCTCCTGACTGTGGGACAGAGGCTGTCTTCAGTCCCTCTGTGTGTCTACATGAGCACAGAAAGGCTTTCAGAGAAGCAGTAGCTTCCCAGAAAGCAAGCAAGCAAATAAGATGGGAGGCACAGCCTTTCTTTCACAGTCTAACACTGGAAGGGATGCTTCCTTTCTTTCTTTTATCTTTTTCTCCCCTTCCCCCCATCTGAGGCGTGATACGGTGAAGACACACCCAGTTTCCTTGGACCAACTTGGATTTTTTTTTCTCCTAAGAAAGAAAGAAGGAAGGAAAGCAAGTGAGCAATGGAAAAAGAGCCACACTGACCTATGGTACAGCAGGCTGCCATAATGAACTCAAGTTACATAGCCATTTCCAAACTGTGGGGGAGGTTAAGGAAATGTCACTTTTCCTGTATAGACCTATGCACCCAGCTAAAGGTGCTCTGAGATTCCAAGGAAGAGGAGGTTGCTAAGGGGTGATTGGCTGTCCTGTTTACTCAAAGACATTCACAGGCTAGGCCTGGCTGGACAACCCTCCAAACCGCAGTGGCCAACTGAACAAAAGTGAGCACTTGCAGAGAGTATTGCTAACATTGGATGTGTCTCAGACTACTCACTCCTTAGATAACTTGGTATTACAGGCTCCTTCATATATATATATGTGTGTGTGTGTGTGTGTGTGTGTGTGTGTGTGTGTATACATATATGCTTTGTGTCCTTCATCCCCATCATATTTCACTGGCCAGAATGAATGGCATGCCACATCTAACCACATTCAGCACACACTGATGCCCTTCCCATAAACTTAGAAGAAAACAAGGGTCACAAGATTGGCATAGAGCAGAGTGTGATACTATGTGGGGCTCCAGCTTGCCCCTGTTCCAGCAGAACATTCTTGAGGTGTTGGGGCAGGAGGATAGCTTGGCACCTACAGTGGCCCCAGACCTGGGCTGTCATCCCAGCCCGAATGCTGGCTGATGCTACCTCTGGAGTGTGTGTGTGTGTGTTGGGGGCGGGGGCGGTGTCCCAGGTTTGGATCCGAGAGTATTCATTCATTTATAGCCAAGCTCAGCTTTCAGTCTGAATGAGTTTGGAACTCATCCCAAAGCAGGAACTAAAAGGACCACAGATAAATTATGTTGTTTACCCATCAGGATAGACCACCCACTCCTTAATTACTCAGGGCCTTTGGTGACTTATTAAGTAACTTACTCAGAAAACCTTACACACAGTGCACTTCGCATGAAAGGTCCTGGCAGGGGAAGCCAGTATAAACACCAACATTTTTTTTGTATTTTCTGCCACAGCTGTTGTTTATCATCATCATGGGACCCAATCATATTTTTTTTTTCTAAATGAGAATCATTCACTCAAGGTTTTAGTCCCAGATCATGGTATCTTTCTTGTGACACCAGGAGATTTAAACACTCACCCCCCATTTCCCAAAGAACGTGCCACAATCAGAGCACTATCTCACTTCACCCATCTTCTCCACGTCATCCTGGAGTGACACGTGGAACACTCATTCATGCCACACTGAAGTGCTTCTCCTGGGTGTGGCCACTTGACTCCCTTCCGCCTGCCTTGAGGGTGTCTCTATTTGTGGGGGGTGAGGGAGGGAGGAATTGATTTTAGCTGATTGGCCCATCTTAAAGTCTGGGTGGCTTCACATTTTATGAGCTCATGACTCTTTTTCTTAAAATCGCAAATGGATTTTCCTGATTGCCATCAGTGGGAGGCTCCATCCCAAAGGGTGATTTTGAGATTCGGGTTAATAGAAGATTCATCATCTTCAATATGCTTCCAAGTTTGTCCTAAGCACCTACCTCACACCCAGTAGAGACAGAGAGAGAACAGAGGAATCATGTACAATGTGTGTGTCTGTTCTGTCTGCTTTAACAAACCCCAAAGACTGATTTAAATAAAAATGGTTCCTTGTAAGATAGAGGCTTGAAGCTCACATCAAGATATGGCCATCAATTTCTCCAGCATCTTCTCATCATAGCTTCTAGACAGCCCCCCCTTTCTTCCCTCCCTCCTTCCTGCCCCTTAACTTATTCTGGATATGTGTCCCAATCTAATCTTCATATAAGGTTGTCAAATTACACTGGATCATTCCATAATGACCTCATTTAACTTCTTGTAACTTTAACCTCCAAAAGTCATAGCTGTACACACAGTAGCTTCTAAGATACTGAAATGATAACTTCAACATGTGAATTAAATTGAGGGGTACACAGTCCAGACCTCAACACATGCTAAGTCACGTTACATCAAGAAGTGGTACCCACTATGGCCAGCACTAACCACATAGGGAAGCTGGGAAGGTACCCATGGCCAGCAGAGACTTCAGCCAGCTGCTCTCCCTCCACTATGACAGCTGGCCATTGGCCGCAGCAGCAGCTCTTCCTCCGAAGCCCATCTCTTACAAGCAGACTTTCCAGCGGAAAGAATTTAAGGCACCACAGGACTTTCACAAAATACTACTTCATGACAGTTCTCACACACTTTCTTACCGGTGTCACATGTTAGACTATGTTTGTCAACTTGTCACAACCTAGGCTCACCTGGGAAGGAGAATCTCAGCTGAGGAATTGTCTCCACCAGAATGGCCTGAGGGCATGTCTCTGCAGCATTGTCTTAATTGATAGATGTAGAAAGGCCCAGCCCATTGTGGGCGGTACAATCCTTAGGCAGGTGGGCCAGGGTTGTATAAGGAAGCCAGAGGGAGTAAGCTAGTGAGCAGTGTGGTCTCTGCTTCCATTCTTGCCTCCAGCAACAAGAAGAGATGCTCACAAGTTGTGCTCCTTGGCTGGTTTGTTTCTGGCATGCTCCTGAAACAGGAAACTGCTGGTGGAGATCCCTTGGGGATCTCCCAGGGCTGGGCCACCTCCATGTCCGGGGCTACCCTGGCTATTCTTAATGGGCTTCAGTGGAACCTAGCAGGATACTGCCAGACTACTTCACACAGTTTTTCCTTCCTGGTTTTATTCCTGCAGTGCTTGACACCTCTGGCCTTGATTCGAAGCCACCTCTCCTCAGTCTGGTCTTCCGTGTATGTGGCGAAAAGGGATCTGCTTCTTCATTCTATTTGGACAGGCAAGCTTTTCCTCCTAAGTCTTCATTTGCTTCCTACTTGCAGAGAGATTCCAGTGATCACCGACTTACTCTAGATCACCTTCAACATTTTTTTTCTCAGTGGGGATGAGCAGAATTGGGTGGAAAAGCCCCCCCTGAGGCAGCAGCCTAGACCTTAGAATCCAATGAAGAAGTGCATAGACCTTGTAGAATCCAGTGAAGAAGTGCAATGTGAAGAGAAAGTGGTAACTAGGATGATCTCTTTTTAACTATCCCCAAATGTCCCAATCATGCCCCTGTCGCAGGAGTGAAACCACTATGTTCATAACCAGGCCATACGGTGAGAGGGCTGTTAAGGCACGTGCACACCCCAGGAGAAGCCATCCAGGCAGGTGCACATACGGGGAGGGCCACCGGGGCAAGTGTGCATGGGTCGGCCCTCTGCTTTCTCGGGGCCTTCTTAGGACAAGTTTGGCAAGTGCTAATTTAGAACAAGGATGAAGTACAATAATAGTATCATTGTTAGATTAACAGTTTTCTTCTAGCTGTACTTTCAGGTTGGGTTGATGTCCTTGACAAACATGTTTATGAGTATTACACTATGGATACCTTCCTCATATATATTATATGTAAATATATGAATATATCATGTATATCATTATGTAAAAACAGAATGTAGTGACTGGTGAACACAGAGAATCTAAACCCAATGGTGTTCTGTTCAAACGATGTTGGTTCTATCCTAATAACCTTCCAGACATTGACATCGTCTGAGTGCACGCAGCAAAGTGTCTTAGTTAGGGTGTCTGTTGCTATGATGAAACACCATGGCCAAAAACCAAGTTGGGGAGAAAAGGGTTTATTTAGCTTACACTTTCAGATCCATAGTCCATCACTGGAGGAAGTCAGGACAGGAACTGGGGCAGGGTTGGAACCTGGAGGCAGGAGCTGATGCAGAGGCCATGGAAGAGTGCTGCTTACTGGCTTGCTTCCCATCGCTTGCTCAGCCTGCTTTCTTATAGCACCAGGACCACCAGCCCAGGGATGGCATCACCCACAATGGGCTGGGACCTCCACCATTGATCACTAACTGAGAAAATGCCTTATAGCTGGATCTCATGGGGACATTTTCTCAACTAATGCTTCTTCTTCTCTGATGGCTGTAGCTTATGTCAACTTGACACAAAACCAGCCAATACACAAGGCATGTCTCATATTCATAAATCTTTGGGCATTATTTACAGCAGAGCACATAACTTCCACTAGCAAGGAACTGATGCCTAAAGGCAAGCCCATGAGATGAATCTGATCACCAACTTTATCATCTCAATGGTAAAAATCAGCTCACCTCAGCTTTAACACTCAATGAATGTAGCCTGCATTCCCACACAAAGCAAAGCC
Organism: Pachyuromys duprasi; assembly: GCA_028658305.1. Lineage (NCBI taxonomy): Eukaryota > Metazoa > Chordata > Mammalia > Rodentia > Muridae > Pachyuromys > Pachyuromys duprasi. The sequence goes on from CM053760.1 coordinate 53,880,424, forward strand.
TACAAAAGAACTATCCCTGTGTACAGGTCCAATCTTTTAAATTTTGACTCCCTGTCTTCCAAAAGTACGTTTTAAAATTGTCTAAGAGAAAAGCCACTTAGAAATTTCTCTGAGCCACTGACAAGGTTCCTATCTTACTTTTCTGTCCCTGTGATAAAAACCACGACCAAAAGCAACTTAGGGAGGAAAGAGATTTTTTTCCAGCTGATAGCTTATAAATCCATCATCCAGGGAAGTGAGGGCAGAAGATCAAGGCAGGAAATTGGGGGCAGGAACTGATGCAGAGGCCATGGAGGAGTGTTAGTTACTAGGTTTCTCCCATGGTTTGCAGAGCCTGCTTTCTTGAATAATTCAGGCCCACTTGCCCAGGGTCAGCACTACCCACGGTGGGCTGGACCCTTTCCACAGTCCAGTCTGGCCAGGGCAGTTTCTCAGTTGTGGTTCCCTCTTCCCAAGTGACTCTAGCTTGTGTCTCCTTGACATAGAACACACCTGCACCACAATCACATTTCAGTAATTTAACTGCTCCTTAAATATGGAGCATCCATTGCTCTTCTAGTAAGATCTAATAAAGTAGTCTTTTGTCTGTGAGATGAAGAGCAATAGTACAGCTAATCCAAATAATAATGCTACTGCCTAAAGGGGCTGATATTTTTCTGTAATTTTATCATGAGAAAAAAATCTTATGCCATATAGACTTAACATAAAAATCTTTAACAAATGTGCATCTGTGACTTCATATAAATAGAACATAAAATAATAAAATCTTATATAAGTACACAGAGATACGGGGGCGTGTCTGAAACATCATATTTATGCATATATGTGTGTGGGTGCTTTTTATCCTCAAAAGTATAAAACAGTATTTTAATGTGGGTATTTCATACCTTAAATATATAGTTAGTTTTTCTTATGGAAATTATAGGCTCTGGATTATTGACGGGAAAAATGGAACTGTTAATTATCTTAAAGCTCCATTTTCTAGATTCTATTTTTTTTCCAAATTTAGTCCTTAAAGCTGTACTTCACAGAGTTTTTCTCTGCAGATGCTTCCTGCTACTTGAATTTACAATGCCTCCTCTGTGTGCCCCCTTTCTCTTCTCAGGCCCAGGGGGATTTCATCTACATTTCAGTCAGGTCTGAGGCAACAATTCTGGAGACAAAAACAAAACAAAACCAGACAGAAGAGGAAAGGGAAAAAGGAAAGCAGAGTGGGGAAGAGGGAGAGGGGAAAGAGGGAGGGAGGGAGGGAGGAAGAGAGGGAGGAAGAAAGGGACACACACAGAGAGAATCTCTGTTTATTAACCCTGTCATTGCACCTTAAGAATTACTTCCTTAAGTAGAAAAGGAAAGAAAGGCTTCCAACCTCATTTTAAGGAATCAGTATTACCCTGATGCCAAAACTGGACAAAGACATAATGACAACAACAAAAAAGAAAATTACATACTGATCTCCCCAATGAATATAGATGCAAAAGTTCTCAATAAAACACTGGCAAACTGAATCAAAAATCATATTAAAAGGTAATTTCATTGGCTTCATTCCAGACATGCAAGAATGGCTTGCCATATGGCTTACCAGTAAATGTTATCCATTATATAGACTCAAAGAAAAAAAAATCACATGATCATTTCATTAGCTACAGAAAAGGCTTTTCATAAAACTGATATTCTTTCCTGATAAAAGTCATGGAGAGGCTAGGAATGGAGGGACCATACTTGAACATAAAAAATGCTGCATACAACAAACGTATGGTCAATATTGTGATGAGTGCAGAAAAACTCAAGGTATTCATATTAAGATTAGAAATAAAATGAGCGTCCAGTATTTCCTCGTATTTAGTATAGCACTTGAAATCTTAGCTAGAGCAATAAGACCAGATATGGAAATATAAAGGACACACATAGGAAAAGAAGTCAAAGTAACCCTACTTGAAGATGATATAATTCTGTACATGAACAATCCAAAACATACACACACACACCCTTAGAGTGGATAAACACTTTAAACAGAGTGTCAAGGTACAAAACTAAAACCAAAATTAAGTAGTTTTCTTGCATAGCCATGATAATCATTCTGAAAAAAAATTAAGAAAACAATCCCATTCACAATAGCCACAAAAATAAATTAAAAATACCTGGGAGTAAATATAGCCAAGGAAACAAAAGGTCCTCTCCATTGAGAGAAGGAAAATTTGAAAAAAAAAAAGAAGACACCAAAGATGGAAAGATCTCTCATGCTCATGGATTGGCAGGATTATTATAAAATGGCTGTCCTACCAAAAGCAAGCCACAGACTCAATGCAATATCAATCAGAATACCAAAATCTTTCTTCACAGGCAGAAAAACCTATCTCAAATTTTATATGTAGGCACCAAAAACCCACAGATAGTCAAAGCAATCCTGAACAAAAATGATATTGTTGGAGGTATCACCATCCTTAATTTCAAACTATACCACAGAGCCATAATAATAAAAACAGCATGGTACCAGCACAAAAACAGACATATAGATCATCGGAGTGGGCCAGAGGACCCAGATGTAATTCCACTTAACTACAGCTACCTGATCTTTGACAAGTTATGGTTTAACAGTGATATGTTTATGTGTCAGAATGACAAAGAATAGACTTGTGATGGCTTATTATGGTTATCATCTTAACATACCTGGAAAGAGGAAACCTTAATTGAGGAATTGCCTTAATCAGAGTGGCCTCTGAGCACACATGTGGGACATTTTATTGATTGCTAATTGATATAGGAAGATCCAGTCCATGAGGCATTGATACATCTCCAGGCAGGTGGCCCTATGCAATAGACATGAAAGGTAGCTGAATGTGTGTCAGGAGCAAGCCAATAAGCAATACTGCCCCATGAGCTCGGCATCGGTTCCTGCCTTTGGGTTCCTGCTTAAGCTCCTGCCCCAAAATCTTTTGATATTAGACTTTAACCTGTAGGAAGAACGTTTTTCTTCCCTAAGTTGTGGGGTTTTTATGTTTTGTTTGCGTTTTTCTTTCTTTCTTTTTTGTTTGTTTTTTGTTTTTTCAACACAGGGTTTCTCTATGTAGCTCTGGTTGTCCTGGAACTCACTTTGTAGACCCGGCTGGACTCAAACTCACAGAGATCTGCCTGCCTCTGCCTCTGCCTCCCAAGTGCTGGGATTAAAGGCATGTGCCACCATGCCTGGCTAAGTTGCTTTTTTCATGGTGTTTTGTCACAGCCACAGAGATGCAAACTAGAAGAATATAATTTTTTATCAAGATTTATTTTTATGTGTATGCATGTCTGCGCCTTTGTAATTTTTATGTCCACCAAATTAATACAGGTTCTTGAGGAGGCCAGAATAGGATGCCAGATTCATTGGAATTGCAATTATTACCAGTTGCAAGCTATTGAATATGGGTCCTGGGGAGTGAACCCAGATCCTCTGCAAGAGCAGTACATATTTGTAAGTGCTGGACTGTCTCTCCAGCCCCTCTGTAATGGTCAAGAAACTTGTAATGAGCTGAATCCAGTGACACAGGCCTGTAATGCCAACTACTCTAGAGGCTGAGCCAAGAGTATTGTAAGTTCAAGGAATACCTGGGCAATTCAGTAAGACCATGTCTCAAAATAAAGAGTGAGAACAGGACTGGAGACCTAGCTCAGTGGCGGCATGCATGATACATGTGCGTGAGGCTGTAGGTTCAACCATTAGTGCCACAAAGAAGGAGCTCCAGATGACCCAGGGAGACATGGCCAGCATATACAAGACCGCTCAAAACTAAAGAGCAGAAAGAACATACGTGTTTCTTCTAAAGACCAGACAATCCAAGGACTGATGCAGGCCCTGTCTCTATCGCCAAAAATAAGCTTGGGCACATTTCAGAGCCTCTCCGTAGATGTGTCTTTTCTATGTTGATGTTGTTCTCACATACTAGTGTCTCTAAAATCAGCATGTTATATTTCACAGTACCCCATTTCGATTATAGTATTTATTCTTCATTAATGGGACTATCTCAGTTGTGGTTTCTATTGATGTGCTAAAACATCATGACCCAAGGCAACATGTGGGGAAAAGGGTTTTTGATTTTTCTTTTTTTCAGCTGACCCCTCTTACCTCACCTGCCTATCCCTGAGGGAAGCCAGAGCAGGACTTCCATTACTTTACTGGCTTGCTTCCCCTGGCTTTCTCAGTTTTCATATACTCCAGGACACCTGCCCAAGGTGGGTTGGATCCTGCCACATCAAACGCCAATCAAGAAGATTTCCCACAGGCTTGCCTCAGGCCAATCTGTTGGTGGCATCTTTCAATTGAGGTTCCCTCTTCTTATTGATCTTGTCAAGTTGACAAAAAAGCTCAACCAGAATAATTAACCACAATTTGTGTGTCAATTTAACACACAAACACATCACTATGCAACTATAACCATTTCTTTCTTGCTCATCTCCAAGATCTCATATTAATATCAATATCACAATATGAAATGTCCCAACCTTTAAAAGTCCCACAGTCTTCAAAAGTTCAAACACTTTAAATTTTCAATCTCTTTAAAATACCCAAAGTCTCTTAACTGTGGGCTCCTGTAAATAAAAAATAAGTTACATACTTATGTCAAAAAAGAAGAGGGCAGGGTACAGTTAGAATCATATCATAGCAAGACCAAAGTTCAACAGTATAAAACTGAGTGACGGATATCTGGGATTCACTCATGATCTTCTGGTCCAAAGAGCTTGTGTAGTTCCACCTCGTGGAATTTGCCAGTCACAGCACACACAGCTCATCTCACAGGCTCAGGCTGGTTCCAGCCGCTGCTGTCCTTGGTGGTCATCCCATGGTACCAGCATCTTCAAAATACTGGAGGAACCTTTGCCAGTAGGTTCCCATGGACTCTCTCAGATACTCTGACCCTACCACTGGGTACCAGGTCTCCACTTCTCTCCACGACTCCTTTAATCTTGGGGCTTCTCTTACAACTGAGGCCAAATTTTCACCAATGGCCTCTCTTTGTGCCAAGCCTCAGCTGCTCTCTATGCCTCCTTTATGCTTTAAAACCAGCATCACCTAGGAGACCCGTACACGTTAAAAAGCTTGTCTGCTATCACAAAGTATGGCTCCCTCTCTACCACAGCCTTTCTGGGCTGACCCTGATGAAACACCTCCTAGCCTGATGCTGCCCCCACCTCTCAGCACAGCAACAGAGAAGCAAATTAGACAAAGACATCTCCTTGGGGACTTCAGAGGAACACTGATATCTCATGTGAGCCCTCCAACTCCCACGAAGTTGAAGAACACCACTGTCCACCCGGGGCTAGTCCAAAGTGTCCCTCCTAATCCCCACCACAGCATCAACAGAAATCGCAAGGACTCAGGAGGATGAGGAGAGAAAGTCAAGCCCTGTGGAAATGATAGGTGGGTGTAGGCTGCACTATACAGTGAATGTATGAGTGCATGTGTGTGTGTGTGTGGGGGGTATGAGCAGAAATAATGAGAGAGGATATTAGTGTTCATGGAGTTTCCAGTTACCCATTTTCTCTAGAGCTGCCTCCTGTGGAGGTCAGCGCGACCTTGCACTACTTCAAGATTCTAGGTACAGTGACTTGAGCTTAATTCGGTTTTATTTCAAACCTATGGAATGTCTTTTTATCCGCCTTCTCCCAAGGGGGACTGGGAATGGAACAGTAGGGAATGTGTGATGTACCACCAGAGGGGACACTGCTGAAATGCTGAGCTTCAGAGTCACATGGAAATGGATGGGAATTCTGACTGTAATACTAGCTGTAGAACCAGGACCATGGGAGGCCAGGTCTCTGAGCTGGAGTGCAGAAGAATTATAGTCACAGTCCACCGGCACCTTGTATGTGTCAGCCAGCCACTAGGCAAGATGCTCACCCCACCACATATTTTTAAGAGCATTACATAAGCTTACAAATACCAATAATTGTCTGTCGTGGTGGGGTGTGGTGGACAACACCTTTAATCCTAGAATTTGGAAAAGCAGATCTCTCTGAGTTTGAGGCCACCCTGGTCTATATATCAAGTTTCAGCATGGATAAGGCTAAACAAAGAGAATTTGTCTTAAAAAATAATTGCCTGCCAGAAAAATTACCTATACCAGGAAAGAGGTAGAGCTAGGAGTCTAGTCCAGTGTTAGTCTATTTACACACCATGCAGGAGGACTTGGGTTCTGCTAGCCTGGTTATCACAATAACAAAAGGGGAAAAGGAAGCACATGTTCGAAAAGGTGCATGGAATTCCGGAAACAGCACCAGATGCCCATTTTCGCATGCTGAAATAAAGCCAAGTCCAGCATGTGGTTTCGTTGTGTTCTTTACTAGGCATTAATTATGATCGCTGAAAATGTAAGAAGAAAAAATCCATGTCTTGAAGTTGGACTTCTGAAAATATTTAGAAGAGAAAGAAGACCATCGTAGTGTCAGCAGAGGAAACACGGAGCTGTTTCCACTCATCTGGCTGAGAAGATAAAAGTGCAGGGGTCATCAGCGGAAAGCAGACTGGGAAACACGTAACATCTGTCAAGTGAGGGTTTCGACTAGGACCTGACTCAGACATATAATCCACAAGAGGAGAAAGTCTTGTTTGGAAGTATGTCATAACCAATGGCTGTTGGGGGTTTTAATCTTCTTAAAAAGATTGTTCAATATAAGCCCAAGGTGGCTAAGTGCTGCTGCCATGTTATTGGAACTTAACCTAAGGTGTGCGCCTTTAACTTTTGATAATGGTGGTGGTGCTGGTGCTGATGATGGACGTAGGGACTGTGCTGGTGCAGGCAATGGTGGTGGCCGTGACCGTGGTGCTTGTGGTGAGAGCAGCGATGACGGTGAGGATGACAGCGTTTGCCGTGGCGATAGTGACGGTGGTGGTGACGGTACTGGTGACAACAGAAGTAATGATGACAGAAGTTTTTGTAGTGGCATTGTTCATAGCGGCTGACACGCTGACACGCCCGACGCTCCTTACAAAGATCCCCAAAAGGGAGGTGCCTAGTGGCACACCCCTTTAATCTCAGCATTCAGTGACTTTGAGGCCAGCTTGGCCTACAAAACGAGTTACAGGCCATCCAGTGCTACATAGTAAGACCCTGTCTCAGAAGAGGTCCTCCCCCGCCGCCCCCAAAGACAACCGCAGAGCTAAATACCGAATTAAACAGACAAAGCCTGGAGATTTCTGATTAGGCTCCTCCCTCCATTTTCCTACCTCTCCCCCTCTTCCCTGGAGCTGTGCAGCCTCTTTGGATCACCACATTTAATTTTGCGTTTTAGGCCTGCATACGTTTTCAGGACGTTTGTTGCCAGCTTGGTTTGGCTCTGACTGCCACCCAGCCAAGAGTGAAGTTAGATAAATGGTACTGTCACAGAGAGCTTTCTGTTTGGGGTTATATGTCCCTTTACCCTACAGAGGAGCCTATGTGGTCTTTCGGGAGAACATTTGAAATCAGACACATCTGTTTGAAGTTATTGTAACACGGAGGTTCCGAGCCCTAGGAAAATGGAAAAACGATTTTGTGTGGTTTTCAAAGCAAGTTAAGGAGCCAAAATCACTTATGTTTCTTAATCCTCGGTACAGCCACCAGGGCCTTCAATCTTCCATTTGAGTCCTTTCCAAATCAGTTACTTCCATAATTTGATCTCTTTAATGTTTTCTCTCAGCTTTTTCCTCAGCATAGTTGTAGCGTGTGTGGAAACAAGACAAATTTCTGATCCCAGCAAAACTTACTGGCAAGAGCCTTCGAGTTTGTTTTAAAATTTACATTTCAGACCCTTGGATCCAAAGAGGAAAAATACCTGGCAGAGTGAGCACAGCTTAGAAAGTCAGTGAGCAGCTTGAAACAATTTAAATGAGCCTCATTCTGAGCTGAAGTTTGTGTTCATTCTCAAAAAGAAAAAGGCAATTAGAATGCAAACATATTAAGGTCTACCTAGGAACTACTTAAAAGAAACTAGCTGCAATTACTTTTCCCTCTGCACTTTGAGAAAAGATGGGAAAAGAAAGAGGAGGATGTTGGAAATGTTTGTGAAGGGAATTTTCTGGAATGTGTACATGGTAGGCACAGTCTCCTAGACCATCTACTCCTCCGTTTACAAGACTTTAGACAATAGCTGTTGTCCCGGAACCAGAATTGTAAAAACAAAAACAAAAACAAACAAACAAAAACTTCCATTAGGGATAGACATGTTGGTGCACACTTGTAATCTCAGCATCTGGGGGCTAAGACAGGGGAAAAGCAGGTTTGAAGCCAGCATAGGCTACATAGTAAGACCCTGTCTCAAAAAATAGTCTTCCTTTAAGACAATACAGTCCATGGCTACGCGGAAGTCAGCCTCGTTCATTCCCCTAATACGTAATGATTGCATGCAGAGAGTGTTCTAGGCCCACAGCAAGGCTTCAGGACGGTGTGGTGTTTCTCTTTGTGGAGCCGACTCCTGAAGATGTCTTGCTAGATTCTCTTCCACCTTGAAACATGCTGTAATGCTTTACTGGACAACTCTTTCTAGGTGTCAACGCAACACAAAAGTCACTCCCCTCTCCCTGCAGTCTGAAATGCTGGAGACTTGGTCCCCAGGGTGGCACTGTGGGAGGTGGGAGCTTTTATAAGTGGAACCCAGCGGGGCTAGATCTGATCGTGTGCTCGGTTCTCATGGGTGGATTAATTAATCTCAGGAGTGGGGTATGGGTCCTGTGACTACTTTGGTTCCCTTGAGAACATGTGGGGTGAACATGTAAGGTCACCCCACAACCTCAGCTGATTTAGGCCTACTGCCCTTTCCTTTTCTGCTTCTCCACCATGCTAGGCCATACCCTGAAGGCTGTGACACCAATGTCATATTGATAGGACTTTCCAGCCACTTGATTCACAAGCCAAATATACAACTTTTCTTCATAACATATAATACCTAGCCTCGTGTCCAGTTCACTAGTTTGGATAAGTTCTACATAAAGATCATCTGTATTTAAGACCAGTATCACTTATTCTGAATTGTTCGGGTTTCTAGGTTTCAGATAGTAATCCTCAAATCTAGGAAATTAATTTATCTATTATTTTGGAATTTCCATATCTTTCCTAAAAATACTCTACCTTTTCACCTACATACGCATTTTCCTGCAAATCCCTTCAGATTTAATGATCTGCTTATTATTGATAATATTCAGGCATGACTGACAGACTCCCTTGGCTATGGTTAAGTGTAGCTACAGTAGACTATATTCTGTGACAAGTGCTGATCCTTATTCAAATAGGCAGTTAATTCCTGTGTAATTTCCTCTCCACCTTGACCTTCAGACACTGTGGCACTTCAATATGACTGGTGACACATTAGCCCAATAAGAGTTCTACCTTAGTTATTGAGATCTCTTATCCATGGGGTCCGAGAAGGAACATCCCAGGGGGAAATTCACATAAATTAATGTAACTAAGTCTCACGATATATTGTTTTTCTCTAGCTGTATTCTGCCTTTGGTTCAAAGTTAGCTTTTTAGAAATACCAAGTAGAGGAAGAGTATCAAGTTGGTTAGTGGCAGTTTGGAACGATTCCTTTTTTTTTTTTTTTTTTTTTTTTGGTATTTAACATTGGCAGTTTGTTGCTTGGGCTAAATATTGACACCTCACTGGCGTACAATCGGCAAAGCGTTTTCCCCACTCTATAGCTTGCCTGTTCACATTTCTGATAGTTGCCTTTGCTGTATGTTCTGCTTTTTAATTTCACGTAATCACACTTGCCAACTCTTGAGGTTATTTCTGGGTGGTTAAGGTCCTTTTCAGAAACTTCTTGCTCATGCCTACATATTTTTTTTTCTTTTTAAAACTTTTATTCTTTGTGAATTTCACAACGCGCACTTCAATCCCATCATCTCCAAGAAGACCCCTTATATCTACCCTCTGTACCTTCAACCTCTCACCCAAGAGAACATAAAATAAGATAGAGAAATTACCAAAGAGAAAAAATAAAATAAGGTAGAAAAAAAAATCTTGTCATGGAAGCTGTTGTGTGTCACAGTGTGTTCCACAATGTACCCTTTTGTCCTCATGTCTTTACTTGCAAATGTTCATTGCAGTGAGTCACTGGTCTAGGCTGAGGCCTCGGCCTTCTGCTACACAGTCCATACTGGATCCTCACGGGGACTCCTCTTGGATACCCTGCTGTTGCCCTGTGTCATGGAGATCCTGCAGCTTTTGATCTGCAGTAAAGGCTCTTTCACACGCTCCAGCAGATCATAGACAGGGTAGATGTTGGGGTGGGCCAACTCAAAGCCGAAGATCTGGGCCTGGGAGGTCCCTGAGTTGGTCAGTACCTCTTTTCCCCTGCTCTCCTGAACCTCTATCCTCAGGGCAAGCTTTCTGGCACTGCCCACGTTAGCTTACCCAATGCTGCAGCTGTGGAGGGGCAGAGTCAGCTTTTCTGATCGCACGTCCTCAGGGCTGGCCCATCCACACCTTTGCCATCAGGCCCGTCTCTTTATGCTTACATCTTGAGGTGCTTCATTGTCACAAAAACTATAATAATACTTTAAGGAAACCTTTCTTCCCTTGACCTAGGCAACTGTTTTTGCAATAGGACATGAAACATTCAAACAGAGCCAGCGTGCTAATCCATGCCTGTAATCTCAACAACCAAGAGGCTGAGGAAGGAGGATTGTTAGGTTTGGTACCAACATGCGGGGGCTACATAGTGAGTTCAAGGCCAATCTGAGCTACAGAGTGAGACCACGCCTCAAACAAGAAAAGTTCAATGGCAAGAAATGTTTCGGCAAATTGGATTTCATCAAAATTGACAAGTTTTGCTCTTTAAAAGGCACATAAAGAAAATAAAATAACAAGCCACAGGCTGTAGGAAATATTAGGGAAAATACTTCTAATAAAGCACTGCTGTCAACCCACAGAGAAGAAGCTCACGATAAAAGACCCAAATTAAAACCAGGAAAATATTCTAGTAGATGCTTCACGGGAGCAATGGTCTGATGAACCCAGAAAGAACCCTGCAAACTCCAGCACATTTATAACAGACAAGTGAGATCACTGGCACTGAGCCACACCACACCACTGCTCAGGGTGAATCTTAACTGCCTCCCACAGGCTCCAGTTTTAAATACTTATTCCCCAGCCGGGGCTGCTGTTCTGTGAGGCTGCAGTATGGTTAAGAGGTTGACCCTGACAGAAGTAGGTCACTAGGGATGGACCATCAGAGACTATAGCCTAGGCCATGGATCCAGAACCTTCTTCTAGGGCTGCTGTGATGTGAAGAGCCTCTCCCACACACGGCCACTGCCATGAACTCTGCCATCCCTTCACTGCAGTAGTCGACAGAAATCCTATGAAACCATGAGCCTGAATAAAGTTTTCCTTTTTTTGTTATTTCCCTCAGGTATTTTTCCACAGTGACGTAAAGGTAACAAATACACAGGGCTTGAAAGATGGCTTGGTGGTGAAGAGCACACTGCTATTGCAGAGGACCCGGGTTCAGTTTCCAGCATGCATACTGGGCTGCCCACAAATGTATCCACTCCAGTTCCAGTGGGTGCAGCACCTTCTTTTGGCCCACACAGTCACACACATGCACTAAATAAATAAATAAACACATTTTAAAGAGACAATAGTAACAAACACAGATGAGTCTCAGACACACAGTGGTAAGTAAAAAATAATAATAAACTCAAATCATGAAATCACACACTTGAAATCACATGATCTTACATTACAGTTTGAATGTTAGGTGTTCTACTGTTATTGGAAATAAAAATTGGTGTTGGGTTAAATATTGTTTATTATTAGCCCTATCATTATTACAGTGGTATTAGTTAATCCAATATCACAATAAGACACAGACACCGGTTAGACTTTATAATTGCCTTATTTACCTTGGGCTGGGCAGATATTCTACCTATGTTGTCTCAATAACCTCACCATCTACCTCCCAGCTCCCTTTTAATGCTATCTGCCTTAGCCATTCCTATCTGAGCTACCTTCCATCCATAATCTTACAAATACGTGCTTATTTTTTTAATCTTGGTGTTTTCTCCATCCACACCATCCTCAGAGTCCTTCCTCCTGGCCCACATTGTTCCTTCTCCATACTAATCCATCATGCTGTCCTTCCTCCTCTCTTCCTGTCTGTCTGTTTTCCATGATTCCCCTGAACCAAAGACCAGGACCCTTAGCCACAACTACCCCATTTTTGCCTTGCCCAGGTTTTAAGCCTTTTAATCAACCAATCAGGAATAATGTCCTTGGCAGGTTTACACAATAAGGATAGAGCAGTAACCAGATCTTGAGGGCCAGTAATTAGCATCAAAATACAAGCATCAGATCCCCCCACCCACCCTGAGCATTCTTCAAAGGCCCGTATTTAAGCCTTGATCCACAATTTCTGGGAGATGGCAGTGCTTTTATGAGCTTGGACTGACTAAGTCTTCAGTCACTGTGGAAATGCACCTGTAGGACTCTGTGGACTGCACCCAGGCAGTGATTTCACTCAGTGGCACATTCCCACATAAGGTGCTGCCTCAGCCAAGGAAGCGGAGTCCATTGATTGCAGGCTGGAACCTCTAAAGCTGTGAGCCAAACTAAATCTTTCCTTTGTCTGTTATTCCAAGACAGAAGGATCACTAATGTATGCCATGCCTGTGAAGTATCCACAGTGGCAAGTCTACAGAGTCAGAAAGAGAACTGACTGCTTGGGGATGAAGTGAGAAACACAATTTGAATGGGTTCTGGACACTTTCCAAAGCTGGATGGCAGGGACAGCTTCACAACTGTGAACTTACTAAAACTGTGCTTGAACTATACCCTTATAATAAGAACATTTTATTGTATGTGCATTATATTTTAGAAAGGTCTCTGTTAAATATAAAGGATATTATATACATTATATATATGTATATACACAGTAAGATAGCTCATATTAAAAAGTACGTGATGGGTCTGGAGAGATGCCTCAGCAGTTAAGAGCATATATTGTTTATGCAGACGACACAAAGTTCGGTTCCCAGCACCCATGTCAGCTGGCTCACAATTGCTTGTAGCTCTAGCTCCAGTGAGATCCAACACCTCTAGCCTCCATAGGACCTTACACTTATATGCATATATTCCTATGCACACACACACACACAACCATAATTTTTTAAAGAAAGTATACAAAAGAGTTCTCATCCAGTATGATGAGGATTGTTGGTGGTAGTGTTGGTAGAGAGAGTGGCGATTACAATCACAGAGAGGTGCTGTAAGATGTGTTTTTAGAAATCGAAACGGCATGTATTCATTTAAGTAAGGTGCACTTGGAGAAATTTGGGTTAAATATAAAGAATTTTTCTCTACAAAATAATTATCATTAAGTTCCACAACGTTCAAAATTATCCCAGTTGCTACATACCCTATTCTTGAAGTGATTGACACTTCATCCTGACTTCCTAGGTTGCAGGGAGGTAGAAGAAAAGAGGGTTGGTGATTTGGGGCTGTTCTTTTAATGTATGGTCTGAAGATCCTCAACTATCATCAGTAACATTTGACAGTCAGGTGGTGTTGGATATTTGTCATCCATTATTCAGTTCCTCCATATTTGTACTTATTTTCTATTTCCCAGACTCCTATGGTTCAGGTGATATTTGGTATATGGTTACACATATCTACCATTTATATTTACTACAAGCTCATCTGGGGTCCAAACAGATGAAATGATCCCTCAGAAAGCTTCCCTGTGATGACATCAGGAACGCACAAAGGCACAGTATTGGGAAGTGAGAGTGAGGGAATTTCTAGGCCCAAGTCCTAGATGAAATTCTTGGACATGACCACCAATTCCTTCCCAGGAGGTTAGTTCCCATTCTCTTGTTTGTATCTATGTTTCTCCAGAACAAAATCCTTTTTCTTAAAGCCTGATTCTTTCTTCCTTAGGGGATGGATTTATTTTTAGTCCAGACTGCTGTTCATAGTGTCTAGACCAACTCAACGATGAAAGACAAGGAACTCTTCCTAGAATGCATCAAAGGACAAGAAAGGGACACGATGGTAGAATAAGTCACTTTAAAAAATTAAAATAGAAGATTTTATGATTCCAACTGTATGACATTAGGCAACAGATGAAACTATGCTGATATTAGAAGATCAGTGGTTGACAGGGACTCAAGGGGAAGGACAGATGGGAAAATGCTTTGGTATAATACTGTAAGTGGAGACATATGCCATTATATATATATTTTTTCCCCAAACCTATAGAGTGTCTCTCAACAAGAGTGGGCCCTAATGTAATCTGTAGTTGGATTGGGAGTCCTCTAGAAGAGTATCAAGACACCTTCTGGATGTGTCTGTGAGGGTCCTTCCAGAAATAGACCTAACATGAACGAATTAATCCTTTGGTGAACTCATACTATTAAGGCATTACTGAAAAGCAAGAGGATGTGCTGGTAGCTGAGAAAAAATCCTAACTAAAATGTTTAAGGACAAAATCCTGAATGAATTCATACTGCTGACATGGGCATAGACACGTCAAAGACACCAATGTCTCTGACCCATGGGAGTGGCAAAGCCTTCCCCAGAGGTTCACAGGGATGGCAAAGCCTGGCTCTGATCCGAACACAGGAAAGATTGGGCAGTGTATCCCAGAACTAGCAACTGCAGCTTCTTTCTCCCAGATGACCATAACCGGAGGCTGCTTTCCTACCTCCCTCAAAGATTAGCCAACCCTCCCTTCCACTCTGTAGAAGAAAAGAAGAAATGTCCTGAAGTTCCTGCACCATCAGAGTGAGCACAGCCCACCTATGCCAACTTTTCTGTACCTCTGTCTGTGTGTCTGTCCTTTCTCCATTCCCTCAGCATCTCATCTAATTTCCAGGACCAAGCTCTGGAGGCTGAGGTGGGTGACATCCAAAGAAGGAAGATCTGGACCATTCATTGGTCAGATGAGGGAACACTCCAGAGAAAAGTGAATACATAAAAGAAGTGATAAAGATAAAAATAAAGGAAAGAGAGGGACACAGTTTTTGGCATTGGGTACTTAACTGTCAAGAGGGAAATGCTGTTTTGTCTGCTTGTTTATGAAATTACCACATCTGACACTAAGATTCCTACCCCCAATTCACCAGTATTTTTTAAAAATCAGATACCCACTGTAAGCAGATCACCACACCCACAGGGAACTCGTATCTCAGAGATGTAAAGGGTTACCTCAAGATGCCTCTCTTCCTCCCCTTATGAGAACCTACCCATGTGGTCCATTCAGAGACCACAGTATTATAGGAATGATCTGGAACAAAATAAGAGAGTAGCCAGAGAAGTTAGTGTATGTGTATATATGCCCATGTGTGTGTATGCACATGCATGAGTAGAAGTGCATGAACAGGTGTGCACATGCATGAGGAAGCCAGAGATTCTAGCTTGTGATTAGCTAGAATAGTTAGCCATTGAGTCCTGGAGATCGGCCCTTCACCCACATCCCAGCACTAGTTTATAGATGCACGCTGATGCACCTGACTTTTACACGGGTGCTGGGGATCCAAACTCAGACCCCCATGTTTCTCTGTCAAGCACTGTACTGACTGAGACATCTCCTTAGGGTCCCATGCCTGGTTTTCGAGGCGACTTCAAAACACCCCCAATTCATTACTTGAGTGGATTGGCTGTTAAGGCTACCAGACACAATTGAAGATCCCGTGGCTTACATAACTGACACTTAGGCACTCAAAGTTAACAGACTAAGGGTGTAAAATGTGAACTGCCAGGTCCTAGCGGAGGAAGGAAAAGCGAGTTGGTGTTTAATGAGTACAGTGTCCTCATGGTTCTGAAGGCTGGAGTCCAAGATCAAGGCCTGGACAAGACCAGCTTCTCTTGGTCCTAAGATAGCATCTTCTTCTGTGTCCTTACATGATCTTTCCCCGCCTCTCTCTCCTCTCTCTCTCTCTCTCTCTCTCTCTCTCTCTCTCTCTCTCTCTCTCTCTCTCTCTCTCTCTCTCTCTCTGTGTGTGTGTGTGTGTGTGTGTGTATGTTCCTGTGTCCCACATCTCTTTTTCCAACCAGATTGGATTAGGATCCACCTTAACAGTCACAGATAACCCTAAATACCTCTTTAAGGGTAACCGCCTTCCCAATTCAGTCACATTCTGGGATATTAAGGTTGGCATATCCTGGGTCAGGGGACACACTGAGACCATAGCATGGCTCGAGGGCCCTGAAAGTCTGCCTGTCTATATAAATCCAGTTCTACACAGATCCACACAACATTCACAGTGTCAGGCTCCTAAATCGATGCATCCCTTTGGGTAATGAAGAAAAATTTCCAAGTATGTCTCTCTGAGCACCCTTGTTGACTGGCAGACAATGGCGGAACCTCTTCAAGCCTTACCAAGTCAAAATCTTCTCTTGCGTTCACAGTCAGATCTAAGGCTGATCTTATCTCAAGGCTTTGTGGGGAGAGAGCCTTTGGATTATGGGGCTCTTGGGAAAGCTGCATGGTGCCCAGAGGAGGCTGAACTCCAGCCTCCCTTTAGTAACCAGATTGATATGTGATACTCTTCATCATCTTGTTTTTCAGCTTCAGTTGTATATTCCCCAAGTCCCCGGCTGAATAAATACATTGCATTAAACATGGGGGGTGCCCTATTTGCATACCATTGGTCCTCCTCTGGGAAACTTGAGAAGCCTTTGTCTAAGACCTAAACCAGTGGTTCTTGCTGGGCATAATGGTTGAATTCTCAAATTAATCTTCTCAGTTTGATAAAGGGCCAAGAAGTGCAGACCCGAATCTGAAATGACCATTTCCTAAGAAGATGCTGGCAAAGCCAACTATTTGTGGGACATGGGAAAAGGCCTTTGCTTCTATTTTTGTGGTCTCCCCAAGGATAAATTGTTCCTTTCATGTGCACTTTGATGTAGAAATAAAAGGGCACTTACACATCACTGTGCTTTAGCATGTACATTTTATAGGGGACTCTCTGTCCACATGGTCCTAAACTTTAGTGGCACTGCAAGTCACGGAAAAATGGCCAACTCAAGCCAGGTAAGGAGCACAGCTGGAAATCAAGCCCTGTCACCCACCTCTTCCCCATCCCCCTGTCTCTATAGCCCAGAGGCTAAGCAGTCTGCAGGAAAGTCTCACCACAGATAAAGCTAACTCCCTGGGCATCCCCACTCCCCAGGAGGCTGGTATGAAGGCTGTGCCTGAAGAAAAATTTTCAGGAAAACAGGAAGTTCTTCCTGTGGGCTGCAGGGATGAGGGTCCTCACCAGTGAATTATTGTGAGCAAATGTCAGACCTTGGGAAGAAGGATGGAAAAGCTGCTTGGGCCAAGGGCCAAGATGGAGTGAGGAGGAACTTGGGTTTGCAAGCAAATAGAGCCCATGTGCAGATGGGCATGGACAAATCTAAGTTTGCCTACATGAGCTGGCCTAAGTTGGGCTTTATCATAGCCATCCCCAAACTGGGAGCAAAAGTATTGGAGGACTCTGCTATTTGAGATAGCCATCTTCCAAGACCGGATAGCCTTTCTGAGCTTGGTGCTAGATGGAGGATTCCCTCTCCCCTGCAAGGCCTCTTACTGTCTGCCTGACCTCATCTGGAGAGTATCTTTAGGCATAGATGCCTCCAACTATATCTGGTATATGACCTTTGGCATAGTTCCCTTCTAGCACTCCACCATCCTCTTTGTGCCTATAGCATAGTTAGGTACTATGTTCCCATTCGTATGATAGGACTATGCTGCCAAATGCAAATCAAGTATCCTTGGAAATCCTAGTTCCAATCAATTATGTACACCTATCCTGGGAGTCCCACACTCACTCCCCATGGGACTATATAGCTTTTGTTCACCCCTAATAAAGTTGAGCTAGCTCAACAAAGTGGTTTCTGGAAGTCATTCCATCATACTTGCAGGCCTTCTAACTCCCCAGTTTGTTGATTCTGGTCCCTTGTTCCTGAGGACCAGTGGCCAACGACCCCAGGAATGACGGAGAGCCATACAAAGGCCCTAGGAAGCAGAGTCAGGGCATAGGGGTAAACAGTGCTTGAAACTTGCAAAGCCCTACCTTCCTGGGGTCTCCTAATTAAGAATTGCCTTCCTCACACACTTCATTTCTTAGGATCAGCCTCAGCTCCTACCCACTAGCAGGGCTCACATCCTGAGATCTCGGCTCAAATCCTACCTCTGCCAGCGGTAAGCTACGGGATCCTGAGCAATGCAACTGCTCTGTGACTTCCTCACAGATCCGCAAGTCTCTACTATAAAACAGTGTCTACTTACACAGAACCTACATGTATCCTCGCTCATATGTTTTCAACCATCTAGATGGCACATGGCACAACACAATGCAAAATCTGAGCAAATAGTTGTTACGCTGTATTGTTTAGAAACTAATGACCAGAAAGAGAAGTCCGTTCATGTCCATTACAGATACATGTTTTTTGTTGATGTTGTTGTTTTGTTTCACCCACTGCTGGTCGGTTTCAAAGAGGCAGAATCCGTGGATGTGAATGGCTGACTGTAGTGACTTTAATTTATTTTTCATCATTAAATTAGGCCTGCTTTTTTTTTATTAATCACATTCCTCTGGCAGGGGCTGCCTTGCCAGGCCACAAGGGAAGAGGACACATTGAGACCTGCTGTGAATTGATAAGTTGGGGTGGATTGGAGGAGGTTGGGGGTCCCCTTCTCTGAGGAACAGGGGAGGGGAGAGGAAGGAAGAGGGAGGGAGAGGGAACTAAAATCATGAATAAATTAATTTTAAAAATTAGGGTTCATTAGCCCTTCCTTAGGATGTTGTGTGGATTGCATAGATTACTGACCAAGCCTGGTGCCTGGTGTTATGGTCCTCATGCTTCCTGAGGGTATAGGTTCCCAGAAGAACCAGCACCTTCCAGCATGGCTCTCCTCAGATGGTCTCCTCAGCAGACAATATACCAGTGTCCCAGTGGTCACACCTTTATACTAACCTCATGCTCAGAGGCACCTCAGTCCTTCGTAGAAGGAGCTGCTGTGTGGCCACTGACCTCTGAGCTCTGAGACACCAAGCAATAGACCCTGATGAACAAAGAGTGGCCGTCTCTTCTTGACCATGCTGTGCCTGATCTGAAGTGCTCAAGAAGGGCACTGGAGACCCGAGTGAGAGAGGTCCAGGTGAATATTGTTCTAGTCTATTGTGAATTGCTCTAACTACCTGAGACTATTTAATTTACAGGACAGAGGCTTACTTTTTGCAGTCCCAAAGACAATCAGTTTGAAGACAAAGGAGCCAAGTCTAGCAAAGCTCTCCTTATTACATCAGACCTTAGTGGAAGATATCACATAGGCCACACTTCTCAATATGGCCACATGGGGGCTAAGATTTCCTATCTGAATCCTTAGGGACACATTAAAGCCACAGAAGATGTGCTTTGTTGCTAAAATCTCTCCTCCATGTTCTACAAATGAAGTTCAAGTTTCCAAAACGCAATGCCCAGAGAATGCTGAGGAAAAAGTGGGTTGAACTGGCTCTCATCTCTCAGACGGGGAGATCAATGAAAAGAGGCTGGGTCTGACATAAACTTCTGTATCCATAGAATAGCAGCATCTGGCACACAGTAATGGCAAGATCAGTAATAAATGAATTAATGAATACACCCGAACACACATAAGCACGCGTGCGCACACACACACACACACACACCCATGCATGTACGCACGCGCACGTGCACACACACTGAAGTCTCTGCTTCTTGGATCTCATTTCTCTAAGTAATGATGAAAGCCTTGAAAATTTATCAAAGCTTTGATCTTCTCCTCTGTACAGTGAGGCTAAACTATACCTTAATTTTAAATTTGACTTCAGAATTTCAAACTTGGGATCTTATCCCACTTGTGTATCACAAAATTAATTGAGTAGATATGGTGGTTTGAATGAGAAGGGCCCCATAGACTAATATGTTTGAATGCTTGGTCCCTAGTTGGTGTGATTGTTTTGGGAAAGATTGGGGGGTGTGGCCTTATTGTCACTGGGGGCAGGCTTGGAGGTTTCAAATGCCCACTGAGGCCCAGTCTGCACCCCCTCCGTCTGTCTGTCTCTGTCTCCTTCCCCCTTTCTCTATCTTCCTCCCTCCCTCCTTCCTGCTTGTGGATCACATGTAGTTACTGCTCCAGGGCCATGCCCACCCGCCTGCAGCCACGCCCCCCACCTTGATGGCCATGAACTCACCCTCTAGAAGTGGAAGCCAGCCCCTAATTAAATGCCTTGTTTTATAAGTTGCCTTAGTCACGGGGTCTCCTCACAGCAACAGAAACATAGCTAAGATCATAGGCTTGCATTAGCATTTTCTAATGAGATAAAAAAAATAAAAGTCATGACAGAAAATGTAATTAGATATATCAGGGTAGATCCACAGGACATTGGAGCTGAAGTAAATTGCCGTTTGCTCTGGTAGCATATAGTATTTGTACTGGATTGCAATGTAGTATTTTCTTCTTTCAGTCTGGGATAGAACCTATAACCTCAAACATAGTAGACAGGTGATCTACCACTGAGCCATACCTCAAACCTTAAACTGTAGTTCTTTTTTTTAAATATTTATTTATTTTTATATTAGTTACAGTTTATTAACTTTCTATCGCTGGTGTATCCCACTCCCTCATTCCCTCCCCAGCCCACCCTCCTTCACTCATCTCCTCCCTGCCTCTTTCCAAGTCCACTGATGGGGATGACCCTGGTTTACCAGGTGTCTTCAGGACTGGCTGCAAAGTCCTCCTCTGTGGCCTAGCAGGGCTGCTC
Source organism: Pachyuromys duprasi (assembly GCA_028658305.1). NCBI lineage: Eukaryota > Metazoa > Chordata > Mammalia > Rodentia > Muridae > Pachyuromys > Pachyuromys duprasi. The sequence goes on from CM053760.1 coordinate 53,901,143, forward strand.
CTCCCTCGGGGGGTGGAGCTGAGAGGTCAAGGAGCCAGCCATTGAGTTCATGTTAGAAATAGTCTCTTAACCTATAGTTCTTAACATCCATTGTGAGAAAGGGAAAGGGACTGAAGGTCGCCATTCTCTAGGCCTGTCCCAGGTACTGACTGGATAGGACATGATGAGTTGAACCCTGTTGCAGCTTGAAATCAAGGATTTTTTCTAAGCTCTCTGGATGGTTGCTGCCACCTATGGATGTGTTTGCTTTATCACATGGCAAAGAGTTCACCTTAAAAATTTTTTCCAGGTGAACAACCAAGGTTCATGGAAGTCTGACACTGACTACGAGCAAGTAAAGAAACCATAACTAGAGTTAATTTGTCTTCTTCCCAGGGGATACGTAAACACATACCCCAGAATATTCTGGAAGGAATTGCAGGCGTGTTCTCCTGCATGCTTCCATGAGAAGATCTCGGATCTCGAAGCTTATCTGAGAAAAGCTGAAGTTTGGAACTGCATAACGGTGGATGCTTGAAGACAGAAAGGGCCAGAGGTCAAATGGCAGCCATCTTTGGGCAAGCCAGAGCAGAGGTCTTAGTGCCTCTCCAGAAACCCATCTATTGTAGCCATCATTTGATTTTTTTAAATTTTTTAAGATATTTTAAATTGGATGAGTATTTTGCCTGCATGTATGTTTGTGCAAAACATGCATGCCTGGTATCCTGGGAAGATAGTGCCAGGTCCTCCAGAACTGGAGTTGTGAGTGGCTATGAGGCTCCAGGTGGTTGCTAGAGACTTAGCCCAGGTCCTTTAGAAGAGCAACAAGTGCTCTTAACTGTAGAGCCAACTCACTCTTCAAGTATTTCAAGTATTACAACTGCTTTTGTATTTTCTCTTTCGTCTATATTCTCCTCCCCTGCTATCTGCCCATAGCTTATCAAGTTTCATCAGGATTGCCTGGATCCTCTTCTTCTGTGGCCTGGTGAGGTCCCATCACCAGGGACAAGTGATCAAAGAGCAGGCAAAGAGTTCATGACAGAGGCAGCCCCTGCTTCCCTTACTAGGGAATCCACATGAAGACTGAGCTGCCAATCAGCTACATCCGAGCAGGGGGTCTGGGTCCTCTTCATGCATGGTCCTCCGTTGGTGCATCAGTTTCTGCAAGAGCCCCTGGGCTAAGATGTTTTAGCTTTGCTGATTTCCTTGTGGGGCTCCTGTCCCCTGTGTGCCACTTTCAATTATTAAACCTAAAAGCAAAATGGGGATTCTGCTCCTGTGTAGAGCCCCATGGTGGGAAATAGTGAAAGTTACCTATGTGAGAAGTTTTGGTAGCACAGTGACTGCACAACCTCTAAAATCAAGCCTGGTTAAACCTTATCACTCATGTTCCCCTGCGCTCCAGCTGGTTTTTGTCATTGAGTGGGATTTTTATACAAAGCAAATTGAATTGCAAAGCAGGAAGCATGATTACATGAATGTAAGTCAAAGAGTAACAAAGAGGGCCTGTGCAGACACTGCCGGAGTCCAGCCTCGGTCTCCCTGGGGAAGAAAGGAGCCCTGAGGTCTGAGCAGAGCACGTATCTGCAGGTGGGCGGGGCAGCTGGGAGGATGCTCAGGAGATGGAACAGAACAGGCAGCTAAGAGGCCACGCAGCTACAGAACATGGTATTTTACAAAGATGCTAAAAGTACACCCTGTAAAAACGACTAACCGATAAAGGTTTCTGATGTTAGACCTGAAACTGAAGCTGACAGAGGAAAGAGTAGGATGAACACGTCAAGATACAGGCATAGGCAACAACTTTCTCGATAGGATTTGAGTTCCTCAGGAAGCCAGGCCAACAACTGACAAATTGGACCTCATGAAATGAAAAAGCTTCTGTACAGCAAAGGAAACAATTAATTCAGTGAAGAGACAGCTACAGAATGGGAGGAAATCATTGCTGGTGTAAACCCAAGTTCCTGAGAAGAAGCTGCAACAAGGTGAGTGATTGGCACTTCAAAAATTGTGGAGATGCTGGAAAGCTGCAGGCCCAAAGCGAAACTGTTTGGGGCCATCTTTCTCACCCTACACAGCTATGTATTGCCCACCTCATAACACACTGTGTGTGACATCCTTGTGAAAAAGTGAAGAATGATATTAGGTAGCATCTGAGACCTGTGAAGACTCCTTGGTTTGCTGTAACCTACCTACCTGATGGACCCATAGCTGTATTTGCAAAGTATGTTGTTTATGAATCTTGTTTTTGTTACTATAAAAGCTTCATGAAATTCTTACCTCATTGGAACATGGTATTTGGGGCAACCTGACTGTTTCATATTTGGTTCCAGAAAAAAAATATTTTTCCTTTTGACTTTGAAATGCATTTTCATGTCAACATAGCTGTATGTCTGGCATGGATTAATATTTACAACATGTAGGTAACTTTAAAAACTAGATAACAGGAAATCAAACAATCCAGTTAATAAATGGGCTAATGAAACGAGCAACTTTCAAAAATGTTGTTTCTCACTTTCATAGTAACAAACAAACAAAACCAAAGTCATAAACAACATACTGGCCAACAAATATGGGGACTGGTTATCAGAGAAATGCTTATTAAAATGACATTGATGTCTCATCCTACCCCAGTTAGAATGGCAGTCACTAAAGAAAAAACAAATAACAACAAATGTTGGTAAGGATATGGACAAGCAAGAACCTTACATACTGCTGGTAATAATGTGGACCAATATACCCACTGTGCAATCAGTATGGAGTTTTCTCAAAAAACTAAAAGCAAACCTACCATGTGATCTAGCTATACCACTCCTGATACATACCTAAAAGATTCCAAATTAATTATATATTTGTGTGTCAGTTTTCATTTCAGAACTATTCACAAGAGCTAAGTTAGATGACTGGGTAAGGACAATGTGGTATATAATTCACAAATCTAAATAGTATGTTTTATATTTTCAGTCATGAAGAATGGAGTTATGACATTTTCAGTAAATGGATGGAAGCGGAGACAACCATATTAAGTAAATTAAGTGAGTTTCAGAAAGATAAGGATTGCATCTTTTCTCTCATTTGTGCATCCTGGGTGTCACATAACTTTATATATTGTCCTAGTTGGGTTTCTGTTGTGATAAAACATTTCTTAAAGCCAACTTGGGGAAGAAAGGATTTATTTTGGCTTACTGGTTACATCCCATTATCAAGGGAAGACAGAACGGGGGCTCAGGGCAGGAACCTGGAGGCCGTAACTGACGTAGGAACCATGGAGGAATGCTGCTTACTGGCTTGTTCCCTGTAGCTTTCTCATCATGGCTGCTGATATAACCGAGGACCACCTGCCCAAGGAAGGCACTGCCTACAGTGGATGAGGCACCCCAACATCAATTAGCAATTAAGACAGACGAGCCCACAGGCCAATCTGATAAGTGCAATGCTTCAGTCAATGTTTCAGCTGTGTCAGGTTGGTACCCGAAGCTAACAAGGACATGCATGCACAGATGACATGAAAGTGGAAGTCAAAGTATGTAATGAGCAAAGGGGACTAAGAATAGGTGGGGAGTCAAGAAGTGTGAGTGTGTGGGGTGGCTAATGGGGGTGTATACTCAAAGCACATTATATACGTGAATGAAAGGGTCTTATGTAACCCAGTTAAAATAAAATAAAATGATCCTCTTTCCCCACATTCTTACCAGAATTTTTTGTTTTCCTGCTAACAGCTGTTGTGTCTAGAGATGAAATCTCTAAGAAGTTTTCAACTGCCTTTCCCTCGGAGTTCAAACAGTATTTAAAAGTATTTATTGAACTCTTACATTTTACCTCTTGAGAAGTGCCTGTTCAGTGTTTTGTTTGTTTTGTTTTAGCCTGTTCACTGATTAAATGGTTGAGATGAAGTGTAAATGGTCTGGCCACACTCAACATGGACTCTTGGAGCACATCATACAGGGCAGCTGGGGAATAGCTTCTGTCCTTTATAATGAGAACCCTCAATAGAATAAGGTGAAAATAGGCTTATTCTAATGTTAGGTCAAAAAAATAGCCATGTAGTATTCCATTTGCTTGCTAGAACACTCGTTCTTAAAATGTATGGCTATAGAAGCTTCATTTGATGCTAGGCATCTGTCTCGGTACCCACGAGCCATTTGTCTCTGACTCCATTCCCTGAAAGTAGGATCCCAGTAACTGTGACTCAGTAACCCCTACCCAAAAATGTACAGCCATGACCATATACTTGTTGTGATGTAACTAACTGTTTTGTTTATTTGTTTGTTTCTGTAACTTGCTTACACAGATACCCAAAGATTATTTTGAGTTGCCTTAACCACTTAACTTGGCAGAACGGAACAGCTTTTGCTTGCATAGATATTGGAGGTCAAAGATCCTTCCCCATACCCCTCCTTCATAGCAATCTCAAATTCAGCTCAGTGGTTGTTTGTTCTGCTAGCCGCTAATCAATAAATCTTTTAATTATAATTAGGTTAGTCTATGGTCTCTTCCCAGGGTCACGAACTCTGTAACAAGAACCCCTAAGCCACCATACTCAAGCTCTCCCCAGGCTGTGGCAGGTCATACATACACTCTTCAGCCTTCAGGCCTGTTGTAGTCAAGCTTTTTCTACCAGGTGTGACATGACTAATGGCCGTTATGAATCAGGGTTACTGTTGTGGCCTACAGAGTAACTTGGTCAGCACAGCAATGAAATAAACAGAATTGCAATGATACTGAGATTTCTAACATCACAGGGAGGGTCATCAGACTCTCAACTGAGATTCAAGTTGCCACACTGTTCTCCCCACCACCAGCTCTGCATAGTCTGGGCTGCTAAAGTCTACAGGGAGTGGAGGGCTGCCTCTAGCTGGGGAGTCTTTGCTGGCGCAGCTTTCATGAGTCATCAGTCATTAGGGGTGAGCCATGTCTGTGATGCAACTGTCTTTGAGAACTATGCTTCTGTAATCCCACACTTAAGGTTTTTTATTTAATTATTTTCTTTTTATTAATTACAGTTTATTCACTTTGTATCCCACCTTTACCTTCTTCCCCCTTCCCCTCCTAATCCCACTCTCTCTCTTCCCCACCCATGTCCCTCTTCCAGTCCACTGATAAGGGAGGTCCTCCTCCCCTTCCCTCTGATCCTAGTCTATCATGTCTCATGAGGAGTGGCTGCATTGTCTTCTTCTGTGGCCTGGTAAGGCTGCTCTCCCCTCAGGGGGAGGTGATCAAAGAGCAGACCAATCAGTTCCTGTCAGAGACAGTCTCTGTTCCCATTACTATGGAGGCCTCTTGGAAACTGAACTGCCATAGGCTACCTCTATGCAGGGGTTCCAGGCCACCTCCATGAGTGGTCCTTGGCTGGAGTATCGGTCTCAGAAAATATCCCTGTGCCCCAATTTTTTGGATCTATTGCTCTCCTTGTAGAGCTCTTGACCTCTCCAGGTCTTACTATCTCCCACTTCTTTCTTAAGATTCCCTGAACTCTGTCCATAGTTTGGCTATGAGTCTCAGCATATGCCTCCATACCCTGCAGGGTAGAGCCTTTCAGAAGCCCTCTGTGGTAGGCTCCTGTCCTGTTCCCTGTTTTCTCCCTCCTCTGATGTCTGTCCTCTTTGCCTCTCTGAATGAGGATTGAACATCTTAGCCAGAGTCCTCCTTCCTGATTAGCTTCCTTAGGTGTACAGATTTTAGATGTTTATTCTATATTATATATCTAATATCCACTTATGAGTGAGTATATACCATGTGTGTCTTTCTGCTTCCAGGATACCTCATGCAAGGTCTTTTCCAGTTCACACCATTCTGCTAATGACCTATCTGAGGTAGATGTTTCTGTTTCCTTATGAAAAGTGATACAAATACAACTCCACTGACATGTGAGTCTTAAACTCTCTAGACCGGCTAATACCACCAAGAAACTTTAGTCAGTCGTACATGGAATGGGAGGATTGCTGTCCTGGCTAGAGTAGGGAGTTTTCTTGATTAATGATTGAGGTAGAAGGGCCCAACCCACTTGCATTCCTGGATGGTATGAAAAAGAGGCAAAGCCCACCCTTCACTGACTAGTGTTCATAATGCTAGAATGTACTCTGCACTCTACCAGAGGAGAAAGATAATCACCAACACAGCTACAAATCCTGCCATGTACAATGGTGAACTGAGTGCAAGATATGTTGGTGTAATAGTGGCATGAAAGTTGTGGCAGTAACCAACAAGTATTTGATTGGATTTAAGGCTTCCTCTATGATATGGAACCGATGCCCAAGAACCCAAGAATAGATAGGCCAGGGACCTAGGGGATAACCAAATACTTCTCTACTAAGAGAATGGAACAACAAATCGACTCCTCAGGTCATTCTGCTGTACTCAAAAATCAGTGTCTTGCTCAGCCCTCAGAGCTGCTTCTTCCTGCAGTAGATAGGAACAAATACGGAGATCCATGGGTGTGCAGAGAGTGAGATACATTGGAATACTCAGTCCTAAATGAACTGTGACTATCAAATCTTTCACCTCAAGGTGTAGGGAACTTTGTGGAAGGGTAGGAATGAAGATTGTAAAAGCCAGTGGGGATGGAGGACACCAAAGAAACAAGGCCTTCTAGATAGCACTGGTTGGCATATAAACTCACAGAGATTGGCAGCATGGACAGGGTCTGCACAGGTCCAAGCCAGATGGGCTCCCAGTGCTAAGACTGGACATGCACAAAAGCCCCCCTTCCCTAACTCAGGAACCATTTCCTGTTGATAAGTGCTCACAAAGAAAAATTTAATTTCCTTTCAACTAAATCTTCCCTGGGTATACAAACCATACTTAGGGCAGACCCATTCCTGGCAGTAAATGGCCATCACAAAAGAAACTCAATGGTAGTTTTGTGAATGTTTTTTTTTTCCTCATGATTTGTCTGAGTTTCTTTTCTGTTCATTTTTTTATAACCTTACAGGTCTTCGCCTATATATCATCATTTCTGGTTTTGTGTTTATGGATTTCCCTCCTGTGTATGCAGAAGCTTGAAGTGGAACATTGTTTTCTGGATTGCTTTCTTATACAACCGAGGACCTCCTGCCTAAGGTGGCATCATCTTCAGCGAGCTGGACCCTCCCTGCAAAGAGGTCCCAAGAGGCCATTGTGTGAGCTGTGAGAGGGAAGTTCCAATGGAGACCCTAAGGTTTTGAAATGCCAGAATCAGAAGACATAAAAGAGAGCTATGGGCGCGGAGTAGAGCTGGCCCAGAAGACTCTATGTGGATGGAAAATGGCAGAGCTGGAGCGGGGACTTTCTGAGCCATTTGGAGCCGATAGCATTACATTATGAGCCCAATATGCTGGACATGCAGTAGCAAAATTTAACGTTTGCCTTTCAGAATTGCAGTTTTGCTTTGTTATAATTGCGTCTCAGTTCTTCCATTTGGGGTCAGAAATGTTTGTTCTGGGCCATTGTTTGTTAAAGGTGTATAACTTGTTTTGTTTGTTTAAGAGGAAGAAGCTCAGAGTTAAGAGACTTTTGACTACTTAAAGTGCTTAGAATTGTTAAAGACTGAAGGTGGCCTCGGTGCATTTGTATTATAGCATGGTCATGTGCATATGGGAATAAAAACATGGAATATTACAGCTTAACATTGATATGTTTCAGCATCAGATTGAAAAGGCGTAGGTTGTAATGGTTAGCACTGTCACTTTGACAGAATCTACAGTCACCTGAGAGGGAGACCTCTGGGTGTGCTTGAAGAATTACGTTGATTGTGTTAGTTAACATGAGAAAACCCTTCTTACTTGTGGGTGGCGCCATTCCCTAGGCAGGGAATCCTGGACAGTATAAAGTGGAAGAAACAAGCTGAGAATACGCAGGCATCTGTCACTCTGTACTTCTTGACTGTGCGTGCAGTGGGACCAGCTCCCTCAAGCTTCTGTCACTGTAGCTTTCCCCAGATGATGGCCTGGAGTGTGGAGCTGTGAAATGAAATAAGCCCTCTCCCTCTTAAGTTCCTTTTGTCAAGTTATTTTATCACAGCAACAGAAAAGAAACCAGGACAGCGGGGAACAACGTAGGCATTTTTGCTGATGTTAATTTCTTTTTTATTCAGATGGTTGATTCTTTTTGATTCAGATGGTCGGGTCTCAGCATTAGGACAAGCTGGGTAACAGGCGCACAACTGTTTTCTCTTTTTGCTTTACAAGTCTACAATGACTTTAAAAGTGGAAATCAGAGGCTGGAGAGATAACTCAGTGGTTAAGAGCATTTGCTGCTCTTGCAGAGAACTGGGATTTGGCTCCCAGAACCCATGTGGTGGATCACAACTATCTGTAGTCCCAGAGGATTCAATGCCTTTGTGTGCTGCATGTTTCCGGTACACAGACATACATGCATCGAATTTAAAACGTCGCTTTATGCTCCCAATTCAAAGCAATGAGTAAAAAACGCTTTTAAAAAATAACTAACCAGGACTGTAAATCCTCAGAGCCAGTCTCAGAATCTACATTTCTCATAAATATTTCCTGAAGATTCCCTTTCACGGGGAACTCTGTAACTGTCACAGGCAAGGATAACTCACCTCTGTGGCATCACGGAAAATCTTCACAATATGTTGACAGTTCTGTTGACTTTCACTTTTTCCTAGGGTTTTTTCTCCACCTTTGCATAGCCAATAACCTCATTTGAGCCCATGGTGATGAGAATACTGCATTCCACCCACCGCTGTCCCACTAAAGTGAAACAGCTTCACTGCCTCCTAAAAACAAGATTCTCTGTCTTTTTATTTTGTTTTAGATTGACTCTGCATCACTCCAATAAAATGTTTTGTGTGTATTTGTTTTTTGAGTGTCTGTAATAGCAACCTCTTTTCTCCACTTCACCATTTCCTTTCCACAACCAGATAGTCTGATTGATCATATACATACATATGTATATATGTACACACATGCATACATACATATATACATACACACATGTATGCCATGTATATATACATATATATATATATGCTATCTCAGTTCTCAAATATGATGTGAGTGCATTCACCACTGCACACAACACCCATCTCTGCACCACTGATTCATGCAGGGAAAACATGCTATTAAATCAACACAGGGTGAGCCAAACACTGGGTTGCCTCTTGTCATAGCAAAAACAATGAAGTCTTACTGTATCACCAGGAAACACTTGCTCTCCTGTCCCAGCTCATTCTATTATTTGTACATGTACTAAGTGTTAGGAGGGTGAGTTTGCCAAAATCAGCAAACACTATTTTAAAAAAAAGTCTTGCTATTTGGCTCTGCAAAGCTTCTCTGGCCAGATTCTGAAAGTATTTTTCCCAGCCCAAGACCTGCCTGGTAATCACAGGTCACCTAGGCTACAGCTAGGGGTCTGGCAATCCCAGAAATAGCTACGGCAGATAGACTCACGGATGCCTAAAGTCACAAGAAGGCCCTTTCCTCAATTTCACAATGTAAATTCTTCAAGTCTCAGATACAAGAAAATGAATTCCACAGGAAAATGCATTATCCAGAACAGCCTTGATCAAACAAGAATGATGTCATTATACAAGCGCACAGGCACATCCACCTAAAGGACAATTTGCCCAAAGAAACCACGAAGGACGAACAGTTCCAACTATAATACAGCTACGAAAGAGAAAGACCAGATGTTTTGAAACTGTGAACGGGCAGAGGCCCTGGTGCCTGGGACCTTGCCTTTCCCGTCAACCCCTTCCGGTCCCTCAGCTGAAGGCTGTGGTATACACGGATCAGCATGGCCGAGCCAGAGCTGAGGATGGCGTCCAAGGAGGATCTCTACTGACCTGTAAACGGGCATGAGTGGTTTTCTTCAGGAGGCCATCCACCAACAAATTCTCCACTTTCTCCTTGGCAGAAAGTGATTGGTGCCTCTGGCTTCCCAGGGCAGACAGGGTGGTCCAATCCCGCCCAGCCACCAAAAACATGCAATTACATTTTCGCTGAGGCTTGTGAGAGCGACTCCTCATCAGGACCACTGCGGCAGCCCTCCATCGACAGACAAGTCTTGAAGAAAGAGTCATGAAGTGCAACGGGAACTCACACACGCGTGTGTGCCTGCAAGGATTTCAGCTCTGCTGGCTGTGGGGAGACAGTCGGCCAGAGCGTAACTGTGCCAAAAGTATTTGCTAAACTAGACAGCCAGAAATTTTAAAATAGGACTCCAACTACCATGTGCCCCCCTTCCCAGCATCCAGCTCGCTGAATGAGAAAGTACTAGGGTCCTGTGCCTTCTAGGGTTCAGACTTGAAACCCTAAGAACTGCAAGGGCCCAGGCAGAGCTAGGACAGCAGGGGGCAACATTAGCCCACGCTGGTGGACTGCCCCAACACCTGCAGTGCCTGCCAGAGCTCTTTGTCTGGTGACAGCCTTGGACAGAAAGAACAGAGACGTCATGGAAGTCCTTTTGTCCACTTAGAAACATGATGAGGTGTCTCCTTAGCCTCCTAGACCGAGTACAGGAACCAGCCTGGGCACAGATGAGAACATTCCCAGTTTCCCAGATCAGTTTGCTTTCACTCAGATTGAGTAAAGAAAATGGACACGACAGGTGTCCAGGATTAATCCAGGCTGCTGCAAGCCAAGCTCCGGTAGGCCACAGCAGAGTGGCCAGGAGGGTGAGACACCTCCTTCCCCGGAAGGACACGTTGCTGGCTTTGCTATGTAAACAGGGTCTTGGTGCTCAGGTGTCTCCTATTCTAGTGAAGTTTCTCTCAGGTCTCTCTGCTCCACAGGGTGAGACTTGAGGAGACACTTCGGTGTCTGAGGACAGCGCCCTGTGGCTCAGCCAGTCCCCTTAGACGGAATCCCATCTGGTCTACCACATGCTGCTACCACCCTACGACCGATTTTGTCTTCTCCTCCCACTGAACCATTGCAGAAGCCTTCCAGCGGGTCTGCCTGGCTCCGTGTTCCTTTCCATCGAAGCTCCACACAGCCAGCAAAGCCACCATCTGTTAGGATGGCTAATTAGCTCATGCCACTGCACTGTTCAGGTTTACACTGGCTTCTCACTGTCCACACTATAAAAACTAAACACCACCTCACAAAGCCTTATGGCTTGATCCTAGCACCCCTGTGACCTCCTCACTTGCTGGGGTTCCCCCTCATTCTTCCCAGCTGCTCTGTTCTCTTTTTGCCTGTTCTCAGATTTTCCAAGCACGGTCCCTCTCGGAGACTCTAGAATGGATTGTGTGTAAGGACTGATCAATGAATGAATGAGTCTCACAACAGATCTTATATGAAAGAGCTTTATTAGGTGGAGAGCAGGAAATGATGGGGAGAAAGAGAGAAAGGTAAATAGGAGGGCACCCTGATAGAGAAAGGACCAAGAGAGCAAGAGGGCAAGAGGGCAAGAGAGAAAAGCATGTGTCGGGTTGTCCCTTTAAGGGGCAAGGTAACCACACCTTCCAGGTGTGGCCACCTGGCCGGCAACACAAGATGACATCATAAGTTGCTAGGTAACCCAGAAGCAGGTTTTGTTCCAAAATCCTAACGTACACATCAGAACACCCATAGCAAGATAAAAATGGGTCAAAGGAGGAGGCCAAAAGTTGTGAGTAAGCCAAGGCAAGACAAGCTTGATCTTCCCTGCTTCCTCCCTTCCTTCTCAGCACTGGGAATTGAACCTAGAACCTCACAGATACTGAACCATGTTCCCAGCCCCCTTCTTACTTTTTGTTGGACCCGCTAAATTGTCCAGTAAGTTGTCCACGAGTAGCTGGGGTTGCAGACCTGCACTGCCAGCCCCAAACGGCTTACACTCTCCGTCAACTCCATTTTCTCTGCTTGACACCGGGCCTCAGAGGGCAACCTAGATCCTGCCTTATGGTGCATGGGTTTGTGGTCATGCCACATCTTCCACCAGGATTAGCAGCAGCTCCCAGGTTGTCCTGTACAAAAATGTGTATCCTAGCTGTTGTGTTCCCAGACAACTAAGAGTGACTTTCTGCACCTGGCCTGCTTGAGTTAGTTGCCCTCGTTTTTTTTTTTTGTTGTTGTTGTTGTTACTGCTGCTGTTGTTGTTTTGTTTGTTTGTTTTTCTGGGTCAGAGTAGTTTGTTTAGCTTACATTTGGTTGGACGTTGTGCAAAACCCCCTTGAACATGTCTGGGTTCTCTGTGGCTGATCCCATATCCTGGGGTGATGCCCCACAGGTACAGAAAGGGATGGTGCTGTCTGATCTCCTAGCTTGTCCTTTCTATTGGGAGTTCTGCTTTGCCAACAAAGGAGAACAGGGCATTCTCATCCTGCTGTCCTGTGGCCTGTTAGCTGACAGCCTCATTAGAGGCTTCAGGCAGAAGAGAGACACAAACTTCTAGATCAGAGTTTGCAGCAATTTGTACTACTAGCTCCAAGCTAGAGGAAGAGGCTTAGGGCCTGCCACAGCTGCAATATCTGAGCCTCGCTCTTCCTCCCACACCTTCACAGATTTTCTTGAGTAATAGCTCTTCCTTTGCTATATGGTCTTGGAAACATTAGTGAAGAGTTTCCAAAGCAACTCACAGTACTTTTACATGTGGATAGAGGGCAGAGCATGAGCGTGGGATCCAGGCAAGCCTTTATCATGGCTCTCTGTTAACAACCTTCACATTCCCACTGCCTAGTCCCTATAAATATGCAGCAAATTGATCTGCTCTGTCTGTCCTTGCCCTGTCAGGCCATAGAAATTAGAGCTTTCTCTTCCAATTCAAGTGCAGTATTATCCAGCCTTCAACCCTCTCTCCTACCCATTCTACCTCTAATGCCCCTATTCTTTCAAGAGAGCCTTTGAGGGCTGTGGAAGACAGATTTAGTCATCCCAGAAGACAGTGGGATTTCAAGTTCAAAGCTAGCTTGAGTATCACAGTGAGGCAAAGCAATAAAAAAAAATATGATCATCATGTTGCAATTTTCTTTTCTTTTAAAATAATTTTCCACCAACTAAATAGCTCTTTTTCTGAGGAATGGGTCTTCTTGGCTCCTCACTCTGTCTTTTAGGAACACTGGCCCTGGATCTTCTGTGTTTTCCACACTAAGTCTTCTCTGAGTGGAATTCTGGAAACAGATGTCTGGACCATCATCTACTTTTCTGTAGGTACATGTGCTGTGGGACTCTCCCGCCTGAAAATTCTTGGCTTGGCTCAGTGAGGGGATGGCAGAGAGTGAGGCAGAATGGGAGTACAGAGCTCCTTCCCTGACACAGACAGCAAAGAGACAGTGGTGGGTTCCAGCCGCTCAGACCTCAGTGATTGTCTCTTCCCTTCTACCTTCTACAGACGTGAGGACTGGGAGAGAGGGGTTTCCTAGTATTGTCCAGTGGATCCTTGTTTACTTTGTGCAATGCTGGATCAGAGTGGTGCCTGGTACACAGCTACGTACACACTGATTGTGGGACTGGCAGCTACTTCCTCCAGCCCGCTGTGACTGGAGGCAACAGGGCCGTAGCAGTGGGACTCTTCTTCAAGACTAGCTTCCTCACCCAGATGCCTGCTCCAGGATGCCATAAATTGCCACATCTCATGATGGCTGTTATCCAGAGTGCTAGAGGGGATTCATACATCCCAACAGAACACTAACAGAGCCACTGCCCAAGAACAATACTTCTTCTCCCCCGCACTCACACACACCTCAGTTCTCCAAGCGCAACAGAGAAAAGGGCCTGAAGAGAGGTTCTGTCTTCACCCAGGAGATGAGGAGAAAGGAATGACCTGCTGCCCCATTAAATATAGTCACTGACAGGTCTAGGGAGAAGGCACAGTAGAGGGCTCCATTTCAGTTTCCAGAACCCCCATTGGGTGAGTCACAATCACGTTTGTTTGTTTGATTTTTGATACAGGGTTTCTCTGTGTAGCCTTGGCTTTCCTGGAACTCACTTGTAGACCAGGGTGGTCTCAGACTCAGAGAGATCGATCTGCCACTGCCTCCTGAGTGCTGGGATTAAAGGTGTGTACCACCACCACTGACCAAATACTTTAAAAATTAAAATATATAAAAAAAATTTAAATCATTGGCAAATACATTCTGTGTCACAAATGTTGAATGAATAGAGGGGAGGTTCTGTGTTGATCTAGGCACTACCAAGGCAAGAAGTAGCACGCCCTTTTGTAGTTGAGGCAATGGGGATTACAGAAGACATTATTTTAACATCATGTGACCAGCAGGCTTAGCAGACACAGGAGTACAATCTGACATATTTGCCTCCAAACCGCCTGTTCTTCCTACTATACATTCTTCATCTTCCACTCAGAAGGGGGGTTTATTTGGAGGGTTTGAAGAACAGTCTATGGAACACAGGAAGAAGCATTTTTCTTTTTTGCACTCAACATGTAGTCGTCCTTTTAAACAGGATTGAGGATCAATTGTCAGAAAGTAATTACGTATTGCATGACATGTGATGGTCACGCTCCATTGTAAGTTGGCTTTGTTGATTCCCTGACTCAGCTTCAGACCCCTGGAATCATCACATAATCTGTCGTTACCCCAGATCTTATTTTTATCAGGCATGTAGCACTTTCTTCTGGTTGAGGTTTGAAAGTTGTTGTCCAGAGACACTGGCCTTCACTGTTGTCACCTGTTGCCCCCTCAGGAGAAGCCAGAGGCTGTGGCTGGTAGTTGACCAGACTGGGATCTGAATGGCAGAGTTTGCTTTGCTCAAGACTCCATGGAAGCAAAGAACATACAGGCAGAGTGAGCCTTTTTCGGCTTCCAGACTCCATCTTTGAAATGCTCCAAAATCCCAAACTTTTTGAGCGCTGACATGACAGCCCAAGTGGAAAATTCCACATCATAAAACCTTGTGTTGTGCCCAAAATTATTTAAAATAATATATAAACTTACCTGCAGGCTATGTCTACAAGGTGTATATAAAACAGAAATAAATTTTGTGTTTAAACTTGGTTCTTGTTGCCAACGTATTGCACTATGCACATGTGAATTGTTCTGAAGAAAAAAAAAAAAAAGAAAGGCCAAATCAAAAACACTCCCGTCCCCAGCATGTGGGATAAGGGTTTTTCAATCTATTTTATATAGTATTTCTAACCAACTACTGAACTGTCATTTTTCCTATGAAAGATGGCTTTTCTTTGTTACTTAATTTTATTCTGTCATATGGCCCAGACCACAACTGGTCAAAAACAAGCTCTCCAGAGGCCCCTGACCCCTGAGTTTTGACTGCACAGGAGAATCCCTAATGACCGTGCAGTTTTTCTATGACCCTAGAGGAGAGTTCTTCAGCTTGGCCAAGAAACTCCCCTCTGCTTCTGTATAGGGGGCCCACCATCCAGAGCACATGGTCACACTTAGGTCTGGAGCTCTGGCCAGAAGCAAAGGCTGCCAATTGTACTGTGTCAACTTAATTAAGTAATAGTTTTATGAGGTGGGCGGCAATACCCTCGGGAACAACTTAAGGCCACAGGATTTATTGAGCTCTAACTGCAAGCTGACAGTCTCCAGCATGCACACAAGAGAGCCTGTGTTACCAGAAAGTTAATGTTGCAAGAGAGTGCTCTCAAAGTTGAGTGAGGTGCCACTCTCCAGCTGAGGCCTCTGCTCAACAAAGCACTAGCACATCCAACAGGATCTCGGGTAGACACCAGCAAATGGCACCTACGTGGGCAATAAGGAGGCAGGATTCGAGATGAAGGTCCTTCCTTGAGGATACCAAGAGCAGGGGCAGTGAAGAGGCGGTGTTACCCTTGCAGAGAATCCTCGTGTTCCTAGTCCCCACAGCAGGCGGCTCAAGACAGTCTGTGACCCCAGGGCCAGGGAACTAACACCCTCTTAGGGCCTCACAAGCACCTGCACATTTGGCGCACAGATGCACAGAGACATACACACACAGAAACGCACACATTTTTAAAGTAACAATATAAAACGAATCTTTCTCTTTTTAATAGAATACCAGGAACAGTAGGATTTTAGGTGCGGTGGGGGATGGAGAGAGACCAGGGACAAGACCGGACAGGCAGGGGTGAGCTAATTTAGTCTGGCTTCTCTTATAACAGAAAGGCCAGAGAACTACCCAGTGTTGAGTATCACTGCAGCCCGAATCCTCTGCCAGACAGATAAAAAGGAGGAGGCAGAAAGGCTTGGCACAGGCAACTGATAAGGCATAGCTCACCCCGTTCACCTCGTCTGGTTATGGTGCTCATTGTTTTGATTCTTGATTTTAAGACAGCACAAAGTGCTCTGTTAGAATTCGAACAAGGATGTTTGCAGACCTAAAGCCTAAAAGACACAGCTCCTGCCTAGGGCAAACCACATGGTGTCCCTGACCATCAGTACCAGACAGACACACTATTCTAGATGAGTGCTGTGGCTGAGTGGCTGTGGTCCTCAGGTCTCCCAGAGGCTGCTGCTGATTGTCCAGTTTGAATGAACTTGGAGCAGCAGGAAAGAATGAGACAGCCTCGGGTGACCTGGGATGGGGGTGGGCCTTTGTAGGAGTCAGTGAGCATTGAATCAGAGCCCACCCATCCCAGTCTGCCCAAGGCTGTATCATTCTTTCCGGCTGCTCCAGGATTCATTGATAACCTCATTTTATGTCAAAGGGTGTCTCCGTCTGGACATTAAAGAATATGGTGACCTAGCACTGGAAAGCAGTCCTCTAATGAAGGCTTGAACATCTACCAAGTTCATTCAAACTTTGATGACCCTGTGACAAGCATCTCCTTTCTCGGGTCCTGAGTCGAATTTCATCCTGTGCAGCGGGGGAAAAAAAATACTATGATTGGTTACGAGTCAGCCCCAAAGGGAAGAGTGAAGGGCAGAAGCCTGGAAACCTGGCGCTGAGTGATAGCCTGCCAAAGGTCATTGCAGCTGTAGAAGGAACAACAGCACCCAGCCATCCCTTGCCAGCAGCCAGCTAGTCAGTCATCAGATGGTCTGCACTGTGGTGGGGGTTAGGGAGGACAGTCGTCAGTTTAAACACCAAGGCAGTCATGCTACAACAAGGAGGAGCCTCAAGAATGTTAGTCGGTGAATGAGACGGCTACAAAAGGATCTGCTTTGTAAGGCTGGTTATACAGTTACTGTGGTCAGAGCTGCTTTAACACAGGATCACAGGCCAGCTGGCTTGTAAACGGTAAACGCTTGTCTGATAAAGACACAGCTTGTGTTTTTCTGGAGCTAGAGTTTCAAGGCTAAGCCACCGACAGAGCTGAGGGTCCCTCTTTCTGGCTCTGTTGTAGCAATTAAAAAAATGTTGGGCTATATAATGTTTATTATTAACCCTAAGATTATCACAGCGGTTTTATTTAACCCACTATTCACAAACAGCAAGCCACAGACTTAGATTTTTAATTGTCTTATATACCTTGGGCCAGGCAGATATTTTCCTTACACTGTCTCAAAATCCTCACCATTCATCTCCCAGCCCCCATCCAATGCCATCTGCCTTAACCCTCCTTATCTGAACTATCTTCCATCCATAATCTTATAAATACTTGTTTTTATTCTTCATCTGGGCCTTTCTATACCATTATTGGAACCTTTCTCTCAGCCCATATGGATTTTTTTCTCCACACTATCCCAACAAGGCGTCCTCCTTCCTCCTCTCTTCCCATACTGTGATCCTCTCTGTCCTCCCAAGCACGGGGACCTTAGCCACACCTACTCCATTCTGCCCTGCCCAGGTACAGACTGTTTAATCAACCAATCAGATATGTCTTAGCAGGTTTACAAACAAAGATTGGTGTAACCAGATCTTAAGGGCCAGTAATACGCATCAGACCAACATCCAACATGGCTCAAAGATGGCCATCTTTTCATTGTAGCAGAATGGACAGTATCAGAAGGGACAGTGGGTCACTTTTATAAGGGTGCTCATCAAGGTTCTACTTCTGTATTTGTTACTTTTCTGTTGCTGTGATGGGATGCTATGACCAAAGCAACTTATAAAAGGAAGAGTCCATTTGGGCTGTGGTTCCAGAGGGAGGAGTCCATCAGAACATGGAGTCATGGCAGCAGGCAACAGGCATGGTCTCAGGCACAGGAAGCTGAGAGCTCACATCACCACCATGAGAGCAAAGCAGAGCAAACTGGGACTGACAGATCTTTAGACTCTCAAAGCCTGCCTCCAGGGACATACTTTGTCCAAAAACAGCGCCACTAATTGGGACCAAGTGTTCAAATGCATGAGCTGAGGGGAAGCATTCAAAATACCACAGCCTCTAACAACCTTCCCAAAGGCCATATCTCAACTCAGACCATCACCTCGGGTGTTAGGACTTTGTAAGTGTAACTTTTATTAGCCTGATTTAATTGTTGTCTCAGAGGCTTATTGCCTCCATCTACTACCTAGGCCTAGTCCTGGAAGCTTCTAGGCTCTGTACAGTCTAATCTAGAATGTTTTCAGCCTCTGAGTCTTAATGCTGAATAAGATCACTCTTTCTAATTCTTTCTGAACTCTTGCTAGCTGGCACAACTCAGCTTTTTTTCTAGCTCAAAACTCCTCTCAACGTTGACTGATTCAAACTGGCTTCTCACAGCTTCTCTTGAATTGCTCTGGTTTTGAACTTCACAAACTGAACGGCACCAAACTGTCTGATCCTATTTCTGACTCATTCTGTCAACTCTTTCTCTGATTCATCACTTCGTCTGCCCCTCAATTAGGCATCACTTTCAAACATGGATGCTTCCCTCAACAAACTACCCTTACCTGCATTGTTTCTGATTAAAGATGTGTACTAAAGACATGTCTGTATTTTAGACAGATCATACTATAATCCAGGGTATGTCTCCATTCCAGTTGTATCACCTAGACCTAGAAGGTCTTTGGATGTGATCCCCTGCCAGAGCAACCATGTTGCTAGATTAAAACTCCTTTACAAGAGTTCAAAGTAGGAATGGAGTATAAACCTTCAGACCATTGCATGGCTATCACCCAACTCTAACAAAGAAGAATGGTAGGCACCAGGAACTGGACAGAGGGCACTAAGAGTCATTTTCCCATTCTGAAAAACAGAAATCGCTTTGGAGATGGGTGGCAGTGATGGAAACACTACAATGTGAATATTCTTTTTTTTTTTTGTAGTTTGACATTTTTATTCAAGGATTCCATGCTTTCTATGGGTCACTGCAGTGGCTCTGCTTCACAAGTCTCTTGACCTGGTCATTTAATCACTCCTCGGTGTGCAGCAAAGCTGGCATCACTGACGTCTTTCCTTTGGGTTTTTCTCCAGTTCTTATTC
>CM053760.1:53920388-54044669 GCA_028658305.1 Pachyuromys duprasi
CCTGGGATCTAGCCAGTCTGTCACTCCCTGGCATGTATCAGGGAGGGTCAAAGAGTCAGCCATCAAGATCATGACTGAAACAGTCCCTGTTTCCCTGAATAGGGTCTTCAGCCCTACACCAAGTTATCATGGGCCCCATCCGTGCGGGGGTTCCAGTCCACATCCACACATGGTCCTTGACTGTAGAAACCGTCTCTTACAAGACCCCTGTGCCCTGCTCAGTTTGGTCTTTGTGGAGCTCTTGTTCTCCCCAAGTCTCAACAACCTCCCCCATATCTATCATTACTCTCGCCCTTTGTCAGAGGCTTGATCTCGAGTCTTAATATCCGCTCTGATACATCGCTACCAATGTGAATATTCTAATACCATTTTCCAAAAAATTCTTCTGATGAAAAATTTTATATTATGCATTATATAATTTTAGCATGAAAGAATCAATGATGGCTAATTCTTACCTGTCCCAGTTTTAGAGAAATACATTGGCAAAGGTGGGCTGAATATTCATGCCCATAACCCTTCTGTATTACATACTGCACAAGATCTTGGCAGCATATACCACCTCCTGTCCCAAGGCTCATATATATATATATATATATATATATATATATATATATATATAATTTTTTATTATTACAATTTATTCACTTTGCATCCCAGGTGTAGCCCCCTCCCTCATCCCCAACCAATCCCATCCTCTCTCCCTCTTCTCCCATGTCCCTTCCCCAGTCCACTGATAGGGGCAGTCCTCCTCCCCTTCCATTGAACCCTAGCCTATCAGGTCTCATCAGGACTGCCTGCATTGTCTTCCTCCGTGGCCTGGTAAGGCTGCTCCCCCTTCATAGGGAGGTGATCAAAGAGCCAGCCTCTGAGTTCATGTCAGAGACAGCCCCTGCTCCCTTACTAGGGAGCCCACTTGGACACTGAACTGCCATGGGCTACATCTGAGGAAGGGGTCTAGGTTATTTCCATGTATGGTCCTTGGCTGGAGTATTGGTCTTTGCAAAGACCCCTGATCCCAGATTTTTTGGTTCTGTTGCTCTCCTTTTGGAGTTCCTGTCCTCTCCAGGTCTTTCTATCTCCCCCTTCTTTCATAAGATTCACTGCACTCTGCCCAAAGTTTGGTTATGAGTCTCAGCATCTGCTTTGATACCCTGCTGGGTAGAGTCTTTCAGAGGCCCCAGGGCTCTTTTTGGACTCTTCCCTCAGAGGAGAATATCAGCCTCTTAGCCTGCACAGTCCTGCCAGGACTGTGATCTCAGGGGCTGATGGGTAGGGAGCCTTCACTGGGGTGGGCAGTAGGCTGCATGAGCTTAACCTGTTGCCCCTTGGTCATCACTCACTGTTTCCAAGGCAGAGCAAGTATGTCCAAACTTCAGAGGTCACATACTGCAGAGGCATAAGAAAATTCCTTCAATTCCAGAACCACCCTGACTTTAGGGACTGTGTGAGAAGCAGGAGAAAGTTCCACAGCTTGGAGACACCTGGCCCCAAGGCCTGCTCTCTGATCCCTGGGAGTTCCACAAACTATCACAGCCTTGGGTCCTTTGTCGGTACAATAAGAAGACTGAAGTCACAGCACTGGGGAGGTTTAGACTGGAGGACTGTTATAGTACGCAGGCAGCCTGGGCTACATAGTACATCCTGGGTGCGCCTGGGCTACACAGTAAGAAAGAGCTTGTATCAAAAAAGGAAGAAAGAAAAGAAAAGGAAAGGAAGAAATACCATGCTGGTGTGAGTCAGGGACACTTCTGAGCCTCCCAAACACAGAGAGGACTGTCTGTCCTGGGAGGATATTTAAGGAGGCCATGCCTGCAGCAGCCTGCTCCCTGGCTCCTGTCACTACAAAGTGGGATGGAAACTCAAGCCTGTTCTTCCTGCAGATCCCTCAGAGTGAGCCTTGGCTGCCAGATTTACCATCTCCTCTTCAGATGGACAGGGTGACCCAGCACCCTCCACCCCTACACTGCCAGCCGGGCTGGATCAGCACTGCCGTTAATCAGCCAGTGGTTTTACGAGGTGGATGAAGTCCTCCAGAGCTGAGGCTCAAATGGTAGATTTATGGAGCTTTCCCGTGACCCAGGGTGAGTTGGGCCTCCTAAGGGTAGCCCTGTGGGAGGTGGACCCCTCACAACCTTTCCTCTCTGAGGTGTCATGTGGAATGCACACCCAGGTAAGCTCAGAGTATGGAGAATGAACCATGGAGGATGACCCCAAGCCCATCTTCAGCCTCCGAAATGCAGCCTGCTCAGAAGGAATGCTGAGAAAATGCAAGTTCAAAGTGAAGCCCAGTGGTCAGCACTTGCCTGGTATGCCTGAGAATGTGGGTGTGGCCAGCAGTGAAAAAAGAAAGAAAGAGAGAGAGAGAGAGAGAGAGAGAGAGAGGGAGGAAGGATAGATAGGCAGGATAGGTAGGTTGGGCAAGAATAGTTCTGCCCACAGCTGGGCTCACGCTGTAGCATAGCTTCTAAAGGAACAATGGTCTTCATTTACCAACAGGATAAAAAAGGGGAATGTGGGCCTGTCCCCCTGCTCAGACCCAGCCTATTCTGTGGCTCTCAGGGCAGCACCTCAGACCAATTACAACCATGAGGCACTCTAGAAGTAGACAGAAGCTCGTGAATGGCATAGCACTGTGGGGCACAAATACACACTCATGCACAAGTATTATTTACCTGTGAACACACATGAAAAGATTCTAGAGGTAGTAGGCATTCCCATGTGCAGAATGAAAATGCCATTGGCATTGGTTGTCTGTTCTTATGTGATAGGAAAATGTGGCTTTGAATGTGTGCACAGTTTTAAATGTTATTGGGCCACTTGGGCTTTTGGAAGCAGGCTGACTCAGGGCCAGTCTGCATGTGTCTGCCCTGAAAAGGACCATTCTTCCCTCTGTTCCTGCCCTGCCCCCTCCACACACTCTCCTCCAGTGAAACCTGAGTGTTTCCTTTCCCCAAAGGCTTCTCTGAAGTCAGTTCCCCAGGCCAAGCCCTGAGGCTCAGGCAGGCCCCCCGTGACTCCTGAATGGCAGACCCAGGTCTTGAGGTGGGAAACCGTTTGTCAACAGCCCCTACCTCTATTTATGACCACATGGCCCCAGCTGGCCTCTGGGTAAAGCACTACTGTTTCAGCCACCAGACCAGTCGTGCAGAAAAAGTCCAGGACATTGAGGTTTTGCCCTCAGAAAGGTCTCTGAAGCTTTTCATATGCTCGGAGGTCATTATGATTTGGGGATTTAGTTTAGGCAGCACCCACATTCTCTCTGTATAAAGGAGTTGTCCCTTAAAAACAGGTCACAAAATCCCTGAGGTTTTCTTTGCCTTTGACACATTTTGCTCTCATCCAGAGAGATCTCTTTGGGGCTAGACACTCTCTCTACTTTTCCCCATTAGACATTATGATTGTTTTTCCTAAAGTACAAAGTGGGCGCCCTCAGGATCTGCAAGAGCTTACATCTATAGTGCCCCACGATGCCAAGATCATCATGCAACTCACATGCTTTATGGAATGACTCAGTGCTTACACAGAACCTGCATACATATCCACTCATGGACTTTAAATCATCTCTGAATGACATGTAAGACTTGGCAGAGTGTAAATGCTAAGCATATGGCTATTGATACTGTATCATTTAAAAATGATGACATGGTCTGGTTATGTTGTTGTTATCAACTTGACACAAGCTAAAGTTATCTGAGAAAGGGAACCTTAATTGGAGAAAATACCACCACCCAACGGATTGCCCTCTAGGCAAGTCTGCGGAGGCGTGCCCTTGATTAATGACTGATGTAGGAGGGCTTGGCATACTGGGGGTGTTGCCACCCTCGGGCATACAAAATCAGACTGAGCAAGCTGTGAGGAGCAAGCCAGTAGTAAGCAGCATTCTTCTGTGGTCTCTGCTTTAGTTCCTGCTTCCAGGTTCCTGCCCTGGGTTCCTGCTTTGGCCTCTTCTCTCCATGATCGGTTATAAACTATAAGCTGAGATAAGCCCTTTCCTCCCTGAATTGCTTTTGGCCATGGTGATTTATCACAGCAGTAAAAACCTAAGTAAGATAGAAATTGGTACTGGATTTGTAGAGTATTTCTGGGACAGACCTGGCCATGCTCTTTTGAAGAAAACTGTAGAAGTGTTTGTAGGAGTACTGAAGAAGAAATAAGAGTTCTCATGGCAGAAATGAGAATCTTTGTGTGAATCCTTTCTGAGGATGATGGTGGATTTTATAATACTAGTTTGTTGCCAGGTGCTCTGATTTACAGACAGGAGTCAGGGAAGCTATGGGGGAGTAGGAAGTGTAACCGTCAATACTTGCTTTGATGTACACTCACTTCCCCAGGTGATATACCCTTCAACTAGGAAGTCTGTTAGCTAGGGACTCAAAGGCTGTATCAGTAGGTGCCTGTCAGTAGCTATGGAGAGTGGGGAGAAGGGTTGGAGCATGTGTCATGGCTTGAGCAGTAGATGGATTCTAGCATTACATTCTTCCACATATATTACATATTATATACATTATGACATATGACATACATGAATTATTTAAAGCCATCTCCAATTGCATTCTGCTCAGTTTCATTTCTAATGCTCCCTCTGCATTCAGAAAACATGATGGATGGTAAGGGCTTTGTTTTCTGTTGGGCTTTGGGAAGTTTTGTTTTGCTTTGTCTCCCCCTCCCCCCCACCTGCTAAACTCCATGCATTTTTAATAGAGCCTGTGGCAGTACCTTTATCTTACCTCTCCAGCTCTGGCTTCAAAGCCAAAACGGCTTGAGGGTGAAAAGGGAGCATCCTGAAAAGGTAGTTTTTAAGGGGGTAAGTAGAGGGAGACAGAAAGAAAGTGAGAGAGTGAGGAAAGGAGGGAAGAAGGGAAAGAAAGAGAGAGGGAGTG
This sequence comes from Pachyuromys duprasi, assembly GCA_028658305.1. NCBI lineage: Eukaryota > Metazoa > Chordata > Mammalia > Rodentia > Muridae > Pachyuromys > Pachyuromys duprasi. Next base: position 53,925,269 of record CM053760.1, read on the forward strand.
ACAGATGGGGTCTAAAATGTTCCCATATGATCATCTATTGAAACACCTGGCCTGACCTGGTAGTGCTGTTTTGAAAGGTTGTGGGTAGTAGGCATGGCTTACAGAGGTAATTCACTGGGCATGGGTCACTAGGGTTATTATTTGGTCTTCCCTCTAGCCCAAGCACTCTGCTTGTCCAGCTGTCCTAAGATGTACCCTCACAGACAGAAGAGTGTCCCAATGCCATAGCTGTATTCTCTACACCATAAGCCAAAATCAAGCTTTTCTTCCTTAAATTGTTTCTCTTATGAGGAAAAAAAAACAATACAGAAAATCAGCATCAAGAAGTGGGGCTGGCTAGGTGCAGTGGTTCACACCTCCCAACACTTGGAGAGGCAGAAACAGGCAGATCTCTGTGAGTTCAAGGCCAGCCTGGTCTACAAAGCAAGTCCAGTGCAGCCAAGGCTACACAGGGAAATCCTATCTCAAAACAAAACAAAACAAACAAACAAACAAACAAAAACAAGAAGAAGGAGAAAAAAAGAAGTGTTGTTGGGATGAACTGAGTCATGTGGAAATGGTTTGGGCCTTTGGGAATGGTTTCCAGGAAGGAGGTGAAAGAGTTTGGACCTGTAGGCTACCAAAGCCTTAGTATGCTGTAAGTAGAGCATTTTAGTGGAAGTTTAGAAGAGCAGAATGACAACATAAATGTGGACAACTCATGAGGTTTCAGAGGAGAATAAGGACTCTAGTAAGGGTTGGCAAAGAGGATATTCATGCTATATTCTGACAAAGACCTGGCTACATTCCAAATCAGAACTAGAGTAAGGATGATTTAAAAAGTGGTGGACAAACTTGTTTGGTCAAGGGAATTTCATGACAGAGTAGCATGGGTATTGCTAGATTAATTTAGCCATATTTATAGTGAGAATGGAAAGGAAAGGGCAGAGCAGCAAGAAGTGAAAAGTACACATTTGGGAGCATAAGCCTGTTTAAAGTAGTGACAAAGTAGACAAAGCAAGGACATGTAAAGAATGAGACAGTTAACTATTAAAGAGATTAGCACTTGCCACACACCTCAGCGTAGTCACAGGTGGCAGGACAGACCATGGATCAATATGGCCCTCCGCTGTAGCATGGACCACGGACAGCATCACGGCTCTGGTGGCAACACAAGCCAAGGACATCAACGTGACCTCTGGGCGACACGAACCACAGACATTATATGGTCCTTGGTGGCAGCCTGGCCCACAGACATTGATATGGCTTCTAGTGGCAGCACAGACCATGGATAGCCACCTGGCCTTTGGTGGTAACATGGGCCGTGGACATCAACACAACCCCTGGCTGTAGCAGGAGCATGGACTGCATCATTGGCCCTCTATGGCAGCAGGTACCATAGACCCCAGACATGGCCCTCGGCAACAACCTAGCCCACAAACATCACCGACCACCGACATCCACAATCCTTTGGTGGTAACGTGGGCCACAGATGTACAGTAGTCAGAAACCATGTAGAAGTCCAGGATCCATGCTCCTGCTGACTGTAAAGGGCAAGAAAGCTGATTTACAATGGTATTCATGACTATAGACTCACAGTTAAGATAGAGGGACACAGAAGGCTTTTGTGACAACTCTTACCCCCACGCCACCCCATCCCCCAAAAGAAAAGCCTAGACAGAAAGCCATCAAAGAGAACTTTTAAAAATTGTGATAAGGATGCTGAAGTGTAGCTCTCCACAATTGAGTGCTTCCAGCGGAGGTGTGGGTGGGGAAGGGATCAGTTTTCTTTAGGGGTCTGCCCACTGAGAGTTTGACCATGCTCTGGTGAGTATACCCACAAAACAAACTGTTTTGTTTTGTTTTGTTTTAGTTCTTCTTCTTCCTTCTCCTCATCCTCCTCTTCCTCCTTCTTCTTCTTTTGGTGGGGGAGGACACAAGGTGGGTGGGGCTGACTTAGGAGGACTGGGAAGTGAGTGTGATCAGGATACATGATACGAAATTATTTCCAAATAATAAAATATCAAAAAGGATATGTTGGAGGGAACAAAAGAGATTGGCACTTGTTGAACTCTGATGTTAAGATGAAAGTCTGACATTACTGGAAAGCCCCTGAGCTTGGTGCTAAATGACAGGCTCCCTTCTTAGCTAAATTTCACTGTCTTCACCTGATCTGGGGAAATTCCAGATCCTCTAGTGATTCTCTAGTGAGTATCACAACCCTCAGGGAGATTACAGGCCCAACTCTTTCCTGATAAGAAGCCTACCCATTGTGTACCTGGGGATTCCTGGAAATACCCTCCCAATGCTAATGAGATGTCTTGGTACCTTAGCTTTCAGTCAGTGACCTTTTTTCATACCTCTAACCATACCTGGAGTTCTTCCCCTGCCCACAGGATAATTAAGTACTGTGTTTCCCTTCTTATGATAGGGCTGTGCTCCTGCATGTAAATGAACTATGCCTGGCACTCCTAGCCCCAGTGAATCAAACACATTCACCCCCGAAACCCCTCCCACTGCTCACAATGTCCCTGATTCACAAAATAAACACTCTCTAACTCCATTCCTCCACCATGACTCTGAGACTCACTGCTTTGTTGCTGAACCTTCAAACTCTATTCTTCCTTCTTCTGCTGCTGCTGCTAGACAGGCTATTGTCTCCATCACCACCTCTAATCACCCTGGTGGTCCCCTCCGAAGCTCACTGACTTCATCTACAGCAACAGGTTGCTGTCTATTCCTGACACAGCCACGAAATTCGCTAGAGCCAAGTGGCCCTCCTGAAGCACTTGGCTTGGCTTAGGAGCTCTGAGCTCCCTGCCACAGTCTGGCCAGGGGCTGGCAGCTTAGCAAAAAGGGCTGTGACCATTTGCTGCATGACAGCAAGGGCTAGGGTTACCCTAACCTACCTGATTGTTTATCAAGAGTTGTAACACTTGGCGGTGAAGAAAAACCATTCTCCTGCCCCTCTAGCATAATCAGGTATCTTGGGGTAAGGATCTCATTCCGTGTTCCATCATTTTCTGCCCAGAAACTAAAGCAAGCCCTGACCTTCTGGTGGAGGAGCATGCACTTCCGGTTTGATACACTTTCTGTTTGGTGCTCAACGGGGCCAAGCATCCCAGGAAAGTACCCGACCAGACCCAGGCTCCCACCTGACACAGAACAGCAAGCACTGTTCAGATAAATTGCAGTCTTTATACAGTGACAACAGCAAAGGTGTCCCCCAAATAAGAGCTCACTCAATGAAGACTCCCAGTGTGTAAAAATCCAAATTCACACCTTCTCTGAGATGTCTGCATCCCCAGTTCTCTATTTGAACAGGATCGCCTACAGAAATGTTGTTCTAGGTTCAGCCATGGTGGCGCTTGAGGTCACAGGAGGCATGGCTACATCTCAGACTGGCAGACATTATCCTCATTACGCTGGTTTTGCAGGCAGCAGAAAACAAGGGTTATAGATCATGAAGGTTTATATCAAGGTTCCAGAGGGGGGAAAAATGATAATGCCAGGCAACATGTAGTTGTTTTGACTTTTCTGAAAAGGGACCTGAGTGGCCAAAGTGTTAGGCTATGAAGGTGAAGTCTAAATTGCAATAAAGTCCCCCCACCCCAGCACATTGGAGATACTAGAAATGGAGAATGTCTGTGGAAGGAACCAGCTCAAGAGAGCCCATGTGTATAGCAGGTGGCCACCATGAGCCCCAGGTTCTGTATGTGTCTATTAGGTTTTGACTTTGCTTTGGTCCAGGCTTTCCTTGCCAAAGCCCCATTCTTCCCTTCGGAATTAAAATATTTGCCCTATGTCATGTTACATTGAAAGTGTGTGACTTGGTTTTATTTATTTACTCATTCGTTTGTTTGTTTTCATTTTACCAAGGCTCATGGTTACGAGGCTGCCTTGAATCTCAGAAGAGACTTGAGACTTACAAATAATACTGAGAATTTGAAGACTGTGGGATGTTTGGAAGTTTGACTGAATGCAGGTTTCGTTTGAGATGACCATTAAGCTATGGAGCTCTGGGATGGAATGTCACGGTTCGAATATTAAATGTCTTTGAGAGGCCAGTGACTGAACACTTGGTCATCAGTTAGTGGTGGTGTGTTGGGGGGAGGGGTTAACTTTTGAGATAGGAGGCGTGGCTTTGGAAGATGGGTCACCACTGAGGGGTATAACTCCACGCTTCTTCAAGTCTGCACTCTCTGCTTCCTGACTGCCAGCAGACTGTAATATTTTTCTGAGCTGATAGCATTTAGATTTGTACTTTCTCTATGAAGTTGCATACCTTTCTTATGTCTGAGGGCCATTAATTCTTATTACTTGTCTTTCATTTCATCTACTTTACCCTACTGAGTTCCTACTGAGTTCTTCATTATTTGTAATAACTCTTTATATATCTCTGTGTGATGTGAGTTCAAGTGCCTTCACCACTTGTATTTTACTTGGGATTTGCAGATGCTTGAGAGCTTTTCTTGTTTGCAGAAAGGTTTTGTTTTTCTTTTATGCAGTTGTTTCATTTTCTTTTTGTTTTTCCTGAATTTTTGTTTGGGAAAATTTCTTACTTCAAGGCTATTGTACATATTTGCTGTTATACTTTTGTACATATTTGCTTCCTTTCTCTTTCCATGTGAACTTAAACTATTAATCCTAATCAATAACAAAGTGTTTGAGGTTTTGGGGGATTTTTTTTGGAGTTTTTTGTTTGTTTGTTTGTTTGTTTGTTTGGCTCTTATTTCTTATTATTTGGTTTTAGCCAAATCCTCTCAGATTCCTTCAATAAAATGTTTCTGTATTTTTCTGTAGTTTTCATCTACTCTTGGTTTTGTTCTCATGCAGTGTTTTCGTTGTTCCTGCTACTTGGTCTAGAATATTTGTCTCATTGTCTTAGACTGACAGGTTTTCTTATGCAGGAGTTTTGAGGCCAGCTACCTTACCAAAGTACGCTACTGTCTCCAGTTCCCTAGACAACCCCCAGAGAGTCTTCTAGAAAGAGAAGAGAGAGCAGAAAGTGCAAATGATCACTATGTCGTTTAAACATTTCTGTCTAAGTTATCTTTTTCATGGTTGTGCTGACTCTTGTCTATAATAGCTGTGTCAAGCAGCCTTCTGTTGCTGGGACAAATGCTTAAGGTAAGCAAATCAAAGGAGTGAAGGTTTATTTTGTTTTACAGTCTTGGAGGTTTCAGTCTGTGCTCTCTTGAACCTGTAGCTTTGCACCTATGTCAACACAGTTCAGACTGGAGGGTGTGCCTGGCTGAGGAGATGTGATTATATCATACCTGTGGTAGGCAGAGAGAAAGAACCAGGGCTTGAAAGTCCTTGAAGGACACCAGCAATGACCTAATGTCCTCCCGCTAAAGCCAAGCCATTAGCCTGTGAGCCGGCAAGGATCACTTCATCTACAAACCAAAATGGCAGCATCATGTGGTCTTTGTGAAACAGAGTACATCTGCTTCACTCTTTTTGAAGAAGCTACCTCATGTGTTTCTTTGTTTGCATGTGTTATGCTGCTGAGACTGAAAATGCGCATCTCACAGTGTCAAGAGGTTGGATGCCCCTGGTGCCTGTCCACAGGGAAGCACCTAGTGAGACCCAGGCTTTGGGAAGCTGCAGAACACACAGCCAGGTTTCTTCTTTCTTTCTTTCTTTCTTTCTTTCTTTCTTTCTTTCTTTCTTTCTTTCTTTCTTTCTTTCTTTCTCTTTTGGCTTAAGACAGGGTTTCTCTGTGTAGCCTTGGCTGTCCTGGACTGGCTGTGTAGACCATGCTGACCTCACACTCACAGATACCTGCCTGCCTCTGCCTCCCTGAGTGTGCCACTGCACCTAGCTCAGCAAGGTTTCTTAGGTAAATTCCAATGGGGTAAAAGAGAAAGAACTTTAGTCTAAAGTAACTATAAGACACATCAGCTCATTGCAAGGTGAGGGATTATTTGGATCTTGATTCGTGGTAACTTGATATCAATGATTACCTGTGATATTCAAATGTGTAATGGATATCTGATGACTTTAAAGATTACAGACAGCTCCCACTTGGTGATATACAGAGGGTATGCCCTGAGTAGGAAGTGACCTTGAATTCTGAATTGAACCTTTCTCCAGGCTGGTACGTGGTACAATACTCCCTCACCAGGCTAGGCAGCAGCCACTAGACACTGCTCCAGGAAGCCTGGGATGGCGCGGGGACAGGACCACTACTCCAAAACATTGTGTGGCTAAGCTATAATGTACACAAGATGGATGCGATGGATGTATTTCCGGCTTAGCACAGTCTCACCCAGAGCTAACCTCACTATAAATCTAGGAGTATCTGGAAAATAGGGCGATAACAGTATCGTGCTGTTCCACAAAATCCTCATCTTTAAGGGATGTATAGGAAAATATTTATGGATGAAATGAGTTGATAGAAGTCTTGGATAAGAAGAAAGGCATGGACAGGTATATAAGCATGAACATGGCTGCAGGTGAAGTTGTGTACTAGAGACAGGTTGTTGAGTTTTGTGTTTATTGGAAATCCTCCATCTAGTTGTGTGTATTATGCCTGACTTACTTCACTAAACATTACGAACAGTTCCATACTGAGTAACACATTTTCGCAAACTTGCTTTTAGAATCTGTACAATAACCAAACTAGTTTTTCTTATGTATTTATTCATTTGCTTTTTGAGACAAGATTTCTCTGTGCAACCCTGGCTGTCCTGGATTCACTTTGTAGATCAGGCTGACCTCGAACTCACAGAGATTTGCCTGCCTCTGCTTCTGCTGGGATTATAGGCATGTACCACCATGCCCGGCTATGCCTTATGTTTATTAATATGTAATTTCCTTTTAGAGATACATCCTTGCCTTCCTAGGAAAGTATCTACTTTATCACAGTCCATGTTTGTGATAATAAGTTATAGAGTTCTCAAATGCTGGAATTTAGGTGTGCACCTGGCTTTCACTAGTGCAGACCTTGCTTTCAGAGTAAATCCCAATGTTAAAGATAGATGGGGTCCTTGTAGTTATAATGGCACCAATAAATACTAGTTATCTGGCACTGGACCTCTTAGCTAGCCCTTCTCTGTCTTACTGTACCCCAAGAACAGTGTTCACCAGAGATCCCTTCTTACAATCACTGGAATCAGTCCGCTAGACTATCTTGAGACTCTTGTTTCCTGGCATTGTTGTGGCCTCTCATGAAAAAATAATAATATGAATTTATATTAGAATATAATTAATTAACATACGTATAATACAATAACCATGGTAGACAGGCACAGGTGCCTGGCTGTGACATTGACTGAAAACAAGGTTAAGGGCTTATGGGTTAGCTGAGGGGGTAAAGGAGCTTGCTGTCAAGCCTGACCATCCGAGTTTGATCCCCAGGACCTATATGGTGGAAAGTGAGACCTAACTCCACAGTTTGTCCTCTGACCTCCATATGTTTGCTGTGGCATGTGAGCATCCAAACACGCACACACACACAGACACACACACACATACACATGCACTCACGTACGCATGCGCACGCACACACATACACACAGATGCACACACACACCACAAATCTGAATTCATATCTGTACAGTAGCGTTTCTACCTCCTTAAACAGTTTCTGATTTAAGTGTGAGCATGGCCACAGCTACTAGCTTGTCTACCGGGATGGTTTCCCAGCATTGGACAACATCTTGGATGTTTCTGTCTGGAGGCCCTGTGACCCTTCCTGCAGGTTTGACTCCTCAGTTTGAAGGTACTGTACCAGAGGTCATGTTTTGAGGTGACAAGTTTTATAGTCCTTCACAGTCCATGTGTGTGCTATTTAATGACTAGGTCACATTCTTTTCCTTGGCCATTATGTCAACCTGAGGGAGAAGACACACACAGGCGAGGGGGATGTGACCACTCTGTGAACAGACTTACAGGACCACAGCCACATGGGTACCAGTAACTGGAAAAACTGGGGAAGAAAAATACTAAACCATGAAGAACAACTGCATTTGGCAATTTGGGGGCATGAGATATTTTTTTTCAAGACAGGGTTTCTCTGTGTAGCCTTGGCTGTCCTGGACTCACTTGATAGTCCAAACTGGGCTCGAACTCACATACATCTTCCTGCCTCTGCTACCCAGAGTGCTGGGAACACAGGCATTCACCATCACGCCTGACTGTACCTTAATTTTTTTTTAAGGTCACTGTTTCAAATGACAGAATAGGCAGATGGAAGGCTGGCAGCTCTTCTTGCTTCTCGGACATTTAGCCTGTTTACTTAGAATTCCTGTTTACTTAGAACTCTATTATTTTTTTAAAATTTTTCTATGCTTTCCATTCTTTCGACTTCTCATTGTGAGACACTGTCAAAACCTCCTTATACATGTAAAGCAAAGCTACTTAAGGGAGCTAAGAGCAGCCAGGAACCATCAAGATCCACTGCTGTCATCCCTCAAGATCAGCTTCTGCCTAAGCCCTCTGCAGCCCCTGTAGATGCATTCTCCACCCTGCCTTTCATGGCTCTGTTTCTTTTTCTGCCTCGGGCCTTCATAGTCAAGACAAGCACTCTTCTACTAAGCTGTGTCCTCCGTCCACCTTTAACTTTTATTTTGAAACAAGGTCTCACTGGGTTGCCCAAGCTGGCCTTGAACTCACTCTGTACATGGCTTGGAGCTTGCAATTCTCTTGCTTCATCTTCCAGAGTAGCTGTGTCCCTAGGCTGAAAGGCTCCATTCTTGTAACCCATAAACCCACATTTCTAGCCTTTCACTGGGCTACTGCCTGCATATACATAGAAACCACACAAAGACCCGGTGCTTTTTGGAAACTGCAAAATAGGCCAGCACTGGGCTCTTGAAATTCCTTTCCTCCCTCAGCGACATAAATCACTGACACAATATTACCCTGAGTTTTCAGGTGCCTCATCTGAAGGGAAACTGACTCTCTCTCCACCCTGTGTGCAAGCCACAGGAAGGGCTCATAGGCTGATTTCCTACCAGCTTTTATGAAATTTGGGGTTTCTGCTTGTCAAAGACACCTCCAATCAGCTGGTGTGCTATAGTGTCAGAAACAGCTGGGTCAGAGGCAAGGCCCCAAACCAAAGGGAGTCCATACCTTCAAGACTCCAGGTAGTACAGGGGTGGCCTGGGAAGCTACCCACACACCACTCAAAACACCGCAGACTCAGGCACAACTGACTGCCAAATAAATGACCCTCTTTTAAAGAACAATTTCCAAGAGGGCTGGGGATATAGCTCAGTGGTAAAGCACCTTCTTACTGTATGTGAGGCTCTGGATGTAATCTCCAGTGTTATTACCCTATACTGAAAAAAAGATAGAGGGTAAGAAAGAAAGAGAAGGGAAGAAATGAAAGACGGCGTCTAGACTGGAAGAAATGAGGGTTTGCCTATACAAGGAAGAAATGAAATAGTCTGGCTTTCTTCTTAGAACCAACAGTACCAATTGCAAAAACAAACAAACAAACAAACGTAAAAAACGAAAAAAAAACCCCAGAGACCTCAAAATTCTCCCAAGCCATCCCTCTGGGTTGCCAAGGCAGGATTCCAGATGCTTGGTTGGTCAGTAAGCTGAGGCAGAGGCAAGCAGCCCAGGAAGCTGTGGAAAGAAGCATTTCTTCAGACAGACATTGTGGGAAATGTTACTGGGAATTGTGGGACAATGGCTACATTTACACTGGGGCCCAGAGGAAGAGGAACCCCCGAGACACTGTGAGTGCTCACTGTGGAGCCAGTGTGTGGACTCACTAGACAGCAGGAGTAGTGGGTCTCCGCTGGAAACGCCTGCTTTTTTTTTACTCAGTCCACAATTCACCGTACATTGGGACACAGTCAATTTTGAGGTCTAATATATCCAAACTGGCAGTGGGTTAGGATTAAAGTCTTGATTACCACCAAGTTTTGCTTTGTTTTTTTGTTGTTGTTTTGTTTTTTTAAAATTATACCCCACAGTCACAATTCTAGAGAATTGGGTCTTTTTATCTACTCCATAATAGAGCAAGAAATTTTAAACCAAATACATGTATACATATATATACAGATATATTAAATATATATTTATATACCTCAGTGATTATCTTAATTTATGAATGCAATAAGCAGATACAGGTAAAACAAGCCCCAGGCTTTTGGCTCTCCTGCATACAAACTGACCTTTGAGCACAGCCATCCCCGAAAGCAGGATGTGTCCTCTGGTCTGTGGGTCTAGGATCTGAAGAGGGTCTGAAACCAGAGAAAGCAGCCTGTTAAACACCCATGATTACAGTTGTAGGAGTCATTTTCTCCTGTTCATGAAACCCTGCTTCACCATCTCTGTCGGCCACACCCACAGCAATTGACAATCCAGTCTGAACAAACTGTCTTCAAGGCGATGCAGGCTTAGAGCATCTTCCATGAGCTTCCTGCTCGCATGCATCCTCCCCTCCTGAGACAGGAAGGCTGCACTTTCCAGAGTTGGTGCTGGCAGGTTCAGCTGAGCCTGCGGACCCTTTGAGCAGACACTTACCTGTCCTCATTACTTGGGAGTCCCTGAGTGAAATTCTGACTCATGATTTAAGAGAATTTGACCAACAGTTATTTTGCCTGTTGCTTTAGGCCTATAGCAACGCAATGTGAGGTGCATTAGGGCTCAGTGCTCCCATCAAGGCAACACCCTCAATGAACTAATGTCTTCTTTCTGATACTGGGAGTGTTCAGATAGAAGCTAGAGTCTGGCGACCACTTTCAATAACTTCACTTCTTGTATTCTTCAACTCTCCGATGGACCTGGATTGTGAACAGCAAGTCAGAGCACAGAGAAGATGGTGGTGGGGAAAAGAAGGCAGAGATATGCGTGCTCCAAAGAGGCCATGAGTGGGCATGTGCTCATGGCAGGGAGCGCTCTTTCTCTCAGTTCTCCATCAGAGGATCACAACTTCCCAGGTGTATCAGGTTGCTTAGAAAGTTCAGTCGGAGTCCGAAGAAATGGAAAACCTAGTCCACTCCCCAAAACCTCACAGTGCTTTATTTCCAACTCTGTCCTGTGTGTGTGTGTGGGGGGGGCCACTGAGACCTCCTCTGCAGGGCACTATTGCCCACAAGGATGTGGAGAAGTGAATTCCATAGACTTCCAGGTGCTTGGGGGCTATCATTCCCAGAGAGGCAAAGAGCACAACAATAAAACAAAATATTGGAGAAAATGAGTTTAAAATCAATGTGCCCCTTATCTTAATCTCACCATTGACAGTTACTGATAGCCCCTAAATCTGGAACCTGAGCGAGCACGCACCTGAAGCACTGGCTCGTAACAATCAGCTGCTTGAAAACAGTCCCTTTCTTACTATCTGAAGTGTTTTAGACCTGGAGATGTGTCACTGTGTCAACTTAGTGTGACCCATCCTTTGTGAATAGCTGTGATGCGTGGCCATCTCATAAACCATGGGTGTCAAAAATAATGTGGGAAACGCTCATAGTTGTCTTATACTGTCTCTTCTTTTTCCATTTCTGAAAGAACCCTGGTTTTATTTGAAGAGGGCACTATAGCCAACTAATAAGTGCCTTTCCTAACCTCATGCATAGCTACTTCCTGCCAAGAACTGCACTCTAAGCACTGAGAGGGTCCAGGTAGGACTTCCTGGAAGGTATCTTGATGAAAGCTAAATCCGTTAGACAATGAACCCATTTTGTCTTTACATGGCTCCTTTTTTGTTTTTCCTGGAAAACATATGCAGCTCAGCACAGCTGCCCTTAAAATGGAAGCAATGCACTTGAGGGCATGAGATCAGAAAGGCCGAAGGTTTGGGTCCTCTGCTGAAGTTGGCCACACCCATCCGAATGCCTATACCTGGACCCAACAGCAAAAGGAACACTTGTAAGTCAAGTTGATTTTACTGAGGATTTTCTTCCAATGCATTGGAGTTCACTGTTAACCAAAGAAATCAGAGTAACCACTTGAGAGAGTTTACTGACAGTTCTCATGTCACAAGTCTGGCCAGCTTTCCAGCAATCTTCCATCTTCCCAGCTGCTGCCCAAGTAAAACACGTTCAGTTACCTGATAAGAACAGCAAAACTCCCTCTGTGTAGGGACTCCTCCTCACGCCACACGCAGCCCATAGCCCTTTGTCCTTTCTGCAGGATGGACCTATACCTTTCAGGCCAAATCCCTTATGGAGCTATAGCCCTGAGTTCCCACCAGTCTTTGCTTTCACGATGAGTGTTTCTCCCGTAAATCTTAATCTCGTTTACTTATGTGTCTCCCTCTTAAATGGAACCTCTCACTACAAGGTTGCCATGTCACTTGGCTGTGATGTTTTCTGCAGGTTTCTGCCACTTCCCCCCATTTTTAAGGAATAGAGTTTCCAGTAAGAGAAAGTTTCCTTTTGATGCAGTAAATTGATGTAAAACGAGGAGAAACCAACTTTAGTTGGGACATACTTGCCTAGATACCTTTTCCAGCTGTCTGACTCACATTCAAGAGTTTGTTATTACTCTATATGCATAAGATAAAAACAGAGTGAGGCTTGCCATAGAGAGAAAGGGCTTTTAGGGTAGAAATGTTTGATTCGTTGTCTTAGCAATGATGGCATTAAAGGAAAGCGTCTCTGTTAAAATGTGATGGGCACGGTAATGTGTGTTGTATGTATGTATGTATGTATGTAGGTAGGTAGGTAGGTAGGTATGTAGGTATGTAGGTATGTGCTTGTGTGATTGTATGCATGCAGGTAAGCATGTGTGTATAAAAGGTAGAGGTCAGTGTGAGTACTTCCTTTATAGCTCTCCATCTTTTTTGATTATGCTGGCTGGCCACTAAGCTGTAAGAATATACTGTCTTGCCATGCCCTGGTCTCAGTGTTGGGTTTACAGTCGTGTATCATTGTGCTCAGCTCTTACAAGGGTGCTGTGGATCAAAACTCAGTCTTAATGCTAGCCTGGCAAGCCTTTTCCTGACAGGCATCTCGCCAGCCTCTATGTTCTTCTTTTAAATATTTACATACAGTAGTGAAGGAAGAAACATTAGCATTGGATCTTATGAAAACATTACAATTTGGTTCCTAGAGATAGATAGATGGCTATAGACTGATGGATATATAATTATTGACAGGAAGAAAAAGAGAGAGGAAGAAGTATGTGGGAGAGTAGACGGGTGGGTGAGTTGACAGATGGATGAGAGAAAAGGGTGAAATATTAAATCAGAGGCTGAGAGAAGATCTAGTTAATTTCCTGCCATTATTATGTGACCATGGAAGCTAAGAGACCACGTGTGCATTTCTCTTAGCAACACCTGAAGTTCTAGTCCAGAGGTCAATGGTTGATACTTCCCCTTCCCCTCTGTAAGCTTAGTTAATTTATTATGCAATAGGAAGCAAATTCCCAAATCTTCTTGACTCAATGTAATGATTAATATCCATGTGCACATCTATCAAGCAATATGGGGCTTGGTCATCTCAGCTGTCAGCCTTAGGAGGGTGACATCTTTCGTTTGAGGTTACAACCATCCTCACCTCCACTTCCACACAAGTCTTCGATTTGATATCACCAAAAAAAAAACTCACTTGGTCCCTCAACAGCTCTTTGATGTCTCCTGAGAAGTGATCTGCCACAACCATTAGCCTCTAGAAAGAGAAGATAATCCTTCTTTGTGTTCTAGAAGAGGGGAGTGAAATACCAGTGGGCCCCAGAGACATCTTCCTTAGACCACTATGCAGGCTCTATGTAATAACCCACAATCTGTGTGTGGAACTGCACACCAACCATGTTGTGTGTCACGAAAACTGAGGGGAAGTATGGGATGGGGTGGCAGAAGCTGGTGAAGCCCTTAACCTTTCTCCAGATGGCATGGGACTGATCACACATAAGGCTTAGAAAGTCCCAGCCCAAAGCCATAGGGAGCCCTTGACACATCTAATTCTGATTCTTTGTCGCCAAGTCTGCAAACGTTAAGGGTTTGTAAAACGGTACTGTGGCCATTCAGGGAACTAGTATCAGAGCATGCTGCGTTTCTAAGCTCAGTGGTCTTCAGAAGATGCTCAGCCCATGATCGACTGTTCCCTTTCATCTCCTGTACCCAGCCCCATTCACCTGATGATAGAACCAAGGTATAGAAGACTAAGAAGAATTGAGCAGGTTCATTACCAAAATAACTTGGATTATTCGAGGGCAACAAAAGTAAAAATTGAACTCCCTTTCCTAGAAAAGCTTGGGTACATTCCTGCTTACACTACATCTACCCCAGGTTGCCAAGAATTTTCTCTTCAACCACCGCAGAATGAAGAGAGGCAAATACCAGCATCAGCAAACCCCTGCCTGCACAGAAAAGCAGACATTTCAACTCCCAGAACGCTGTGCCAAACCAGCCACATGGCTCCAGCAGTGCTAGCAAGTACACGCCCCTGTGTGCATGGACAGGTGAGGACTGCCGTCTGTACTAACTAAGCCAGGCCACTCCAGACGGGCTGTGCTTCAGAACCCAAGACCCCTGCATTGCTTAGGGTCGCCTTGGTGCCGAGTAAGCTGGGGTCTAATTCAGTGGTCTTTAGGGGGCTGCTTTGTGTTGAGATTCAACACCTTGGTAAATAACAGTTCCTTTCAAGGATCACTGCACCTTACCTGATATCACTGACACTGAGTTCTTAGCACAGTATCTCACATGAAGTGCCCCTCACAGAACAGGGATGGATATTGCCATTGTAAAGCCACATAGCACCTCCAGGCTATACTTTGGTATCAGAAGTAGATGATGTGTTAAGGTGATGGACACATGGGTTTCTTCTCTGTAGATCTTGGACTTGCTCAAAAGAATCCATCAGAGCCAGGCATGGTGTGTCACATTGCCAGTAATCTCAGGACTCAGGAGGCTTAGGAAGAAGGGGTGCTTTGAGTTGCAAGGCAGCCTGACAGATTCTCATAATTTCTTTTCTTGTAGCTGTGATAATGTATTCTGACAAAAGCGCTGTAAGGGGACAGGTTTATTCTGGACCACAGTGTAAGTTACAGTCCATCATGACAGGGAAGACACAGCAGCAGGATCTTGGGGGAGCTGGTCACGTTTGCTCCTGCAATCAGAAGCAGGGTACCTGCCGGATGTCTGCAAGCTTGTGTTCAGCTCACTTTTTCCACTTTATAGAGTCCAGGATCCCCTGCCTAGGGAATTATGCCACCCACAGTTGATGAGCCTTCCCAAATCAGTTACCGTAACCCCCTGTAGGTATACCCAGAGAACTGTCTCCCAGAAGAGGCTAGACCTTGTCAAGTTGACAGTTAATACTAGCCACTAAAACTCCATCCCTTGTCAGCTCGACATCCAAATACCATCACTTTTGAGCCACAACCTTGTCCACATAGACTCATAACCATGTTATATTGTAAATGCATCCAGACCAACTTTAAAAGTCTCTGTGGTCTTTAACAATTCCAAAACTTTGAATAGTCCAAAGTCTTTTAACTGTGAGCACCTATAAAACAAAAAACAAGTTACATACTTCTAACATACTGCACAGAGTAAAACATGCTTCTCCCAAAAGGGAAGAATTGAGGCATAAAACAATCACAACAAAGCTAAACCAAAATCCAGCTGGGCAAACACCAAATCCTGCAGCTCCATGTCAGCTATATTGGGCTCTTGATGAACTCTGGCTGGGCTCCAAAGGGCTTGGGTAGCCCCCACCCCTCTAGCTCAACACACATAAATTAGTCCCTGGGCTGGTTCCATGCCATGCTTATAGCTCTCCTTAGCACACATGGTCCAGAATTCTGAATATGCTGTGCTTTGCACTGACACCATGCTGGGTTGGCAACCTGTCGCTCTAACATGAGAAAAATGTCACCAGAGATAGGCCTTCTGTTATGAGATCACAATTTTGTCAATTAATTCAGTCCCTATGCTCCTCTATCCTGTAATTACATCTGAAAAGTCCAAGGTAAATGGTAAATGTCTCAAGCCAAGAATGCATTTAACACCCCTTCCTTTCGTACATGCAAGCCTGATAGCGCATAGTATCAGGGTCAGTTGCTTCCCTTGAAGACTGCGAGGCTGAGTGGGGCAGCTGCTCAGCATCACCATAGGGGATCGGACCACCTAAAGCTAGTCCAGGGAAGACCCAAATTTTAGTATGAGTGCCTCTGAGTGTGTCACCAAGCTGAAACATTTAAGGTTGAACCACTTTAAGGTGGAAGCCGTCTGTTTATTAAGCACTTCCTGTGTCTTAGGTACTGTTCTCCACTTGCATGATGAAAAACCTGCAGACACCCTGCCCAGTGGTGCTGACAGCCTCCGAGGAAGTGTGAGGTTACCCAGAAAGTCCTTTGGAGAGGTGAGGGGATGAAAACACATACCTGAAGTAAACCTGGAAACCATCCAGCAAGCACTGAGGTTCCGTTCTGCGTCTCCCCGGAGCCCAGCTTTGTGTGCCGAGTCTTCTCTGTAGGTAAAGGTGGGAACGCAGAACCTGTTGTAGATGACTTAGTGCTGAGCCCTTGAGGAACTGCATCCCTTCCTTCATCAGACTGAGTTTTCCCAGAAAGCCACAGCAAGACGGGCAACATTCACCCTCCCAGGTTCTTCCCCTACCTTACTAGACTCTCCTAACTCAGATACGCCTTAGAGCTTTCTCAAAAGCCTTGAAAAAAATGTGGTCTCCATACGTGCTGGGTGTTAGAGAGGATGTGGGGGCATTCCGTGTCTGTCAGCCCTTTCATAGTGTGCCTACTTTACACAAGGGCCAGCAATAGACAGACCATCTGGCCAGTGGTGATAGCACCCTAGTGCTGAAGCTACATTGCAAAACAACTTTCCAAATGGCCAGGTGGCTCTCTGACCAGAGGAGGGTCACATGTTCCACCTGCATGGGACTCTCTCTCTCAGCATACTTTAGAGGAGCCAGGAAGCACCTGTTTGCTCACCTTTCCCAGCACGTCCCCGAAGCCTCATAATACCCAATAGCACATTCCTTTCTGCTCCAGCTACCGAGAGTGGATTCTGTCTGGTAGGTGAACCCTGACAGACACCAGACTGATGATGGGAGGGCTGGCAGGCAGCCCTAAGGGACAGGAAGTTAAGATCTATTAACTCAGTGGCTCTCAAACGTCTACATCCAAGTGTAGTACAGATGATTGCAAAGAAATCTGTTCTTTCTCCTGTGTATGCTTGCCTCAAAGATGCACTTTAGTGCATACTTAAATAAGTAAAGCAACACTTACTCAGACTTACTCAGTGGTTCAGGACTATTCAAAGGCCCAAAATAGCTACCAACAGAGCCATATTCCCTGACACCCTTTATCTGCCTGGCCTCGTGCCTCTCTGTTAAGGAAAGGGCTTGCTTTAGGAACACTGCTCAGTTTTGGGTTGACAAATTCTGAATGCAGAGAGAAGGAAAAGGGAAACAATGAGGAAAAGCCAGGATTAATAGCTTCATTCCTGGTATCATTCTGATGCATCTTTGCAAGGGGGGCCAAAGAAAATTCGGGTAAGGAATGCCTGTATTTCCATTACAAAGTTTCTCCTATATCAGGAGCACAATAATATCTTATCAATGTTGACAACCTTGATGTGGCCTTCATTAGTTGTACTTGACAGTGCAATGCAATGATGATTTAAACTAGAAAATATTTTAATCCTCTGAAGTCTTTAGTCACAGGAAATAGAGAAAACCGAAAAAACATTAAGTTCATTTTCATGTTTGGGTTATAGAAAGGAAAGAGTAATATATTTTTCAATCATAAAAACAAGATGAACCTTGAAAATGCTACATTAATAGAAGACAGGCATAGGTGATCATGGATTGTAAGCCTTACATAAAATCCCTAATTTCCATTTTGGCCTATGATGAACACTCATGGTTACTGGTGGATAATCACAGTTTACCACCTACCAGCTATCTGATAGTCTCAAGTATAACTGTTTCTAGATTCTTGATGTCTGGTAGGAATGTATCAACCTGGTAAATATTTGAAGTGGAAGTTTCTGGTTTCTTTGAAGATTCAGTTTTGTCACGTGATGATTTGCTGGAAATGCTGTGAGAGAGCACATGATGTCTTGCTGTGAGCTCTCTCATGTTCAAAGGGCATGCCTTTGGCCAGCTGATAACATCCCTGGGTGGACTCTGAGGAGAGATGATATATAGAGGCCCATACACAGTGATGTGTCGCTTTTTGGATCAAAATCATTGCACTAATCTTTATGCTTCACCACTTGACTTCATAGAAAAGAAACGTTACAGAGAACTTCCTGGGATAATCCAACTGAGTCTCGTGGCATTTGCTGGCTTGTCATGCTGACTTGTGTTGCTGCTTGGTGTTGGCCTTTGGACTAGACTGCTGGAATCCTGACAAATGGGTTTGGTAATCTCCTAAAGACCTATTGACCCTAATCAGCAGGAAGTATATAAAAGAGGTCTACAGCCCTTTTCCCAACTAATCTTCTATATAAGGTGAGGGAGAGGGACTGGAAAGAAGGCAAAGGTGTTTAAGAACCCTAAATAAAGTAGGTTTGGTGAAAACAATCTAGACCTACAAATGCCTTTCCTCTTTCCCAGTGGAAGCACATAACCAATACCTGGTGAGTATGGAAGTACACTCTGCCAGTCTGAACCTGTGTCCAGCTCCACCTTCTCAATAACTTTAGCTTCAAGGATTAGATTACATCTAATTGAGTTGTTGGCCAAAAGAGTCTCATTGGAATCCTCAAACAACCCTGGCTATTGCCAAGACTATAGTTTGCTTTTCAGAAACTGGCAAGAAGAACCTGTTACTGAAGACAACACCTTCAAAACCCATTGAACATGAAGAAGACAAGCTGGCCTACATAGAGCCTTCATTTCTACATTCTAGCAACTCTGCCCACTACCAAAAGAGAAACATAAACAACAATGCAGCCATATACCCTTTAGTCTAATAATGGTGTCCTGCCTGAAAAATATGCTAGGGTAGTGGTAGTAAAGCTTGTGGGAATAACCAACCAATATCTGATTTGAAGGCCCACTCCATAAGTTGGTATTTATACTTGACATTGCTTGTATGGCCAAGAACCAGAGACTAGATAGCCCAGGGACCTAGCCCAATACCTGTATTGGTCTCCGTAATCCCTTCCCATCCAGATTCACTCTCTTTCTGTCTCTCATTCGCAAAACAAACTGTCTTCTAAGGGATAATAATCTATAGGAGAATAAAATATAATAAGATAAGATAAAAACTATGACATTGGCGTTGGACAATACAAACAAACAGTAGGAAAAGAACCCAAATATCTAATATCCTGAATATCAGATCTTTAAATTATGATGCCTAACAGTAGCACAATTACAGTTGTGAAGTAGCAACAAAAATAATCTTATGGTTGGGGGTCTCCACAACATAAGGAATTTATATTAAAGGGTTGTAGCAATAGGAAGGTTGAGAACCAGTACCCTAGTGTCTCACATGTAGACTTATAGCAGCAAACAAGGATACTGTGACACCTTTGTTATTTGAATCCATTTTATTTTCCCTTTCTATGTTATTGCTCTGCCTAAGACTTTAGGCACTATATTAAATAAGACAGGAGAGAGTGGACACCTTGTTTTTGTTACAGATTTTAGTAGAAATACTTTTAGCATGATGTTGGCTGTAGGTTCTCTCATTTATGACTTTTATTGTGTTAAAATATGGCCCCTCCATTCCTAGTCTCTTCAGGATTTTCATAAAGAAGGAAGGTTGGATTTTGTCAAAACCTGCATTGAGATTATAAGATTTCTGCCCTTGAGTCCACTTTTGTGATTATCACATTGATTTATTTTCATATATTGAACCATTCTTGGATCTCCGGACTGAAGTCAACTTGATTATGATGAATGATGCTTTTCATGTGATCTTAAATTCAGTTTGCAAGTATTTTACTAAGAATTTTTGCATCTGTGTTCACCAGGGAGATCTCTCTCTCTCTCTCCCTCCCTCCCTCTATCTCTCTCTCTCTGTCTCTCTCTGTCTCTCTCTCTCACGCACACACACACACACACTGGATCTGTTAAGAGAGTTTGGAAGCATGCCTTCCTTTTCGATTCAGTGGAATAATTTGAAAAGGATTGATGTTAGTTCTTCTTTACTGATCTGATATAATTCAGCCATCAGTCCATCTAGGCCTGAACTTCTGTTATCTGGGAAAGTATCATCATCATCATCATCATTATAGTTTCAGTCTCCATTGCTATATTTGCTTAAATTATTTTCTGCTTTGAAGTTTAGGTTTTTCTTTTTAATAAATTATTCTGATGAGGAAGGGAAAGTGTAATTTTCTTGCCAGTGTTGATTTGGGCTAGGAATCCTTTTGGTTCCCAAAGTGGCCAGGAGAATATGTCTGATCACATAGAACCTGAGTCACAGAGGCCTGTAAGGAGCCACATGGGTGGTATGAAGCCAACCCTGGTCCCCTGGAAAGGCAACCATTGCACTTAACTGTTGAGTCATCTCTCTACCTCAAATGTTGCAGTTTTTCTTGAGTTCAGTTGATGTATAGTCTTAATTTCTAAGTTCCTGAAAGCCTCTTTAGAGGTAGATGGTTGCAGAAAATTCTCACAGATGAAGTAAATTCTTTAGCTCTTTTATTTTTAGCATGTTGACATTTGATTTCATGGCCATTCTCATATTTTGTGGATGTTGCCTGAAATTAGATGGTTAGTGCTTCTAACCCATCAGCTAATGACCTAGTTAAAAAGCAAGAACATGGTGAATCACCAGGGTGCTAGCACCAGATTGATCTGAGCTGGACCCTATTACACATTTACTTTGGTACTTTTTCAATTGTCTTTAAGCCTCCATGTCTTCAGGAGGACAATGGGGACATTAGCATCTCAATCTCCTAGGACTTTTGTGAGATAACATTAATCCTGAGATTCTCAAGAGAAAAACTACTCCCTCTATTTTGAGCCAAATTTAAAGCAAACTTTAATTAAATACTGACCAGGATGGACTTTGGTCAGAACCACTCCCTGGAATTCCCAGATGAGTGGCAATGAGACATGTGACATGCTGTAGGGGCTATTTAATAGCAAACCCACCCTATTTTCCCATGTGATTTTGTTATTTATCTTTAGGAACTACAACTCCCAGCATTCCAAAAATTTTCCTGGTCTTTGGGGTAATGGGACTTAGAGTTTAACCTTGGATCTTACTATTTGTGGGACAGTGCATGTATGCACACAGAAGATTCTCTTATTGATTTTAGGAACCCTCTGTAAAAACAACACAGGCACCACAGGACAGGTACTGAGACATGGAAGGTGCGCCATAACATTCTGGCTGGTCACAGAAGCTGAAAGTGAGTGGCTACTATGCCTGGTGCTTGTAAGGTGTGTTCATGTACAGCAAGGTGAGAACTGGGGCTCCTGTTCTTCAGCCCCAGTCAACACACTGAGCCTGTCACCTGGCCATGAAAGAATACATTTGTTTAGGATAATATCCCACATGCTTAAAGGCACGAAATTGAAAGTTCTTCCTCAAAAAGGCTGGAAAAAGTTTTTTTGTTTTGTTTTTTGTTTGTCTGTTTGCTGTGAGTAGGGTCTCTTTGCAGGGTCTCTGACTATCATGGAACTCACTGTCTAGACCACATTGGACTTGGACTCACAGAGATCTGCCTGAGTCCGGGGATTAAAGTCATGCACCAAAAAGGCAGGCAGAAGACAGGCAGAATTTCAAGAGGATGCTCTCACACTCTTGAGGTAACAGTGTGTGTGCTAAGCTTGTCACTACATTTAATTTGCATTTGAGGAGGGGAGGACATTGCAGCCAGCCCTGAGGAGACAAGATGACCTGGGGTTGGGTGGAAGGGGAGGAGGTCCTCCCCCATTGGTGGACTTGGAGGGGGCGGGGAGGAGATGAAGGAGGGATGGGGAGAGTGGGAGGGAATGAAGGAGGGGGCTACGCCTGGGATGCAAAGTACCTAACCTGTGATTAATATAAAAATAAATAAATTACATTTAAAAAAAATTGCATTTGAGGACGATAGCATACTGGCATGCATGTGCGTATGTGTGCCCACATGCTTTTTAATGCTTTTTAATATATATATGTATTATTCCTTTCAAAACAGGATGTTAGAAATGTATCTCAACCTTTCCTTTAAGTCAGCACAAAGGGGGAGACCTCCCGGGTGGCATGTGATTTTTGCATATTCATGCCTTCCAAACACTGGATTTTCAGGATTCCTCTTTTCTAACCGAAGATGAAACTGTAGGAGTGGGAAACTGCGGGCTGACACCCACCATTTGTTTTTACAATGTCTTTTAGACTACACTTCAGGACTGTTGGCTCCTTTGATGTACCAAGTTTATGGGCTTTGCCAGATTTCGTGTCTAGTAGGGGGGCTTTTCTTGAGAATTTTCAAGTGAAGATGCTCTGCCCCCGCCACATGCCTCAGTGTTGACGACGTGACCAGTGAGCCAGTAACAAAATGCTCTGCATGACACAAAAGGCAGGATCTGAAATTTATGGCCCAAATATAACTTATGTCCTTTTAATGTTTAGCTGATTCCTCATGACCAATGTGGTGTGTGTGTGTGTGTCTGAAGTAACAGCAAAAATCATTGCTGTTTGGGTTAAGTGTTTCCCAAAGACCTATGTGTTGAAGGTTTGGCTCCCAGCCTGTGCTAGTGGGAGGTGGAGACTAGTTGACACATTGTGCATGTGTCTTGAATGGGATGTTGGCTCCCCTGGCCCTTCCCCTCCCCAGGCTTCCCCACATTCTCTGTTTTCCCACCAGGAGGTGAAGTTTCAGTATCACCTGCTTCCACCATAGTAAGACTTCCTGCCATGGGCTCAAAAGCAATGGGAACAGTGACGGTGCACTGAAACCTTTGAAACGAAGCCCAAATCTCTCATCCCAACAAATCGGTCTTCTCTGGTGGTTTGTCATGGCACGGGAAGGCCACAGCTGGGTAATATAATGCAGCAATTAAAGGAAAGACTAATGTGGAAACTGGTCTATGTCCTTAGCAGAGAAGCCCACTTTCCAATTAAGGAATTTCTTCAAATCATGTTTTTGTTTCAAATCCTAAATATTGACTGAGGGGCACAGTACACAAATTACTAGAAATGTTGAGCTTATCATTTAAAGAATATTGAGTTTTGGAATGGACATATGACCAACTAGCACATCAGGCATTTTTCTTTAGTTTTGCAAAATCTGGATGTAGATTGTGTTATTGTCAATTATTATCTTGTTAAAATTTTCTGAATTGCTGGTGCTGCTAAGTAAGATGATATCAATCACGAAAGAGTAGTAGCTTCACTTTTGGGCATGGTGGCAACCATTTTATTTTATCTTGAAAAGAAATGACAGATGGAAGGAAACACATTTTAGGCATTTCTATGATTTCTCATATATTTAAGGGGTTACATGTGATGTTTGTTTGAAAAACCACTGTTCATTTGATTGCCCTTTAAATTTTATTTATTTGTTTGATTGTTTATTTGTTTATTTATTTATTATTTGCTTGCTTGCTTGCTTGCAAAATGCCCTATGTGTTTCTGTGTTCTTATACCCACTGCTCTGAACCTGAAGCACAATCTACAGCTAAGAAATGGATCAAAGGTAGCCATGGCAGCCAGGAGCAGTGACAGCACACAACCATAAGGGTGCTATGTGTCACCTGCAGAGGGCCTCTGGCACCTCAGGACTCTTGGAAACTTGTGCACTATAGTGGATTCAGCAGGCTGTAGGCGGAGGCCTCCTGAAGGGAGGAGGTGTTTTGCCCATGGATTTGGATATTAAAGCCTAGTGAATCTTCTCATTGATGTGACCATATACTATCTAACTCTGCTGCCAAGTGCTTAAAGACAGAGCAAAGGCGGGGGGAAAAAAGATGAGAGAAGTTGTTTAAAAGACTAGAGGCATTTGTATTCACATCTGTCACCATCTTGGCCTTAAACCTGCATTTTTATGTCTCCGTCTGCCTGGCAAAGGTCAAAGCTTAACTTCCTAGGGGAGATGTCTGCATCCAATTCTGCAGTTGATTAATGTTCTCAGGGCCCCAAAATTCTTGCTGAAGGTCTAGGCTGCAGTTTCAGAAGAAGCAGAATGTGTTTTTTGAAACCACCTAGATGGCTTCGTGGAGGGTAAATGTCGAGTTGATTTTTTAAGAAGGGAAAGCCTGTGGTTTGGCCATGAGGAATGAATAATCTATTCTAGATCCATGAGTAGTGGCTTGGTTTGTGGGCAGGAAGTATATGAAAGGACAGAAACAATGAAGAAGATTGTGTGGCCTATTGCTCAGGTTTGTCTGCCGAGAACAGAAGTCAGTAGTAAGTTTAAGCAGACAGGGATTTGTAGCAGGATATGAAACGGTTGGGAAAGATTGAAGAATCAGATTCCAGACTGATCTTTTAAGACCACCACCCAATGTCACCCCAAAGAACTCACCAAGCTGCTGCCTCTTCTCTAATTCAGCAAGCCTCAAACAAGTAGGCAGTTAGGACCACCACATCTAGCCCCAGAATTGTAACATCAGCCAGAATGAGGCACCTGGCAGTTCACTGGCATAATGCTGAAATGTCCATGAGTAGAAAGTGGCTGTTGATGCCGACACTTCCAAACCTATCTTTCATGATGGTTGTTGCATCACCAAGCAGATGACTTCTGCAGGCTGTGTTTTCTGTGCCCCATGAAGCCAACTAACAGATACAGTCACCAACCGCACACAGAATGCCTCTTGCTCTCCTGAAGAAGCCAGAAACCAGCAGGGGAGCTTGCAAACAGGCATTAGACATTCACTTCTCTGCTCTTGCAGTTGGGGGGCCACAGTTTGCCCTTCAACGGCCCCTCAAAAGCCCAGGTGGAGTTTTGTTTGTTTAAAAAATAAAAGCTGTAGTCTAAATGTGGTGCTATTGGGAGGATGTGGACATTTAAGGAGATGGGACTGATTGAGTGGTCATTAGAGGCATGTCCATGAGCTGAGATCCTCTACCATCCTTCCCCCCCCCCCCATCTCCCCTTTCCTATATGTCCCTGCTCTGGTACATCATCGTGCTACAGGCCAGTCCATTATCTCCTGAAAACTCCCATTGTATAAGTTGGTTACCTCAGGTATTTATTACAGTGCAAGGGACTGACTAATGCAATTGAGAAATGGCACCAAATCACCAGGGAACCCGAGGTGCAAGGGGCAGGGGGAAGTATTGCAAGCACAGTCCAGTGTTCTAGTGCCTTGGTGCATGAAGGCACGCTAGAAGGATGTTGTCATGGACAACTGATTTATTCAAGTTGGTCAGATTAGTTTGGTATCTGTGAGAGCTAATCTTGGTTGTCAGCTTGACTGCATCTGAAATCAACTAAAATACAAGCTGCTGGGCACTCCTGTGAAGGATTTTCTTGATCAGATTGTTTGAAACAGAAAGACCCATCATAAATGTGGGCAGTGCCTTCTGGTGACAGCCCAGATTAAAAAGACGCAGAAGAGGGAAATTGCATTTTGCCTGCTTGCCCTTTCCTCCACTGGTAAGTCCTTCTATCCTGTTGCTGAGGCCTTCATTTGTCAAGATTAGAATCAGCTTCTTCAGTGTCCCGACATAGACTGAAGACCAGCGGCTCTCCAGGAACTCTCTAGGCTTCTAGCACCAGATTGGGGCTGATGAGACATCCAACCTCATGGGCTGAAAAACTCCTGGATTCTCACCATCTGTAGTGTGAGACAGCCAATGTTGGACTATCAGACTGTACCCTGTAAGCCCCTCTAATAAATCCCCTCTTAATGTATAATAAATATACATTTTAATGAATGTATTCATTCTATCAGGTCTGTTTCCTTACAGAGCCATTACATAGTATCCTTAAACACATGAACACTATTACGTATTTAATAAAAATTGGTTCCAGGTGATGATGGTGCATGCTTTAAATCCCAGCACTTGAGAGGCAAAGGCAGGTGGATCTCCAAGTTTGAGGCCAAGTTCCAGGACAGCCAGGGCTACACAAAGAAACCCTGTCTCAACACCCCCTCCAAAATGGTGCTGTTAGTATTTTGGAACAGAATCTGCTTCTGTGTTACCTAGCAACTTACGACATTTTCTTGGGAGTCGTGGTTTCCTGGCTCCTTAAAGGCACAACCCAGCATGTGGTCTGTCTCTTGTTCTCTTGCTCCTCTTGCTCTCTTAGGCCTTCTCCCTTTCTCTATCAGGGCGCCCCACCCTTCTTTCCCCTTCCTTCTCTCTCTCTTTCTCCCCATCATGTCCTGCTCTCCCTTTCTCTCCCCCTCTTCATATCCACCTAATAAACCTCTTTCATATAAGATCTGTTGCGAGCCTTATTCGTTCATTTATAAATCGGTCCTAACCTAACAGGTGTGTGTGTGTGTGTTAGTTTGAATAAAAATGGCCCCCATTCGTCCAAAGGGAATGGCATTATTAGGAGGTGTGGCCTTGTTGGAGTAGGTGTATCACTGGGCATGGACTTTGAAGTTTCAGATGCTCCAGCCAGGCTAGTGTCTCACTGTCTCTTCCTGCTGTCTATGCATCCAGATGAACTCTTAGCTACCTCTCAAGTACCATGTCTGCTTCCATGCTGCCATGCTTCCCACCATGATGACAATGGACTAAACTTCTGAAACTGTAAGCCAATCCCAAGTAAATGTTTTCATTTATGAGTTGCCATGGTCATGGTACCTTCACAGCAATGTATACCCTAAGATAGTGCTTATTTCTTCCCCAGAGACCAAAGTTCCATTAGCCATTGTGTCATTTTTCTTAGAAGTTGTCCATCATAGTCTATGTTCTGTTTCTAGTTCATAAATAACCCTATCTTGATGTTTGAGATTAACCCAGATCTCTGATCCTCTTTTTACAAGGCACCATTCCTGTCTTGGGGACCTCCTACATAACTCCATGTCACCCTAATTAACACAGAGATGTCTCCTGTCCACTTATAAACATTTGTAACATGTCAGCTTGGGGGTCACATTCAAATTATAGCAGTTCTGTTCTCAGACTTGCTTCCTTCTCTTACATATCTTTACTGGCAGGTGGAAATTACAAAAACATTATGCAATGTTTATGGAATATATTATGGAATATCCAGGACCACTTGTCACCATGCTGGGAATCCCCAGCCCAGTGTTCAGTGAGGTAGAGCTGTTATCCTGTGTGGCCTCAGGCCATCCTTGAATGACAGTTCCAGCAGCTGTAGATACCAAAAGAAGGTCTGATGATGTAGGGGCCGAGGCATTTCACAAGGTAGAGCTTACCTGGCTGTGTTCATTATAGTCAGAGATAGTGCTCAGCCTCAAAGCTCATAAACCTGGATCAACAGTCACAAAATCAACAAAGGACAAATGAATGGTGTCCTGTGGGGCAGTGTGCCCACTCATAACAGAACCGCCACACTGCATGTCCTCTGAGGGTAGAACGCTATTGACGGTAAACTATAACTGAGTTTTATAAACAAAGGATCAAAACAAAGGGTATTATTTTAAAATGCAGGGCTGGTGTGAAGCTCGTTAGTAAAGTGTTTGCCTAGCATGTCTGAGGCCCTGGGTTCCCAGCCCCACACTGCAACAACAATAACAGAAATCAAAAAATAATGAAGTGGGGGTTAGAGTCAAACAGGTGGGTGGACTCAGCTCACAGAGGTAAAGGTGCTCACACCCACTTCATTTCTGGTGGTATCTACATATATGTAGATCTCTCTCCCAGGCTGGTAGGGGCTTCCCACCGTGACTGTCACGTGGAGTGCAGGTGCAGTGTTGTCTGATATTCTGAGTTTTGGAACAGAAGCTAGAAACTCAAGCCCTAGGTTTTTAAAATGACTAAGTGGATCCAACTCAACATGTCTGCAAAAGGAATCTGGCCTGCAAGGCTGCCAGGATGCAAGCTCTAGGTGAAAAGCCGAGCTCCTTACAGGGCAAGGCAGGACCAAGCCTGCTCACGGAAAACCCCAAGCAGGCTTCATAGGGAAACTCCCACCCCATAAAGGGTGGCAGCCTAGCTCTATCCACAGGAACCCAAGTCTTAGGATTCATGACAAGCAGGCACATTGCCTTGTAAGGTCGTATCTGCTGCACATGTGGCTGGAAATATATGAGACAGAGAGCACGCACACAGCTCAGTGTTCCTCCACACTGGCAGACACCCCAGGCCACTCAGGCTGCCAATAGCCAGGAGCTACACAACTGTGAGACCCTTCCAGAGCAATGAGGGCTGTAGCCACCATCCACAGCCTGTCTCAAGGCAGAATAAAGCAAATGTATCCCAACTGTACAAGGATACATTCCTAAATCCCCAATGGGTCCTGGAAACTACAGATATAGCTGAGCTCAGCAGAAAGTGTTTTCACACTAACAGCGGTGACATGCTAAATAGGACAATTATAACAATGGCCCCGTAATTTTAAAACACCTACGTGAATGTAAGCTATCTCTCAGTGTCTTATTGTACTTTGACCTTTTTTTTTAGTTAAGGCAAAGGTCCTGGCTTCTCT
This sequence comes from Pachyuromys duprasi, assembly GCA_028658305.1. Lineage (NCBI taxonomy): Eukaryota > Metazoa > Chordata > Mammalia > Rodentia > Muridae > Pachyuromys > Pachyuromys duprasi. Next base: position 53,953,641 of record CM053760.1, read on the forward strand.
TTGGCAGCTGTGATGCCCAGATCAGTACAGTACCCTGATGCCTTGGGATCACCATCTTGCAAACACGTTATTGGTTTGGCGGAAGACATGCCATTTAGCACTGAGTGCTCCAAAGTCCCTTAGGGCTCAGGGAACTCTGTGGAAGAGGAGGTAGACAGACTGTAAGAGCCAAAGGTGATGGGTCACTCCAAGGAAACAGTGTTTTCTCAGATAGAACAGGATTTATGCACATCTGAATTCACAGAGGCCAGGGCAGCATGTATATACCCTGAACAGGTTCAAGCCCGATGGGCTCCCGACACTGAGATGGGGAACTGGACACAGGGTTCAACCTACACTTAGGAAACCATTTGTAATTGATAGCCACTGCCAAAGGGAAAATCAGTTTTCTCCAAGGGAGCGTCAATGGCTATATCAACCATACTCCCAGACAAACCCAGTGGTAGTTGGTCAACACAAAATGAACTCCAAAGGGTGTTATTTTGTTTTGTTTTGTTTTTGTACCTGTTTTAATTTGTTTTGACTTTTTCTTCTTATTTCTTTTTGTTCGTTCTGATTTTTATTTCTGTGGTTTTGGGGGTGGGGGTGAAAGAGAAAGAATGAGGGATGGAGGGAGAGAGGACGAGCACATTTGGGGTAAGAAAAAAGACATGATCAAAATGTATGAAAAACTGAAATAAAAAATATATAATGAAGGAAAATAAGTTCTTGGAATATGATCGCTACGACACCTCAACAGTATGTATGACGGCCAAAGTAGGTAACTGTATAAACTGAAAACAAGACTGCTCCAAGGTAGGGGTGAGGGGAAGGTTTTTATTGCGGATATAAGGGAGAGAACAGCCAGAGGCATCTGGAAGAGCCCAGAGCAGAAAAAGACAGTGGTAAACTAAACATGGCCAGCAGACTGGACTAATGTAGGAGAGGAGCGGGTAGGGAGAACAAGAGAATAAGAAAAGAGAGAGCGAGGGCAGAGAGCAAGTGAGAGGAGCAAGAGAGGATGATGAAAGAGAGCACAGCTGAAATGGCAGGGCTACAAGCTGGCGAGGGAAGCCCATGACATGGAGAAGTTTAGGATTGGCTCAGGGTGGGCAGGTGCTTGTGATACTGAGCGAGCCTGGAGCCCAGCATGTGCTTTGGTGTGCTAATTAGCATTGCAGATAGCCATTTGTCCCTTCTGACAGTGATGAGGAAATGCCTAGAAGGGAAGACACACCAGAATTTGGGGAAGTGGTACTTTCTTTGGATCTGACAAGCCAGTCTTTTCTTGATAAGGGGCAACAAAATCTCTTCTATACCATCTTCTTAGCTGAAATTAGGGTGTCATGGTCAGGGCCCAGGAAAGCTAGAGTACCAGTCAAAGCCCAGAAGCAGGGAGAGGAGTCCAGCAGGGAGCATTGTTTTGCTCACTGTTTCGGTTCTGTGGGACTATACCTGGGGCTAGTGAAGGGGGACCACTTTGGAGCAGGCTAGAATGCTGGTCCAAAGCAGGGTCCCAGGCTCCCCAGAAATGCATCCAAAGCATCTGGTTTAGGCCTGCTTTCAGCAAGTTCTGGGCTCAATGGTTCTGAAGGATTGTTGTGCCCAGTGAGAACCCCAAAAGACCAGGAAAAGACTCTGCTGTAAATACATGAAGGTTTTTTAATTGTATACATGTTCGAACACAGGTCACAAATCTCCTGCGGAAACAGGAGAGGAATGCAGCCCTGTGGTCTAGGGGAACAAGGTTTATAAAGGGCAAAACCTCAAGCAGGGACTTACATGCTTTGGCATTACATGATTGGGTAAGGGAGATTGACTTTTTAAATGCTTGGTCCACTTTAGGCGCCAAGACTACAAACAGTTCTGGGCTGGTCATATGGGCCAGTTTCCTAGCAACTGTATAATTAGTGGGCGGGGAAAATGTATTAAGGCTGGCTTTCTTCCCTCCGTGGGCAGCTGGACACATCTCCATTTGCTGGCCTCTGTTCAGGCTCGTGCTTTAAACTTTAAAACAATACCCACTGAATTTTAGTTCTTTGGTCTCTCAGGACCATGGGAAGCTGTCATGCTGCAAGCAGTTTTGGAACAATTTGCAGTCTACAGTTGACTGGAAATCTGCTGGGATAGATACAGACTAGGGAGAGAAGGTAAAGTTACAGAGCTTATGGGGAAGTCTTTGTCTTGGGTATATACCTGAAACTTCCAGTTCTGGTAGTTGCAGGGAAGGAAGGAGTCCCCCAACTAGGGGAAACGGAGAGAAAGCTCACCTGAAAGCTGGGAAGTTCAAGCAGTTGATTGACAGGAGTACTTACCTAGAGTCTCTTTGACATGCAGATTCTCTTAGACCTGGTAGATTCAAGTTGTACCTCCCTGAAACTTGTATTTTTTTTCCCTTAAGTTTATAATAAATATATAAATAAATAAAGGTTTAGACATATTAACATTACCACTGTTTGTAATGTGCACTTAATAGAAAAAGCAGTGAGTAGTGTCTACAAGCTGGAGTAGACTGGACTTTGAGTCCTAGCAAAAGCCTGGGGACCCAAAAACAATGAATCAGGGTTAAAAGCACAACACTCTTTCCTCTGTCCAGAGGATTGGGTATACAGAGAGAGAGAATAGACAAAGATGTTTTCCGTACAATGAAAAGCACTTTTGCGTCTATTCTGAGAAAGCAAACAATGGAAATGTGACATTTTTGAGCTTGTGACAATAACAGCTTTACAGGTGCTGGATTAATAGTCAACAGAACTCCGCTGAGTAATGTTAAAACTCTGAACTTTTGAAGTCTCTTAATACAACAATGTAGTAGCTAGAGCTAAAGAAATCTGAAATATTTTTCATTTTTACGTACTGTCTTAGTCAGGGTTTCTACTGCTGTGACTGAAACACTGTGACCATAAACAAGTTGGGGGAACAATGTTTATTTGGCTTATACTTCCATACCACTGTTCCTCTTGGAAGGAAATCAGGGCAGGAACTCAAGCAGGGCAGAGACCTGGAGCAGGAGCTAGTGCAGTAGCCATGGATGAATTACTAGTTCGCAGGATTGATCAGCTTGCATTCTTACAGAACTCAGAATCACCAGTCCACAGGTGGCCCCACCCACAATGGGCGTGGCCCTTCCCCAGCGATCACTGATTAAGAAAATGCCCTACAGCTGGATCTTGTGGAGGCATTCTCTCAGTTGAGGTTCCTTCCTCTCACTAGCTGGTGAAAGCTGACATAAAACTAGCTAGGACTCATATCTCAAATCACTTCCTCAGGCCTTTACAACTTGCATTTACACACATTAAATTACTTTCTTAGACCTTCACAACTTACATAAACTTTAAAACTTTTCTTTTTCCCATCCAGTCATTTACCTTGAGACACGGTCATTTACTGAGAGCAGTCATTGAAAAGCAAGTTCCTTTAAATAAAGGAATAGTTGAAAAAAAAAAGTACACGGAAACCTGTTTTGTGAGTTTATCTCTATCTCTGTGAAGTCTGTCAGCAAGGTAAACTTTCTGAATCCACGTTTCTGGTTTTTTTTTTTTTTTTTTTAAGCAGGAGACCTAACAGCTTTAGAAAAAGAGCAAGGCCTGAATTTTACACATGAAATGAATTGACCAGGTAGCTAGGTGCTTGCTGTTGTTAGACTAAGCTACAGTTAGGTATCAACACCATCAGAGATCTGAGAAGGATAAACAGGAGCAGGAAGTATACCTCAACTAGCCTCTGTATAAGTTAAAATAACAGAGACATACCTGCAATCTGGATGGTGAGCCCAGGCTCCTCCATGGTAATCTTGATGGTTTGGGGGGCAGAGGTTATTGGATTTTGGCTGTCACATGGGACATTAAATCTTCAACATAAGCCTTGGCTGCCAGACCCAGAAGGTCTGAAAGATTTTCCTGTGGATAAGGAACTTGGGAAAATTGACCTACCTTGGTGAGGCAGAGTAGGGCAGTCAAACTCAAACTGTCCACAGTCTGGGAAGGGCCCTGGCAGCATGGGAGACATGGGGCAATTCTTTGCCCAGTGAGCAGCCTTGCCACATTTGAAGCAAGCTCCCGAGGGGGTTCATTTGTACCTCACCATCTTCTTTGGAAGCGATTTTAGGGCCACTGCTAGGATCTGGCATTTCTGTCTATCGTGGGAAGCTTTTTCATTAATGCCATATTCACTGGATCTCTAAGGAGTTTTGAGGGACATCTGTGAAGTATACCTGATCTTAAACAACTTTACTTGTTTTTAGTTACCTGCTTCAGGTTTAATCTTGAAAACATATAGAAGAGGCTAAATATAGCTTGTCCCTGTAAGCCATTTGGACTTAGAATGACTATGAGCATAGTTCTGCACACATAAAACAATTTGATCGTTTATAAGGTAAACTGACCATTAATTTGCATGTCTTAATTATTTTTAACAGTATACAATAAGTTAGTAGCTTTTATAAGATTAGGATATTACAGTTTTACTTGTTAAATTTGAGCCTTACGCATTTGACTTAAAGATTTAATTGAAGCTCCTTTAGCATCAGAATAAAACTTTAAACCATAAATATACTCCATAGCAAGACTGGGAACCTTATTTTCCTGATCCTTTCATGGCGCACCGTTACAGAATATCAGTTTCTTGTATGACTCAGTTCATCCAATAGCTAAAGCATAACAAAGTTAGCAAAGACACAGAGACTAGAAATATATTTTTAAGTCAGTTAATGTTAGCCTGAATAGATCTTAGGCATTTATAAACCTTATTTATCTAACACATGTTGTTTCTTATCTAAAAATTTTAGAAGCCTGGTGCTGAGCGCAGTTAGCAAAGGCATAAGTGGTCAGGCATGTATCTCTGAGTCTTTCTATGCACCTCGGTATACCTTGGCAACCTTAGGAATCTGTAAGTCTTATTTATCAAATACACCTTATTTCTCAAAGATATGTTGTTCCTTATCTAAAATTTTTACTTTCAGGACAAAAATCATCATACAAAAAACAAAACAAAACAAAAAAAGCAAAGTATCCTAATCCAAAATTCTTTTGGAGAACTGCTGTTGCGTCTTTAATGTATAAAGTAGACACAATGATAAGCAGAGGGCTGGATTGGACTAAGACAGGCCATGGGTGCTGCCTCAGATGGTTTATACTATATGGTCCTCTAAATCACGATGCTGGTCAGTCACATGGCATGCACTCTCTTTAACCTAAGTAAAGATGGCTGCCAGTCACATGGTTGCTTCCATTAGCCAAGATAGAGGCAAGTCACATGGTTGCTATTTACTCTTAGGTGAGCCATCAGACACACAATTTTTTTTTTCCTTAAACAATAGTTAAATCCAAGTTACATATACAGTGTGATATAGCAGATCTATTTTTCTAAACAAGAGTTGAATCACATATGTAGTAAGCTATGGCAAATTAAGATTACCTATCTATAGTTTAAACTATCAACCTTTTGTGGCAAGCTTTAAGCTAAGGACTTTGTTACAAATTTTACCCATACCCAATGAATTTACTAATTCTTAAATAATGAGAGTTTACACAATAGTCCATATATATATATATATATATATATATATATATATATATATATATTGAGAGTAGAGAGCAAAAAAATTCATAGAGGTAAAAGATTTTTAAGAGTAGGGGGCTGGAGAGATGGCTCAGAAGTTAAGAACACTGTCTGATCTTCCAGAGGTCCTGGGTTCAATTCCTAACAATCACATGGTGGCTCACAACCATCTATAATGAGATTTGATGGCCTCTTCTGGCATGAAGGTGTACATGCAGACAAAACATTGTATACATAATAAATAAATATATCTTTAAAAAAACTGTGGAAAGTAGAAAAGGAATATAAATAAAAGACTTTTGGAATCGTAGGCTTGTACCGTAGCAGACACTGTTAGGATCATCAAGAATTTGAAAAGACAAGTGTGCCATTTTTGTGGTCCTTGAGCGGTATTGAGGCCAAAGCTTTACTGAAATCTCTGAGTATGAGGAGAAAATGAGAAAGGGTTGCCGACAGGAGCTCCTCTAGAGGAAAGGTTCCAGTATGCTCCAGAAGGGAGCTGGAGGGGGCGGGGGTAGCCGTGGGGCAGGGGGTAGGGGAGCGGGCAGGTGGGCATTAGGGGGGTGGAGGGTGGGGACAATGAGCATCACAAAGATGCTCTCCACCAGAGGGAGGGTCCTAACATTAGAGAGGCTCAGCAGGCATAAGGAAACTTGGGAGCTTAAACCCCAGGCTCCACTGAACGAAAGAGAGAGTGGGCTACCCCTGAGAGAGGTGGGGAAACCTACAAGGGAGGAACAGTGACAGAGAGAAGGTTAAGTGTAGAGGAGAGCAGGTGGAGGGAGAGACTTTTTCCACGTGATCCGGGAGGACATAGCAGGCTCCAGGAGCCGGAAAGACCAAGAGATGTCCTGAATCACAGTGAGGGAGCACTGCAGGCAGAGGGAAGCAGCAGCTCAAGAGGTGGACTCTAGCGCTTGGCCGGTGCAGACACAGTTGGTCCATACACACCTTGGGAGAGTCAGATCAGCAGCTTGTTTGGATTAGGAGAGGCCAGGCCCCTTGGAACAGAGCCCAATTATGTCCCACCCACAAGTTTCAGCACCAGATGTATAAACTGAGGCTGAGACCATTTGAAGGTATGGGTTGGGGTGAAGGTTTTTATTGTAGATGTGAGGAAGAAGCATCTAGGAAAATTCAGTGAACTGAACACGGCCAGCAGACTGCATGTGGCCATGGTGTCAGGGGAGAGAAAGAGCTAGGGCAAAGGAGACCAAGAGAGAGCACACAGCTGAAATGGCAGGGCTACAAGGGAATGAAAGGCTGGGGAGGGAAGCCCATGACATGGAGAAGTTTAGGATTGGCTCAGGGTGAGAAGAGCCGCAGGTAGTTGTGATACTGAGTGAGCCTGGAGCCCAGCAAGTGCTTTGGTGTGCTAATTAGCATTGCAGATAGCCATTTGTCCCTTCTGACAGTGATGAGGAAATGGCTCCTTTGGTAGAGGGGAACAGACAACAGAACTTGGAGGATTGGAGCTTCCTTGCACCTGACAGTAACACAGAGGGTGATATTGTCAGCATGGACATACTGGACAAGGGGTTGACCGCGCAGTTGGAGAATCGGCTCAGAGAACTCACTGTTCTTGCAAAAGACCCGGGTTGCCAGTACTCACACCGGACAACTCACATACCCCTGTAATTCCAGTTCCAGGGCATCCTACTGCTTCTTCTGGCCTTCACGGGCTTTGGCACATATATGCATGCAAGACACTCATTACATAGAAACTAAAATTGAATTTTTTAAAAAAAGCTTGATTAGGTTCTGAGAGGGACAAAGCCAATGGGCAAGACTTTTTCACACTATTCAGAACAGCATGCCATTTATGAATTGTTTATTTCTGGAAGCTTCCATGTGATATTTTTGGACCTCTATGGGACACAATCAGCACAGTTCCATAGCAAAGGGGTTCCTCAGCTGTCTCAATTCTAGTTCATCTTCAGCTCTGAGTAACCCTCAGTCAGTAAACCTCACTGTGGTGTTTCTCTACTGTCAGAGTTCCTGCCTCTCACAGCTGTCCTCCCCCGCCACATACACACACTTTCCCCCTTCCCAGCATCCATGTTAAAGTAGATGAGCTCTCTGCCCTGAACCCCAGGGGGCTCCGCAGCTGGCCAGCAGCCCTAGTAGATGAACTAAGCCTGCCTTTCCCACCATGGCCAAATGGCCACAGTGTCAACTGTCTGTGAAAGTTTCCGTTAGGAATAAATGGGTTCTTCTATCAGATCGAGATTGGATTTAGGGTGTTCAGAAAAGCGGCTGAAAAAAATGCAAGAACCTGGAGCCAAGTCCCAGGCTTCACCAGTGCCAAATCCCTGAGCCCAGCATGAACCCTCCTGCTGCCTCTGGTTTCTACTCTGTGACTAGGAATAGACAGCGCCTGCCCGGCAAAGGCCCCAGATTCTGTCCTAGTACCACTCCCCTCCCCCCCAAAAGACACAAGCCACCTTTCCCACTGCTGCTGCTTGAGGTCTTTTAAGTATCTGGAAACTGCAAGAGACTGACTCACAGTTGCGCCCAGCAAGTCCCTCCCTCCTGCACATGGAAGTGTTAATCGTGGTCCCAGGTCAGCCCTTCAATAAACCAATAAACGCCCCTTCCTCCCAGTCCTCCCTCCTAGACTGCATCCCCACATAAACCCTCCCATCCCCCAGCTTCTCAGGGCAGAGCTGTGTTACTGCCCTGTGCTTGCCCTAGGGTTGGCCGACCACACAGGAGCCAGGAGCCAGGGATGGCCTCTGGGGCTGCGACCCCTTCTGGACCTCCTCTCCCACCCGCTCTGTAGGTGTGGGTAGGTGTGGGAACCCAGGCCCTTAATGGCCCTAGAGGGCTTTGCTGAGGGAGTAGAGTTGGGACAATAAAACTTACAGCCTCCCAGTTCCCAGGCTCTTTGTCAACCACCCAGCCATGTCACCTGACAGCTAATGTAGACTGTGGCTCTTTGCTCCCCTGAGAGGGGTTTAAGAGCACAAGTCTGGTTTGTAGAAAATCCAGAGGCTGACAGTTCTTGGCAGTTCCAAACTGTGAACAGCAAGCAGGAAGACAGGAGGAGGAACCTTTAGTGGGACTCACAGAAGACACCATTTTTACCTGGGGAAGAAAAGTCAGACAGTATCTTCCTCCATCCAAAGTGAGCCAAACCCCAAAACATCCCTCCTCTGGCCAGGAACCAGCTGCACTGGACCAGTCTTGGTCCTTACACACCCACGGCCCACGAAGCCACAATCTGAGAGTTTTGGTATCCATTGGCTCCTTTGCACAGAGCAAGAGTTCCAGAAAGTTCTCTTTCCCAAGACAGTAAACCTAGATGCCTGCACTGTCTGCAGTCAGCCCCAGTGGGAAAGAAAAGCTGCCCTTGTTCAGCTGGGAAAGTAGCTGTGGCTCCTCACAATGGAGAGGCGGTGTGATGATGAAATGCATTTCAACAGGCTTTGTGACAAGCCTTCCGGGTGGGAGGTGGGTGAGGCCCAGTGAGGAGGTTGCCAGTGGGTGCCTGCCAGCCCAGCTTTCTCTGAACTTCTGGCCCCAGTGGGGAAGGAAATTCAAAGATTGTTTTAAAGTTTTGGTATGACCCCACAGTGCTGAGGGGTCAAGGGCTGGGGTTTGAGGAACTTAGAGACGCCGTGAGGAAAAAAATAAAAGTCCTAAAAGGCTGTGTTGGAGTTCTGGAGCTAAATGTTCCCTCTGCCACAGAAGAATCAAAGTTGCGACCAGTGACGTCTTCGCTGTGTCGGGCAGGGAGCTCCGCCGTCAGAAAGTGAAATGTGCATTCTGTAAGTGACAAAAGTAAAGAATCTTACACTGATAACTTCCCTAATGATCCCTGAAGCCCTGGACGGCACCGCATGGAGAAGATCTGACAGTGAGCTGCGCGCACGCGCACACACACACTTAGAATCATGATGCAGTTGTTCACAGAGGAGCTCAGGACAGCATCGCATGTTTAGGTTCATAGCCAGCAAGTGATGGCCTGGGTGTGCTCAGACGTACCAGAGGGTTTTCATAAGTACAATCTGGTGCTGGCACAGTGAAAACTCATGACCACAGCATTCTTGGAACACAACCCATCACTAAGTACCCTCATGGCTGCATGTGATTGCTTGGGGTTTACCTAATGAGAGCTACAGTATATTTGTTCTCGGGATTTCGCTCTCTCTTGACGGACTCCCAGTTCTTAAATTCTAACATGCTGTCATTGTAAAAGGGAAGCAATGTGCATGTCGTCAAGCTCACTCTGTGCAGTGTCTCCCAGAACAATCGGTCCCAGAAATAAACAAAAAAGAAGGTGGCAAGAAAGACTGTCACCTCTCACACTCGGGCATGGCTCAGTGGATTGCTGAGTGCCATGGAGGACCCACCTCTCACTTACGTGGGCCGGGGGTATAGCTCAGCATTTTCCTAGCATGCCTGAAGCCCCATGTTCCATCCCCAGCACTATGTCCAAACAACAACAGAGCAAACCCCTCCCTGTAACACAGGAGGAGCAGCTGAGGCACTGTTTGTTGCTGGCACCAGGGAGGCATTCAAGGGAGGACTGCAAGGAAGCAAACAGACCCCAGACTTCAGATGGTCTCATTGGCTTTCCAAGTTGGCTTTTGTTATTGGGCATCACCCATCATCTCTCTCTGAAAGGTCTTGGATCGGCAGCTCGGGAGGGACACTGGGACATACCGTCATTGGAATAAAGTTTATTTTAGAAGTTTATTAATGCCCTGGGCAGACAGCAGTGTGGCAGGGGTTGAGGAGAGGTCAGGTCCTGCACCAGAGATGGGCAGCATGGCAGCGACCCCTCAGCAGAGGAAGTCAGGGCCCACATGGCAGAAGTAGTGTAAGAAGGTTCTTTCTATGGCTTTGTGACCCTGTGGGAGATTCTATAGCACAAGCTGTAGCCAGGGTCTCTGACTCCTGCCCAGGAAGAAGAGAAGGGTAGCGAACAACACGTGCGGCCGCTAACAGCAACTTTGATATGAAGCCACTTCTCCAGGTGATGGATCCTGGAGCCTGGGAGTCTGTTGGTTGGAGATTTGTAGACAATGCCCCCGATGAGCACCTGTTTGTGCTCATCTGTGAAAGTGGGAAGGCTCGGGCACGTACTGAAGCTTAAGCAGTTAGACCTATAGTCTAGCATTATATTCTTAGTTTTTCTTTTTCTTTTTTACCTAGAAGAAGAGAGCTAGTGGCCACCACTCAAAGGCTTCACTCAACTTGGTTTCCTGCTCCTTCCCAGCCATCTGCAGAGAAGTCTGGACTGGACTAACATCCCACATGGCAACAATCTGCTGAGTCTGAGAGGTTCTGCCACCTAGTTCAGGGTCCTCACTACTCACTGCAGACACCAAAGCAGGCCTCCAGAAGCTTCTGGCCTTCAGAACCCTGACCTGGACAAATGGAACACATTTATAGTTAATCCAAAGCAACTAAGATGCCAAAAATTTTATATTAATTACAGTTTATTCACTTTGCATCCCAGCTGGTAACCCCCTCTCTCATTCCCTCCCAATCCCATCCTCCCTCCCTGATCTCCTCCCATGCCCCTCTCCAAGTCCACTGATAGGGGAGGTCCTCCTGACCCTAGCTTATCAGGTCTCATTAGGACTGGCTGCATTGTCCTCCTCTGTGGCCTGGCAAGGCTGCTCCTCCATCAGGGGGAGGTGGTCAAAGAGCTAGCCACTGAGTTCATGTCAGAGACAGTACTAGGGTACCCACTTGGATACTGAGCTGCCATGGGCTACATCTGAGCAGGGGTTCTAAGGTTATATCCGTGAATGGTCCTTGGTTGGAGTATCAGTCTCAGAAAAGACCCCTGGGCCCAGATATTTAGGTTCTGTTGCTCTCCTTGTGGAGTTCCTGTCCCCTCCAGGTCTTTCATCTCCCCACTGTTTCATAAGAGTCCCTGCACTCTGCCCAAAGTTTGGCTATGAGTCTCAGCATCTGCTTTGATACATTGCTGGGTAGAGGCCCTCTGTGGTAGGCTCCTGTCCTGTTTCCTGTTTTCTCCTTCTTCCAATGTCCGTCCCGTTTGCCTTTCTGAGTGAGGATTGATCATCTTACCCAGGGTCCTCCTTCTCCTCAGTCACTTTAGGTGTACAGATTTTTGTGGGCTTATCCTATATTATATGTCTAGTATCCACTTATGAGTGAGTGTATACAGTGTGTGTCTTTCTGCTTCTGGGATACCTCACTCAGGATGATCTTTTCTAGTTCTCCCACCATTTGCCTGCAAATTTCATGATTTCCTTGTTTTTGGTTAAGATTCCAAAATATTAAACGTGCTTCCCAATCCTCAGAGGATGCCATTTAAAATGCATTCTTAGCAAGAGCATATGTACACTCACGCACACATACACACACATCAGGCAGAGTGAATAGAATACTCCAGGCCTTGCACAGGACTCTCTAAAAGTGTCCACATCCTACACACCATCAGCACCAGGCTTCTCATCTTTAATGTTCCTCCCCCTGGCTTTGTTGGTAAACCCAACCTAGAACAGAGGCCACTTATCCTTCCTCTAAGACACTCACTGTGAGACCCGCAGGCTCACAGCCAGAGCTCTGACTAGACGCAGTGTGGTGATGTTGTCCATGGCCCTCCCAGTTGCTGAAGCTCTGCCCACTGCTGGCCAACAAGCCCTGGATGACTATTTATATCCACTACAGGTAACCACGGAGCCTTGGCCAGTGACTGTAGCAGTGTGGCCTGCTCTGCCTATGGCAGCAGCACAAGGCAATACTCTTACCCAGCACACAGTCCCCCTGTAACGCCTACAGCTTGCAAGGGTCCAATGATGGGTCACAAATCCCAAATAAGGAGAATATCTGAAAATGGTCACTGAAACGAGAGGAACACTTGGTCATAAAATTGAGTTTCCTTGTCAGATGTTTGGAAATATTAACAAGACCCACTGTTATGCTTTCAGGTCATGGTCTTTAAAGTTTAAGAAATAACTGTACAAAGGACGAAGAGAACCTTGGATTCTGCTTGTGTCCCTAGAAAGAAGGAACAAGGAGTCTTGAAGACGGAGGAATAAACACAAAAGACATCTTGCCCAGAGCAGTCTAGGGCTGGCATCAACAACTCTGCTCGCTGATTGGATGCAGTGTGTCCTGACTTTAAACTCTATTGGTGGCATTTGACATTTAGGTTTTATTGTGTATATAGAAAAACCCAAACAAAGGAACCTCAAGGTAAAACTAATGAGACCAGGAGAAAGTTTGGGGATGGGACATGGTGGGACAAGTGTAAGAAGATTCTACCATTCTGCTGTCTTTATTTTTGTGCTGGAATTTATTATCTGTCCAAGAATAACAAACCGTGGAGTAGGGTATCCCACCATCTCTCCAAAAACAATACCGCTACATGTCCAGCATTTTACAGTTGCAAAAGCCCTGTGTCCCGAAACTTGTGGCGGTCCTCCACACCCTACCTCATGGTAACATCTCATACCAAATAAATCTTGCTGTTGTCACAAGCTGGTCATAATTCTTTCCATTTCTTACACCGTCTCTGCACAGACCGTAAATTCATTGATGAGTGAGTCAGATTTTGACCACAATCCTTTCCACAAAGGCTGTGCTGGGTATGATGGATTTAAGCTTAGTGGCCATCTACAGGGGAAAAAAATATGAATTCCCTCTCCATAAATTGAGAATGAGACATTGAAAGAAGACGCCTGGAGAGTTCGCTTATATCAGATTCGCTGAACCTTTAATAGCTGTTTGGACAAATGGCCATGAATGCTTGTCCCAGTCTAGTCCACTAGCCACTACCCATGACTGTGGCTAGCTCACACCCCTCTGACCTTAGAGGCTAGACCCTAAGGTTGGCCTCCCACATACACACACCAGTGTTCCAGCTTTGAGATGGTTTGATCTCACCTTGTTATTTCAAGAGGAAGAAAAATGGTCAAATAATATCTTGGAGGCATGAACAGAAAATCTTGAAGAGAAATTGAAAATGGTGAGAGAAGGCAGCTCTACCTCACATGAACCGAAAGGGGTGGGGAAGAGAGAGACAGAGACAGAGCGACCTCTGAACTCTAACTGCCACGAATGTATTTTTCAGACTGATATTAGGTAGTCCCGGAAGATGAAGAAATCTTGGCCCAAAATGCATCATCCCCAGTTGAAAACTGACCAGCATAAGACAGGACTATGCAGAAGGACATGAAAACAACACATCAAAGCTCTACAAGAAGAGAGGTCAGCAAGCTTTTGGTTAATTTTTGTAGCACAGAAAAAATGGGAAGGTGATGAGGGGCCAGCATGTCTAGAGGAAAGGTCTAGGGGTATCGGTGAACAGCCAGTTCTTCTAAATACATGATATCATACAGCTACTAACAGGACTTGAGGGGAAAATGACACGCACAGCACATACAAAGAAGCAAAACATTGTGGCCTGAGCAAGAACAAGGCTTTCTTTATTCTGCAGATCATAACCTTGGTTCAGCCCCATAAGAAGACCGCAGACAGTGTGGAGCACCCCAAGTTCAGAGGAACATTGACACCTTGGAAACTGTCCAGAAGGGAACCGCAAAGTTGAGTTACAGGCTGTGAAGGCTGGAGTGGTGGAGAGGTCAGTGACATTAAATGCTGAGTGAGGGCAGCAGCTGTAAGTCACTGGGGCCAGAGGACCTAAAAATACTGACAAGGTCTCCCCCAGGAAGAAGGTGTGGGACCTCACCAAACCTCACCAAAGCTCTTGGCCAAAGAGCCACAAATGCATTTAACCTGCAGCTGCCAGCCAGGGCCCTTGGTTGGCGGCCTCCCCATACCAGAATTAGCTAAGTCATCTGTCAGACACATGATGCTATATTGGGTGACAGCACGGATCAATGCAGTCTCTAGGTTAGAGCAGAGAGTCTGGGAGTAGATGTGCCCTCTCTTCAGCTAATCTCTCTTTCTCTCTCCTCTTTCTTTCCTTCTCTTGCATGCTGTAATTCCCCGTGACTTGTTCCATCAGCCTCCATGGTCCAAGAGGCTACCAAGATGAAGAGTGGTAGACCTAAGGTATGAAAGGCTCTGCAGAATGTGGAGAGCCTTGAGGCCTGAGACCAACAGCTGCTGGGGAGGTCACTGCAGACCTCCTTTACCTTGACCTCCCATGTCCCCTGCCTCTTCACGGCCTGTTGGGACAAGGCAAACACAGGCCAGAGCATGAGATTTCAATTTGAAGATTAAATAAAAACAGTACAGAAAGATACTGGTGAGTGCCTTGTCATTTTCTTGAAACCTATCTTGGGGGGTGGGGAGTGACTTTTTTTTTTTGGTCCAGTTTGAACAGTTTAAAGATTCATAATTCATCTTCAGGTGAAGAAAACTCCAGAGAGACTCTTTGCTTGTTTGTTTGGTAATATGGGACAGCTTCTGCAGTCACAGTTTCCCCATCTAAAGATTCTGCCAAGCAGTAATGAAACCAACCACAGAAAGAAAATATGAGGGAAAATATTATAACTTTCATGCATTCTTTTCATTAGTCGTTAATGATATGGCTGTCCACACGGTGGTTACCTGTGTCAGGTATTATAAGTCAACTTGCGTGTAGCAGATAGGAGGATGTATGTGGCATCCACAAATACTATCCCATCTCCAACCCAGTCCCCAGAAGATCCCCAAGGATTGACCGTACTGTCAGGACCAAAAACAAGCCACATTTCTGTGTTGAGATAAAAAAAAAAAAGTGTGAAAAAAAAAAGAAAAAAAAGTCCTCCGGCCATGGAGCTGAAGGAAGAGATGCCTAGTGATGTCATAGGATCTGTGACACACACCCCTTGTGATCCCTCTCCAAGTTCACTAGTAAAACTGAGGGCCACTAAAGGGATATCATGCTGGAGACAGTCATGATTCTTAAAATCCTCCAAACCTGTGTCTATTTCCTTGCTTTGGAAAGGCAACTTCATAAACTTGAAAACTGCCTATGTGAGATGTGATTGTGAGCCACTGACATTCGTGATTTCAAAACTCGGAATAGAAGTGAGGACCAGCTCTGGGTGGATACAGGGAGAGGGGCCGGCAAGGTGCCAGCGAACAGTGATTCCCTAGAGTGGGAAGCATGTCTGAATTGTGCTCCAGATGCCTTGGTCCTCCTGCAACCTCGTGTTTTGTTATTCTGTCAGGGGAGCCTCTGACTCATGGGCTCTGAGACTATTGTGAGACTTTATATTAAAGAAATCCTTGAATATGCACCACACGGGCCACAAAAGGGATTCACAGGAAATTAAAGGCTAATGCTTTACAGATGAGAGTGAACAGATAATAGTTGGACATTATGACCCTTGGACGATGGAGGTACTACCTGGACAGTTCTTGGAGACTGAGTCCCAAAGACTTCAGGCAGACACTCATGGGCAGAAAAGCTCCTGCAGGCCACCATCAACCCAGCTGACCCACCAATGAGACATGGTGGGTTTATTAGGACTGGTAGCCACAGTCCTAATGAGCTCAGCCTGACAACAGATGACAGCTGTGTCCCACCTTCCTCAACTCTCTACATGTGTCATCTCCATGGTCTCAGGGCAACCAGTTCTTCATATGTGACTGCCTACCTGGACAGCAACTAAAATTACCATGGCTTCTCTGATGCCCAGAGGTTTTTTGACTGAAACTAAAAAATGAGACAGCTTTTGAGTCAAGATGCTCAATATGCGAAGTCAGAGCTGCTGGAGTCACCACTTAGGAAAGGCATTAACCATCAGGAACTCAACTATGGTCTTAGGAGCTTAAACTACATTGAAAGTATCAATGCCGATGTACATACCTTCCACATGTTGGGATATACATAATAATAATAGGCACATGTGTACATCAAGAAGTTCTCAGAGGACTGTTCACTGTTTCACTCAAGTGAAACCAACACAAATATCTAGCAGGGATAAACGAACAGTACTGAGGAATGTTGTAGGCAACGAATATAATAAACTTCAGCTACACTCTATGAAAAGGATCAGTCTCATAAGACTACTGTTGAAGAACCCCTGTGAGAGGACTTGATTTACATAATCTCAAAGACAAATGTTGCCTAGGAGTTCTAATTAGGTGGTGAAGTACAAGAAAGAAAGGAAGGAAGGAAGGAAGGAAGAAAGAAAGAAAGAAAGAAAGAAAGAAAGAAAGAAAGAAAGAAAGAAAGAAAGAAAGAAAGAAAGAGAAAGGGAAAGGGAAAGGAAAGGAAAGAAAAGAAAAGAAAAGCAGATTATCCAGAGAAGGGAATGATGATGCAATTAAGAATGACCCATTGCACCCCTCAAACAGTTGGGAAGAG
This sequence comes from Pachyuromys duprasi, assembly GCA_028658305.1. Taxonomy (NCBI): domain Eukaryota; kingdom Metazoa; phylum Chordata; class Mammalia; order Rodentia; family Muridae; genus Pachyuromys; species Pachyuromys duprasi. Next base: position 53,970,430 of record CM053760.1, read on the forward strand.
GCTCTGGGTGTTACAGTTATGATGATTCCGTGTCATTCAATTGGACTCAGAAGTATCTATGTCAGTAGTTCTCCACCTGTGGGTAAATCAACCCTTTCACAGGGTCAGATATCCTGACTATCTTTCGTTTATATTACAACTCATAACAGTAGCAAAATTACAGTTGTGAAGTAAAATGAAGATAATTTTATGGTTGGGAGTCACCGTATTAAAGGGCTGCAGCACCAGGAAGGCTGATCAGGGGACCACCAATCTGGGTGATATCTCCGTGCTGATCTGTGAGAACGTGTCAAGAGAGGCTTAACTGAGAAGAAATGACCCCCCTGGAATGTGAGAAGCACGTCCATGTGCTGGTGTCCTGAACTGAACAAATAGGGATTGAAAGGAAAAAGAAGAAATAGCTCCTGCGTTCACCTCTCCTTCCATGTCTGTGGGTGCGGTGCAATGGGTTCCTCCCGTTCCCACGGTCGGGCCTTCGCTGGACGATGGGCCAGATCTCTACCTAAAGTGCGAGCCAAAACAAATCCATTTACCCTTCAGTTAGTTCTATTAGGTATTTTCTCACAGCAGGGAGAAAAATAACTAACATGAAAAATTAGTAAAACGGATGCGGGTTGCTGTATTACACCTGACCATGGTTCATAGGTCATCAAAATTATGACCTGGCTCAGAACTTGTGGCTTACAATTCACAACAGTAGCAAAATGACAAGAAGTAGCAACTAAATAATTCCATGTTTGGGGGTCACCAGCATATGAGGACCTGTATTAAAGAGTTGCAGTACGACAAAAGGTGAGAACCATTGGTCTGTAGGGAATTCTGTAAATAAAAGCCTCGGAATTTCCACCCCAAGGAACCCTGGCAGCTTTAAAAGTGAAGTTCCTTATGTACAAAGGAGACAGCAACAGGATTCAGCGCTGAGTGAAACACCAAGGTTGGTTGTATAAGTTGTGAAACAAAGAAAACTTGGAGTTTTCATTATTTATTTTCTTTTAATAAATTTCATTCATTCTTTGAGAATTTCATATATGTACACAAAAATGGAAACATGTGCTTCTTCCCCACCCCTTACGACACTGATCAAAATATTCTGCTAAGGGTGTGGTGGAACTAGGGAAGCCATCTCAACGTGCCTTGTTTTGTCTTATTCCTGTTTAATCTTGTGTTTTGACTTTTCGGATAAGAAAATGTAATTTTAAAGAAAGCTCTCAAGAGTACTACTCAGCAATTAAAAATGAGGAAATCATGAAATTTGCAGGCAAATGGTGGGACCTGGAAAGGATCATCCTGAGTGAGGTATCCCAAAAGCAGAAAAACACACATGGTATATACTCACTTGTATAGACCTATAAAATAGGATAAACATACTAAAATCTATACACCTGAAGAAGATAAACAAGAAAGAGAACCCGGGGTAAGAGGATTAATCCTCACTTAGAAGTCAAATGGGATGGATATTGGATGTAGGAGAAAACAAGTAGCAGGACAAGAGCCTACCACACAGGGCCTCGGAAAGACTCTAGCAGTGTATCAAAGCAAATATTAAGACACATAACCAACCCTTTGGCAGAGTGCAGGGAAGCATATGAAAGAAGGGGGAGTTAGTATGACCTGGAGAGGACAGGAGCTCCACAAGGACCAAATATATCAGGGCACAGGGGTCTTTTATGAGACTGTTTCTCCAACCAAGGACCATGTATGGATATAACCTAGAACCCTTGCTTGAATGTAGCAAATGGTAGCTCAATATCCAAGTGGGTACCCTAGTAAGGGGAACAGGGACTATTTTGGACATGAACTCAATGGCTGGCTCTTCAATCCCTCGCCCCCCCCGAGGGAGGAGCAGCCTTGCTAGGCCACAGAAGAGGACATTGCAGCCAGTCCTGAAGAGACCTGATAAGCTAGAATTAGATGGAAGGGGAGGAGGTCCTCCCCTATCAGTGGACTTGAAAAGGGGCAGGGAGGAGATGAGGGAGGGATGGGGGGATTGGGAGGGAATGCAGGAGGGGGCTACGGCTGGGATACAAAGTACATATCCTGTGATTAATATAAAATGAAAATGTTAATAAAAAGATTACAAAATTAAAAAAAGAGTGTTTTCTGACTTTTAAATAAGGAACTACTAATGCACTACCACTTTTGCGACAGGGTCTCTCTGTGTAGCCGTGGCTGTTCTGGAATTCATTCTGTGCCTGCCTCTGCCTCCAAGTGCTGGGGTTCAAGGCATGGGTCACCCACCACTACAAACATTTTCTTGATTAATATTTTATATTAGGAACCTTTCCACCTTAAACCATGGCCAAGTTAGTTTGTAACTTCGTGGAGAAGGTTCCAGGGCTGTTGAACACTGCTGTGACTTACTCGAAGCCTTGATTGGCCACATTTTGGCAGTATGCCAAGGTTGAGCTTGTTCCCCCTACCCCTGCTGAAATCCCTACAGCTATTCAGAGCTTGAAAAATATAATTTAAAGTGCTAAAACTGGTAGCTTCAGACAGCTTACAGTTAAGGAAGCTATGCTGAATGGCTTGGTGGCCACAGAGGCATGGATGTGGTTTTATGTCGGAGAGATCATAGGCAAATGTGGCATCATTGGCTATGATGTTTGAAGACCAATCTTTAACATCTGATTTTATTTGAGAGTTATTATTTGAATGTTCTTGGACCATGTGTAATGAGACTGCTATCTGAACAAAACACTAGCTGACAAAAAAAAAATACTTTACGTTAGGGAGCCTGGCCTGTGCTTCTCCTGGGCGGGTGGTCCCTAGCTGGGGAAATGGAGATATGCACTCAGAAACTCAGGGCTGAAAACACAGGATTCTCTTCAAGGTGTCCTACTAAAATTTGCCACATAAGTTTTTTTTTTGTTTTTTTTGTTTTTGGTTTTTTTTTTTTTTTTTTTGTGGAAACAGCACCACTTTTCTCTCAAATGCCTCCAGGTGCTCTTCACTTCAGACAAATGAAATCACCTTCCCAGATCATTCATAAACAGAAATGGAAGCAAGAAAACCAACAGGGCAGGAGAGCTGGCTGTGGTCCAATAAGGGAGGAGGTAAGCATCGCTCCATTTGAGACACACCCAAAAAAAAAAAAAGACCCAAAACATATCCACACCCTGTGAGCCACCCACAGGCAGACAGGCACACATACTGACTCCAATTCTGTTGTTGAGAAAAAAGTTTTTGTGTGTCTCTGCAGTGCCTACAAGGTATTGGTGAACTCCAGCATCTGTTGGAAACCTGCTGCCCTTCCCCAGGTTCTGCAGAACTCAGTTGCCCATCCAGACCATGGCTCTGGACCGCACTCCTTCCAGACAGGTGACGTTATGGGGAGGGAAGCTGCAATAAGCTCTCAGAGTCTCCCCACATCAAGACCTCCTGCTATGCACTTTCATGCTTAAAGCAAGACACAGACCAGTAACTTTAGAGCGAACAAACAAACTAACAAACAAAATGCAATATGTTCTCTGCAGAAAGGACAGTTCTTAGAAGGAGGTGTGCTTCTCAGGGTGCCGTGGGGTCACAGGCTGACTACAGGAGAAAGCTCCTTCGTAGATGTGTGCTGAAGTCCACATCTCACACCTGACCTTTCAGTTGGCAGTGGCTGCCAAGCAGAGCCTTACAAGAATGTGGCTGTGGCAAATCCGCAGGACTGGCTCTTCCCTGTTCAGCTCTAGGTTAAGCCATTCTCTACAGCCTCCATTCCCAGAAGTACAGGCTGGGCTCCCTCACATAAAGTATTAATCGAGAAAATGTTTGTAGTGGTGGTACATACCTTGAACCCCAGCACTTGGAGGTAGGGCACAGATCAATCAAGGGCTCTCTGGAAGGTTAGAGCTATATCTGACCCCTCAGGGACTCAGCCTGCTGCCCCAGCCATGTGTCCCTGGAACAAATTGCTCTGAACATTAATTTTGTCCTTCAATTCATCTTCCTAAAAATATAAAATACAATAAATTTAAAAATATTTTTTTCCCTCATCCCTCCTGTGACTGAAGTTTCCCTGTTTTCCTTTTGCACAATAAAACCACACAGGGCAATTAAAGATTTCTTTTTCTTTTTCTTTTTTTAAATTAGAGGCCAGTTTTTCCCAAATCAGGTAATGTTAGTATTTGTCATTCAGAGCCCATCTGACGAGGTTATGAAAGGGGAAGAAAAGAAGGAGCTGTGTGTGCCTTTGGTGGTGGCCCTCCAAAACCAGAGCCCTTGGTTACTTAGATCATCAAGGCAGCAGCTTGCTCTCCAGGAGATGGGAGACAGCAGTTCTCAGTCATGGACTACTCAGCAGTAACTCTCACTGGCCCGAAGTTATGGGGTAGTGAAGGTGGCAGAGAGCTGCTTACACAAGCATTTGCTCCAATCACGTCATATGCCTCCCTCCTTCCTTCTGCCTCCCAAGGTCACTCAGATCACCACCATCATGAAACACAGGTCCTTGCTTATGAGACAGGAGCGCCCTCAATCCGAGTCCATCCCCTTCCGGGAAGAGAAGAGCCAAGGAATGTTGCCCAGCTTCCACACTGACGCTATGTCCTTCAAGCTCCTTCTCCAGCTTGACATCCCTCCCCGTCAGAACCTGGAAGAATGGTACCTTTGTTGGTGTGAGAGGTTACTACAGGCCAACAGAGCCCTGCCCCAGACTCCCCTCCCCTCCCAACCCCACCACATAGAGCCACACAGCTATCATCCACTGCCTGCAGAAGAACGAGCCTTCCTCACAGTCTGGGTGGCCAAACTGAGAAGAGCGGGCTCTGGCCAAAGCATGTCCACATGTGAGCGAGTGGGGAGGTGAGTTGGGTTAGGAACGTGATGCGCACATGTCCTGTTGGGTGAGTTTCTTTGAGCATGTGAGTGAGCCTGCGTAAGTGGAGTGGGTGTGGATGGAGAATGTGTGTGTGTGTGGGGGGGTATCTTTGTTAATAATCCAGGTTTTGAATTCATGATCCTCTGAAACCACCAACTCAACTGAAGACTATTTTTTTTAAATCAACTCAAAGAAGGCTTTATACTCTGGCAGAAACGCCATGAGGACATCTACCTGTAGGCAGACACGACCAGCACCAGACAAGAAAGAGTTCAGCCAAAAAGAAAAAAATTATGGAGTTATGAGCAAGTTCATAAATGAATTATCTAGGAACTGAGGCAGTGCATTGAAAACCTGTTTGTTCCTGTTTGTGGCAGGACCTCTGAACCCTGTCTTCACTCGGGCTCCGTCCCCTACAGTCAGTGGACTTGGCTCACCTGGCTTGGTGGCTGTAGCATTACGTCCCATGAAGATGTGTGTGAGCTTATACAAAGGGACCTTTGTGTAAATACAGAGCAAACAGTCTCTACAGGATTGCTGCCTACTCGAGTCGGTTCTATACACCCTCTTCTGTGGCTGCTCTTCCTACAAAATGCAGACATAGTTAGGAGTGTGTTCCATGGACCGTGTTTAGACTCTTACATCCCAGAACACTTCCAAGACTGTCAACTGGGTCTGTCGGGGCACTTCCTAGGCACTCTGTGATGACAAGTGGTGAGTGGCTCGGGAATGCACACACCCCAATTCACTTTGCATGTCTCACCATTCCCCCAAGTGACAAACTTGAATCCATGGCTACTCTGTTTGCTGAGGAGGTGACTGTCAGTTGCTCTTGAGGTCACTGTCATTCCTTTAATAAACATCAGCCATCTTCTCTGAGTACTGAGGAGGTAAAGATTGGTAAGATAGAGGATGCAGGCGTGGGGAGCTGGATTGAGAGCATAGGGCGGGGTTCAGCTCCCAGCACCCCAGCACCCATACAGAGGCTCACAGCAGCATGTGACCCCAGTGTTGGTGGATCTGATGTCCTCCTTGACCATCAAGGGCAACAAGCATGCACATGGTGCTTGCAGACAGATGCAAGACGAAATACTCAAACACATCAGAAGTGAAGGTAAGAAAGAATCAGACGTCTCCTACATTACGGTCATAGGAGCTGGATTTCCCACACTGCTGCCGTGGGCTGACACTGCACTAGGAACTTTATGCTTTCATTTCATCCCCAACAATTATAGTCAATTCCTTAAAAAAACAAAAACGAAACCAAAAAAACCCTCTTTGTTCCAAACACAGTAACCACTTGAAAATCACAGTTGTTGTGCACAGCGTCTGGCACAGAGTACATAGGAGAGGTGGTATCCGTCATTGTTACTACTAAGTACAAACCCTGTGTTTCAATGGGGACCGTCGTGAAATCTTGTTCCTCTCATTCACAAGGACCCTGACTACCTAACACAGTGCCTGGCATGCACTAGACATTTGATAACAATGCTGTCATAGTTTTTCATGTACAGAGATGACTGATACCAAGTCTCAAATTTCACAAGCTAAAAGATGAATGAACAAAGACTCGGTGGCGACAGGAGTCATGGTACAGGCCTTTAATTCCACACGGGTAAGCAGAGGCAGCAAGCAGAGGATCTCTGTGATTTTGAGGCTAGCCTGGTCTATGAGTTCTTGGCCAGTCTCAGAAGAGAAGAAGAAGAGGAGGAGGAGGAGAAAGAAATAAAGGAAGGAAGGAAAAGAAAAGAGAAAACAGGACCTGTCAATCATGGATAGAAACCTTTAAAACCATGAGACAAAATAATCTTTCCATGCTTGGGAGTGTGTGTGTGTTTGTGTGTGATATCTATCTGTCTGTCCGTCTCTCTGTCTGTCTATCTATCTATCTATCTATCTATCTATCTATCTATCTATCTATCTATCTATCTACCTATCATCTATCTATCACAATTTCCGTGCCTGTCAGGAGATATGCATGCCCACACCACACATACAGAGGCAAGGGGCGGGTTTCAGATGTCTGATTCTGTCACTCTCTACCTTGTTCTTTGAAGAAAGTCTCTCACTAGCTCTAGAACTAGGGTGACAGCAATCCTCTTGTCTCAACCTCCCATAGTTCTGGGATTGCAGGCATGTGCACACATGACCATGCTTCATTTTTTATGTGGGTTCTAGGGATTGAAACTCGAGTCTTCATGTATATACAGCAAGCGCTCCTAACTGTGGAGCCATCTTCCTACGTTTGTGTGTATGTGCATGTGATTTTATGTGTGTGTGAATGTGTGTGCATGTGTGTGTGAGTGCACGTACGCCTGTGCATGTATTTGTGTGTGTGCGTGTGCATGTATATATGTGTGTATATGTGGGTGTGTATCTGTGGGTGTGTAAAGATGGTCTCACTGTGTAGCTGAGACTGCTCTTTAGCTTTTGCTCATCCTGCCTCAGCCTCCTGGGCGCTATGATTACAGGCTTTTGCTGCCTTGCAGACTCAGATATTTCTCTCGTGTTAATATCAGTATTGCAGGTTTACTAATAACCCTGTGTCTACTGTACCAGGAAATTCCTAACATCAGGTTTCCTAAAAAGGGGCTCTCCCCTAGTTTCTTTAGGTCTACCAGGCTTCAGGGTAGGCCCTACATCCAAGGGTATTCGGGCAGCACAAATTGGATTTGATGGGTTTAAAGCAAAAAGGATAGAGAGGTTGGTGGGTAGAGGGGTGGGATGGATCTGGAGGACTGGGATTGAACATGGTTAAAACACATTGTACGAAATCAAGTAATTAATTAAAACGTCTATGTCTTAAAGGGGGAGTTCCCTCATAAAGCCTACTTTAGAGCGGTTCTTAAGCACGTTGTCATATGCCTTCTGTGTGTTACGCTGTCTACTGAGGAAAGCAAAAGAAGAAAAGGAGCGAGAGGTAGGCAGCCACGAACCTGGTGCTCACCCCACTTTGGCTCAACGGGGTTCAAAGACAGGTGACTTTCAGCCAAGGCGCCTCTCCAAATATTTGCTTTTGGTAACTGAGGTCGAGATGTTTATCGATGCCATGAAAAACAAGATCAAAGGGAAGTCGCTGTGGGTGCCTAATCGTGGCAGCTCAGTAGCTCGGCTCTTGGCATGACCCCGGCCAAGCAAAGCTCTGCTCAGCGGCTCTTCATGAGGCTCTTGTGAAATTGCCAGTGAGACAGCAGCACGGCCATTTCAGAACCTCAGAACCAGGAAGCCATTCCTCGGGAGAACAAAGGGAGGCTCAGTGCGGTCGCCCAGGATGAGGGGAGAGAAGTTTCCGATTTCCACAGAACTGTCGCCCAGCCCGGCCCTCTGCTTCTCTCTGTGGGAGCCACGGCCCGGTCCACACCCCACCCTCAGTGCCCCAACAAGGCAATCCTTGTGTGGCATCTCAAATGACCGTAAAGGCCCACCTGGTCCTCAGAACGGCTCTATGGGCAAACGTGCTCTCAGAGCGGGTACCGAGAGCCTACCTCCTTTTCTTCTCAGCTACAGAGGGAATGGCTTTGCTCCACCACACTACCTCATCACAGTTCCAAAAGGGGCAGGCAGCAGCGGGCTGGATCCTCCAATATTGTGAGCCAAAATAAACTCCATCGCTTTGGGTGCCCATCATCTTAGGTAACTTCTACGGGCACAAAAGGCTCATTAACACCCACTGGGCACACTGTACCCTGTCACTTCCCATGACAAGGGTTCCCTAAGAGAGCCCAGAGAACGCTGGCACCAGATGTCATCCCATGACATCTTAGTCCTTCTGTGCAGGACTAAGAGAGCTTTAGTTGGTATTTTCTTGTTCAAGGCTAGGCCACCGGCAAAAGGTTCGCTTTGCTCGGAGCCCACATTTAGGCTCCCACACAGCTTCTTTCTGGGATTTTACAGAAGTCACTCTGGGCAATGGTGCCATAGACTGGGAACTTCATAGCCTCAAATTTAAAATTCTCTGGCTGGAGAGATGGCTCAGAGGTTAAGAGCACTGGTTTTCCCTCCAAAGGTCCGGAGTTCAATTCCCAGCCACCACATGGTGGCTCACAACCATCTATAATGAGATCTGGTGCTCTCTTTGGCATGTAGGCATACATGCAGGCAGAGCACTGTATAAATAATAAATAGATGAATCTTTAAAAAAATAAAATAAAATTCTCAATACAAAAACATGAAAATGATACTGGCAAGATCTTTTATTTAAATTCATCTTACCAATATATTCTCAAAAGACAGAAACACTTGCAATTACCCCTAGTAACCTAGATACACTCACCTTCCTAGGTCATTAATGATGAAATTCTCATCCTGAGGACATCCCTAAACCCTGTCATTATCACTAGTCAATAAGGCTTAAAGCTAGGACCAGCCACACCCAGACCTGCAGGAGGTTTTGATTACGTGGGAGGCTAGGAGGTACCACTCTCCAAGGCTGAGATAGGACAAGAGCTATTTCGAAAGCACATCATGATAGGAAAACCTATGAAAATGTGGCAGATTTGAAATGTTTTATTCTGGATAGGACATAAAATTAAATGGCAGGTAGATACCAACTACCCACCCTCAACCAGCCTTCAAAACGCATGCTGGCATTCCCAACGTGGCGCCCATTTTCATTACTCATGGGTTTTGTTCACAAGTCCTTCATTCCCTAAAATTTATTTCTTACCCCCAAAAGAAGTTTATTCTGTTTTCACAGTTGGTTATGGGCATTTATGGACAGGACAGTGAAGGTTGTGAGAGTGTGGCCCCATAGCCCACACCCGGCCCCCTCTCCTTTCGACTTTCAGACTGTCTCTACCTTGGATCCTTTCACCACGCATACATATCGGTTGGGCTTCTGCTGACTTCAACAGCCCACACCTGTACTACTGAAGCCAGTCTAGTGTGTGTGAGCACATGGGGCAGGATGAGCCTATGGAAAGACTAGTGTGCTGCACAAACTACATCAAGGGGGCCAGAGCAACTCAGTGGTAGAAAAACTAAAAAAAAACAAAACCACAAACAAACAACTCTGATTAGCATCAGCAATACCTTATGTTCTATCCCAAGCATAACAAAAGAAGATAAATGTCATCCCGGCATGACGTACAGACTTGCAGCTATGAGTTCCATGTCTGTGAGTGAAAACAGCACATGTCAAGGACGGAGTCTTCAAGTGGAACCCCACAGGAGATTACGCTCTCATCAGTTGATGAAAATGTGATCAAGTGCTCGAAGGGTCCTAACGCTGTACCTCCCCTCGGAAGGGGATCCCTCTCATTCCTGGGGATGCACCCCAAATCCTCCCAGGTGCAGCTAGTACCAAACTGTGCGTGTGTGGTGATGACCTAGCAAGTGCAAAAGAAGGCTGCGCGTGCAAATGAGATCTACTAAGAAACAGGCAATAATACAACAGACTGATTCTAAAAGCAGATTGTAACAATTGCTATTAAAACCTTATGAATTGCTTCTTTCTGGAAATTTTTCATGAAATGTTTTTTCAGAACGTGTCTGTCCAAGGGACACTGAAGCAGGGGAAAGTGAGGCCTTGGATTGGGAAGGGGCCTGTATTTGCTGTTTTCAGTTTGTAACTGCTGATTATGGGCTGGGCTGAGAGTTCCCAGGTTCTTGGCACCTTATGCAAGTGAGCTATGTCCACACATAGTGATAAGTAGAAGAGAAAAAAAAAAAACCTTTATTTCAAAAGCAAACAGTAGGCACAGATCAGAAAGAAAGATGCAATCCTGAGTGGTGGCGGGCTACAGCGATGAGAGTTCTGGAGGGCCTAGTTACATCTGAGCTTCTTTTATGGGGCTAAGGAGAAAAGGGGGTTTGGTTACTACAGGGCACAGTGTGGGTGGTTCTCTTATTTTGATTGATAGGTTTGGATCATGAAGGTAAGCCTTTGCTCATTGTATGTGTTCTTTCCCATGATGCCTCTGATTTTAATCAAATCAATGCACAATTATGCATGGGCCTAAGGTGGTAAAATAGGGGATTCCCCGTAAAAGTTCACTCAGAGGACACTGCATGTGTCTTACTGCACACGCACCCAAAACCAGTCTAAGCCAAGTTGGCCTGCTGCCTTCCGTACCCGGATATGTTCTAAAGTATGTTTAAATAGGAACCATCCATGAAAAGGGAGTTTTTGACGGTGGTTAGGAGGAGAGATTAAGTCTACTGTTCTGAGGGGGTTGTCTGTGCAGCCGGGTACAAACGGGGCTCCTGGGTTGCTAAGTGTACTAGTATCAGAGCATTTTCATCCTGGTTAGTTGTTTGCCAACTTGCCACAAACTAGTAGTCTGGGAATAGGAGCCTCAGTGGAGAAAATGACTCCATTACATTGCCAGGAGGTAAGCCTGTAGCGCATTTTCTTGATTAGTGATTGACAGGGAAGGGTCCAGGCCACCGTGGCAAGTGTCATCCCTGGGCTGGTGGTGCTGAGGTGTATAAGAAAGCAAGCGGCGCCTTTAATCCCAGCACTTGGGGGGGGCAGAGGCAGGTGGATCTCTGTGAGTTCAAGGACAGGCTGGTCAATATAGTGAGTTTCCAAACAGCCAGAACTACATAATGAGACCTTGTCTTAAAAACAAAATATAAAAACAAACAAACAAAAAAGGAAGGAAGAAAACAATCCATGAGTCATTCAGTAAGCGGCATTTCTCCGTGGCCTCTGCTTCAGTTCCCGCCTCCAAGTTCCTGCGTGACTTCCCTCAGTTGGGTTTTTATGCATTTGTGTGTTTTGCCTGCATGCATGTCTGTGTAAAACACGTATGTGTGATGCCTGAGGAAGCCAGAAGAGGGTATCAGATCCCTGAAGCTGGAGTTACAGGTAATTGGTCCTGAGCAGCAACCACCTAGACACTGGGAATCAAGCCTGAATGCTCTAGAAAAGCTATCAGTGGTCTTAACCACAGAACCATCTCTCCAGCTCCTAGTTCATAAGTTTTAAATATTTTTGTTTGGTTGGTTGGTTGCTTTTGGCTTTTCAAAAGAGGGTTTCTCTGTGTAGCTCTGGCTGTCATGGAATTCACTGTATAGACCAGGCTGGCTTCGAGTTCAGAGATCTGCAAGGGCTTGAGCCTTTACATTGTATATCATATCATATCATATCATATCATATCATATCATATCATATCATATCATACCATATCATTATTATCTCTTCTTTAGAGATGCACATGATTATAATTGTACTTATTGATTATCACATGGTCTTGTTCACTTATAATTTATGTATTTATCACAAGAATGCACGCACAGAAGACTTTACTTCCTTTTCCAGTATTTCTGCCTTGGAACAATCCCTTCCAGAGAAGAGGGGAGGGCTGCACAAATGAAATTTCAAGCAACTTCACCGCATGTTTTTCACACTGTAATTTCACTCTTGTCTCTAACAATTCTGGTTGGAAATTGGCTATGGCAGCTTACATGTACAGTCTCAACACTTAGGTGGTGGAGGGGCAGGAGAATCAGGTGCTCAAGGCCTTCCTCAGCTATATAGAAAGTTCAAGACCAGCCCAAGATACATGTGGTTCTGTCTAAAACAAACAAACAAATGGAAATCACTCCAGCCCAGGAATTCTCAAGCTGTGGGCCACGACCCCTTTGGGGGTCACAGAGCAGATATTTACATTGTAAATCCTAACAGTGGCAGAAGTACAATTATGAAATAGTTTTAGGGTTGGGGTCAGCACTAAAGGAACTGTACAAAAGGGTCACAGCCTTAGGGAGGTTGCAAGCCACTGATCTAGCTGGTCTTTAAGGCCCCCACAGTCATAGGCCATGTCCCAGTCTCAGTCTCTAAGACATCGGTGATGTCTAATCACAAGGACACCTCCCCTACTACTGCCGTTTGTCCGTCTTGGCATTCCACAGGTGCCAAATTGGCCCACCGTACGTAGAAATTCACTTCTATGCTTCCATCCCCCTAGGCATGTTTCTCTGTTTCCTGCACCCACACAGACAAAAATAAAACACTCCAGCAACACTGATCTTATGCAGTCTTAAAAAAAAAAAGAAGAAGAAGGAAAAGAAACATGTGTCTAGACTGAAAACAGAAGGGAACAGCCAAGTGAGCATGGTTATTAAGTATACTCACTGGAAAATCCATCACACACACACACACACACACACACACACACACACACAGCACATAAGGTTCCCACCCCAACCCCAGGTGCAGCATACATATTACATGACGCGATAACTCTGCAGCTCTAAAGAGATACATTAGTAGATTGAAATAACACATTTTTCCTTTGAACTGATGAAAAGATCCCTGGGCGATTTTGAAGGCTGGGCTGGGTGTTTGCGAAGAGTGAAGTAATTCGCAAGAGGTTTGCTAGGCTTGTGCAAATACACCATGGGTGAGAGGAAAACAGAGGTAAAACCAGGCAGGCTCTCCGTGGCTTCGCGGGTCTAAGGGGGAGCCTTTGCTCCTCGGGTGAGTTTTCTGGAAGCCCTGGGGAGCCTGTGTCCACCCCACAGATGCCCAGTGTTCACTGGGCGACTGGGCTCGCCAGGCCTGTCGGTGGAGAACATGTGCCAAACCAAAGAAGAGCCGGAGCCTGCCGCCCGTGGAACAAAGTCTCAGGTAAGTGCTTGGAGTGCGTCCTGAGTGCTGCCAGCAGCAGGGCAGACCTGGAGGTAACTTCTGCTCAGGAGAGAAAGGAGTGGGGAGTGGAGGAGGCGGAGGCAGGGGCGAGGAGGGAGGCGGGAAGGTTCCGAAGGTGTCTTCCCTTCCTTTGGGGTTTAGCAATAGCAGAAACAGATGTCTGGGACTTGCTTGTCAGAAAAGGAAGCGTTCCCTGACACCATTGTTCTTCATTTCCCTGCCCTTGCCCCTGCGACAGAGGGCTGCATGCAATGTTTTTGTGACTAGAGGGGGTGAATGCAGACGGTGTGTGTGTGTGTGTGTGTATGTGTGTGTGCACTTTTAAAAGTTGTTTTCATTTTATTGTCTTTGAAGAAGAGCTGGGGTGGGGTGAGAGATGGAGAGTTGACTCAGGGGTTAAGAGCTTTTGGTGCTCTTGCAAAGGGACCCGAGTAAGAGTCCCAGCACCCACAAGACGGTTCATAACCAACCACTTGTAACTCCAGCTCCAGGGAATCTGAAACCTTACCATCTCCACAGGCACCTGCTTGCATGTGGTGCACTTACATACATAGGGAGAAAACAGTCGTGCACATAATATAAAATAAAGAAATAATAATAATAAAAAACCTGGACGGAGGCACAGAAACTAACTGCCTAAAAACTAGGCTAGGAGCATAGGTTAGTCCTATACAGGCTTTCTTGTGGTTGCTGCTTTTGCCTCCGTAAAACAGACCAGCATGGGGGCAAATTTTCTTGCTGGACACTCTTCCCATTGAGAGGAATATTGAGCCCTAATATTTCTGGCAAGCTACAAGTCTGTCGGGTGGAAACCATGGGCATACATGAACGGACGTACATTGACAGTTTTCATTCAAGAGTAGGCAGGTGGCGTTATGAATGAACAGGATTCGGAGAGGGGCTGTGGCTCGGAGACAGTGTGTACCTGCTTACGCCAGGCCCCGGGCTCCAGCTCCTCCGTAAAAAGGGTTAGTCTTTAACAAGTTCCCTTTCTAAAACTGAACAGCAAGGAAAGCTAGCCCTGCTTCCCCTTTCAGAAAGCCGGAGGAAAGTCTCCTGTGGCTGAGGCTTCCAGGAGTCCTGACAGACAGAGCCGAGAGGAGACACAAGCCAGAGAGAGCTCACTCTACATTCTCACACAGACGCCACGGCTCACAGAGGCCTTTAATGGAATGCCACCAGGAAATCCCTGGGCAGGCATCCCCCTGGCACCTTGTTCTAAGACCTGCCTCCTGGGCGAGGAGCTGCCTCAGCCGTGGCCGCCCCAGGTCTGTTCTTCTGCAGGCTCAACTTGCTGGCTCCTGTCTTCATCTGGAATTCAGGGTTTTACAATATCCCAACCAATGACCAAGACAACCAAAGCAAAGCCCTGAAACCCAGAACCTGAAAGCTCACCCAAATCCACGTCTGCTAGGCTGGATGTCCCTCAGTGGTTATGGCTTTGTATGCATGGGCCCCCGGATCCTTGAATGACTAGAGGAAGGGGGAGGGACCTATAGAGAAGGAGGAAGTCAGTCTTCCCACAAGAGGGGTGAAATCAGTCATGCTCTGTCTAACCCCTCAGCTGATACAAGCTACAGCCACTCCAAGGTCTCACTGCCCACTGCCTGTCCACCTGGGCAGCAGTCTCTCTCCTGTCCAGTCTTGTGTGACTTGTGGCAGTGCTGAGAACAAAGGGAAAGAAAGCTGGTTGAGCACACCCTGCCACCTGACAGCGGGGATGCTCAGAAAGTGCTCCTGGGGGGATGGGGTGAAGGGGCCCCAGGGAGATGAACTCACAGTTGAAAGTGGCCTTCCCATGGCTCTGGGCATCCTTTGTTCACGAGTCTGTCTTCTTTCAGTTTTCTGTCCCTGTGATAAAACACTGACCAAGAACAACTTAGGAGAGAAAAGGCTATGTGTCATCTTACAACTCAAAGGTCCATCACCTGGGATGTCAGGGCTGGAGCCTAGAGGCAGGAACTCAAGCAGAGGCTTTGATGGAACAGGCTTGCTGACTTGCTCTCTGTTGCTTGCTCGGCTTTCTTTCCTTTACAACCTGGGGCCACCAGCCCCAGCCTGGCACAGTGGGCCAGCCCTTCCCACATTAATTATCAATCAGGAAAATACCCTCTAGGCTTGCCAAAGGCCAGTTTGATGGCAGCACTGGCTTCAGTTGAGATTCCCTCTTCCCTAATAGCCCTAGCTTGTGAAAGGTTGATGAAAAACTAACCGGCGTGGTTGCTACTCAGGGCCCTCACAGGAATAACCGTAGTCGGCTGGAATTTTGGTGGCCCATGTCAACCTACAGCTGCCAGGATGCTCAGAAAACATCAGCCAGCTAAACTGAGATGTGTCCGGGTGAAATGAAAACGGCTCCATCCTCATCCAGATGCCTCCCTGAGAACACATCCTGGAAAGTGAGCCTTGGGGCCCATGTGCCCCACACAGCAGGTGCCCGGGCAGTTTTAGAGAACGCTAATATAGATTCCCCTGAGACTCATTTACCTGAGGCTGCTCTTTGGACTTTTCCCAACCCAGGCCTGAGTGAGTCTGTGTATTTCGGAGCATGGGGACAGCTCTGCCCACCCACATTCCATCTTTGTTCACACACTGAAGCTTACCAAAGGGACAGCTTGCTGTGGTGAAGGGCCAAATACTAACACAGGGAATGCTGTGGCCTGGTAGGAAGGAAGTACAGGGGTAGACCGGTCCAAAGGCCCTGTTGCATGTACAGCTTTGCAGCCCTCCTAGCCTCTGGTGCTTCTCATGAAAACAGGAGTTCAGAACCAAGGGATTGGGAATTCCTTTTAGAACTATTTTTGCGCACCTTCGAGCCTCTAAAGTAGACCTCATTAGATTACCGCGGTGTTCAGTTATTCTGAGGGCTAGACTCTCTCTGGGGGGTCCGACCTTAATCCCTGGAAGGATGGTTGCCGCTATAGACCCAGAGGGAACAACTGGCTTGCAAGCAGCCAGGAAACATGAGGCCTTTGCCCAGCCAAGTCCTGGTGTGAAAACTGCTTGGACTTTTCCCCACCTAGGCTTCTAGGTGCACCACTCCTACATTGCCACTAGATGACGCCAGAGCTCCATCCCATTCCCAGTAGATGGCCAGTGAAAAAGGACCCACCGCCGGATTCCTGGGGGAAAAGAACCAGAAACAAAAAAAAGGAGATGGAGAGGTGGGGAATACCTTCCGTCGAGGAATATATAAGATCACTGGTTCCTGTCTTTTAAACTGATTATAGTTCATTTCGAACTATAAGCAGACACACAGAGGTGTAGAAAACCTCCTGACAACAAAATTTACAGCAACTGCGCATGCCACATGGAACCCTAACCAAACACCACTGTTCGCATTCTGTGTGTTGAAAACTCGCTGCAGCAGACTTTGTGAACGACCTTTTCCCTGTTCATGCTAAAGGGCTATAGAAGTCGTGTTGGCTGCCACCGAACACAGCAAACTGCTTGATTCTTCGTCCTTTTCTAGTCTCAGAACAATTCTTCTATTTAAGATCGACACCTACAAGAAGCCTGGCTCTTCCTTCCCATGTAACATCACAGCAAAGCTCCAACAATCAATGTGCCAAACGACAAGACCTCATGAAAATTCTCCAACTGAGGAATCAAGAGTCAATTCTGCTGCAGGCTCATGGACACACACACACCAACCCAGAAAAACCAGAAGAACAGCCTAGGCAAGCAGCCTCCCCGGGCTGGCCCCCTCTTCTACCACAGCCCCAACCCCCTTCCCTGCTGCCATGCTTCCCAGCAGATAATATTCCCCGCACACGTCAGAAGCAGCCCATACTCCCAGCAGCCGGAGCCGGAGCCCCTCTCACATTAGGTTAATTCTCTGCACCTTCGTTTTGTGAATCAGCAAATGTTATATAAACGATTTACCGTTTCTCAAGCTGTGATAACATCAGACCCCAGGGAGATAAAGGGCTTTCTGTGAAACCCAATGCCCGGTGTTGGGAGTAAGCAAGGCTTTCCTTCTAGCCGCAGGAGCTTTAGGCGGGTTTATCTCTTCCTCTGACCACATTACTTCAGGCCGTTCACACCTCTCCTTCCCCCACCAACACTGGCTTCTTTCTCTACCCAGCCCTCACTCCCTTGTTCATGGGGGACTTTCTGGAAAGCTCTGGACGGGATCTTGTGTCTCAGGTTGCAATCGGCCTCCAAATTCCATCTGCCCACTTTGTAATCGACAACTGACATCAACGCGCAGCAAAGCAGTGTTTCCAGGGGCAAAAGCATCCCGCCTCTACCCAGAAGGTGGCTCAAATTTGCATTTTGACAGTTTTCACCTAAAGGAACCAAGCAGCTGCCCGGAGTCTACACTGGGCAAAGTGTTCATCCTCGGATCCGAAATCCCAGAAAGCCAACGAAGCACATGTAGTTGGCTTCAGACTTTTTTTTTTTTTTTGTATGGCTGGGACTTAGCTTCAGGGACTTAGCACAGCTGCAGTGTGCTCAAGGTCTTGGTTTCCATTCTATACCACTGCAGGATAGGAACACTCATGTGCCATCCAGCTCACACTACAGTAAGTGAGGGAACATGGGTATCGGTGACTTAGATGCATTTTCAGACCTACGTAGCCACTGAGAGACTTAAAGAACTAAGTTCCCGGCCTTACACAGCTGCTTTGCTTCCAAGCAAATTTCACTGTCTAACTGGAATGTCATAGAACCTTTTTCTCCGTTCATCACAATCTTTATTTTCAGAATTTCTGATCTTTGCAATTTCTCTTTTCAGGCATATTTTAGAGGTTCTCCACTGAGACTGTATCATGAATTCCCTCCTTTAGAATTTCAGTAGGACACGTGTATTAATGTTAACTGAGGCCCAGATAAGCACGTCATGCAGGGCCTTGTGCCTTCCTGGCTACCAGGGCCTTGTAGCGGAAAGAATAATAATGCCGTGTTCACCCACAGGTGACCTGAGCAGCTCCTGGACATCTCACTGTCACCATCACTTGTGCATTAATTGGGGAAGGGTTCATTTCCTGTCAGATTTGGCTTCACCAGCCTACCACTTTGTTCCATTGAGATTATTGGGGCAAGCTACTTTCCCCACAGGCGCCTTGCCGGCACTTCATTGTGTGTGTTGTTTTGGATCTGCTTCAAAAAGGAAAATGGCCTTTGCAGTATGTGCTGCATGTGGGCAGAAATTGGACCAGGCCCTTACAGCTTGGTGCCCAGATGGAAACTATTCCTAAAGAACACCCACACTCTCCCTAAGAGCGGGTGAGGGCCTTCAGAACGGAGCCTCTAAGTCATGGCGCCAAAATGTGGCCCCACACTTACTGGATGAGTGGACCATGGGCTCCCACATCATGTTGCCCTGAGGCATTCTCCCGCCCAGCAGCAAAAATCTCCCAGAAGTTTCTCAAATTCTGCCAGGTGTGAGCCTGACTTCCAAAGGCAGCTAGGGAACCACAGATCTGCTGTCTTGTCTGGTGTGCCACCAGTTTCTGATGGCAAAGGCCACCCTGAATCCCACGCTCAGATGCCAGTCCCAGAGCAAGTGGGCGCGGATCTTGCTGGATCTCCACACAGAGGTTCAGCTGGCCACAGAAAGGATGGGAAGCAGTGGCTTCTGGCTCTTTTAGTTCCTGGGGCCCGGAATCTCTGATGGTCAAATGCCTTAGTATCAAAACAACTTGTACCAACTGTTCCAGAGACATCAGGTAGCTTTCGAAAACAGAAGAAAGAAAGAAAGAAAGAAAGAAAGAAAGAAAGAAAGAAAGAAAGAAAGAAAGAAAGAAAGAAAGAAAGAAAAGCAGCGGAGGTGTGTTCCAGGGACACAGCCTGAGGCCCTGGATTCAATTCCCAGCCCCTCAAAAGAAAAAAAAAGAGGGGGGTAATCTTAAACAACCCCCTACCATCCCAGAAAAGTAACTCATCTAACTGGGAGCACCCTAGTCCTCCTGTGCCCAGTCCTAGGGACTCCCACCCTAAAACACACCTTCCCGATTCTGCCTCAGACGTTCACTAACAAACCATGCAGAATATGAGGGAATTACCGACCTCCTCACTCCCTGTGAGGAACTGGTATCACAAACCACCCAGGCCAAGCAAGATGGTGCATCCACTATAGGTGGATGCTGCCAAGCCTGATGACCCAAGTTCTAGCCCCAGGACCCACACGACAGGAGAGAGCCACCCCACAAAGGCACACACAGAATGAATTCATTAGTTAGTGAAAAGATTCAAGATCAGCCAATGTGTCTCCTTCAGGAGTATCAGATACAACAATATCAGTACTGCTTGTCTTGGTGAGTTACATGAGATATTTTGATGCCTGTACGAAGTGTTGGGAAGACCCTCCGTCTCTCTAGCCCCTTCCCCCTTCTTCTTCCATCTTCTAGCCCCATCACCTGTGGAAAGCAGGTCCACATAGGCTTAACAGAATTTTTTTTAATGGTAGTAAATAGCTGGAAATGGGCCACAGTGGGGAATGGTTATTAACACCTATCAAGACATACATTTGGGTGAATGGCTCAAAGCTCCATAAACTTTCCTAAGAGAACATTATTCACCCGACATTCTTTTTCCCTAAATGTGGACAAATATCTGCATCTGGTGGGTAGATGGGAAGGCATTGCCAGGGACTTGTGAAGTCAGCACCTGACTTGTGTCTAATGTCCTTTGGATCTGCTTCGGAATGCTCTCTGGGTTCTAAACGCTTCCTTGGACGAAATCTGGCAGAGCGGCAAAGTCAGCAACAACTCTTCTTTTATGAGATTCACAACAGACTGTCAACACCATCTGATAACTGACTCTCCTGGAAATCGGCAGGGCTATATAGATATCATCAGAATGCTGATGTACAAGCCATCACAAAAGGAAGGAACAAGGAAGAGAAAAGCACGCGTCACCAGGGAAACACAAAATTCGCCAAACCCAACTTAGGGGGCCAAGGTGAGGCAGGATTCATTTTCAGCTTTCATTTACAAATAAAAACTGGTTATCATAATGTACTAGCTATCATGATATTTCTTCTCTCTTTTGTGGTATTACATATGGAACCCAGGGCCTTACACGAGCTAGGTAAGAGGTTTTTCCTCCTGTATGAACCTAAGCCCAAGAACTTGAGTTTTTAAAATTTTTCAATGGACTTTTCCTGCTGACATATGTATTCCTCAGCGCACAGAATATCATGCATACACGTAATTGTGCACACACAACTCCACCACTGAAGGACGTTCAACCCAAATCTCTTAAGATACCCAGACAAACTGAAGACGTGAACAGTGCAGTGTGGAACCTGAGTGAATCTGTGAGCCCATTCCAGGAAGAGAGAGAGAGAGAGAGAAAAAAAAAAGCAGTTGGCATGAATGACAGTGGTGTTTACTAGAAAACTAGCTTGCTTCCAGCACACAGTAGACAATGCCCTGATACTAAACAAAACATGTGAGTGTCCCGGCCTCGCTGTGAGGAGGGCGGGCTCCGCAGGCCTTCCCTGCCCACTGCCAAAACATTTCCCAGCGCCTCGTCAGCCTGCCTTTGGACATGTTCCTTACTAAAACAAATAGGTCTAACAAATAATCTTTGATAGCAAATACTCATAAAGACAAACAATGAAAACTACTATGTTGTGTGTCTTAGGGCAGCCGGCGCTGTGTGGAGTTACCACACACAGAAGCAAAACAGTCAGGCTTGCCAGACCAGCTCCCAGAAGTCAGCAACTCATGGCAACTTGCTCCTTTTGGGTGAGTAATTTTTCTGGCTTTGGGCAATGGTGGGCTTCTCCCTCGGCAGATCCAGGGTGCCTCTGTGTTGTCTATTTGTGAAAGGAGATAATCACCTGAAAACAAATTGAGGAGTAGCATGCACCATGGCAAATCGAAGAAGCTCGTCCCGTGGGCCATCCTGGCACCTTATGAAAGCATGTTTAGCGTTATCTAATCTGGTGCCTGTTTCATCACAGGGGTAGCCAATAATGTAAACCTTTGTCTTGGAGGAAGGAGGGAAAGAGCACCCAGCCGGCCTGGCCGCTCCCTTGGTGACCCAGCCCCCATTCTGCCTAATAGTCAGCCAGGGGTTTGCCATCCCGTGACGGTAAGTGAGAAAATGATGGATGGGCAGGGGGACTGTGAGGCAGAAACGGCTAAGAGACTCGTTTCCTTTTCCCATCTGTTCAGGAAGGACGTCAGCGAGGTAGACTAAACACAGGTCCTGCTCAGGGTTCTGCGTGCGTGCCTGTGGCCTGTATGAACACAGCAGCCGCCAGCAAAGGGACCTTCCTCCAAGCTGTGGCAGACAAAGGCAGTCAGATGCCAGCCTGCTGGTCCTGAAGAGAAGCAGGGCAGTACAAGACAGTCACAGTAGTCAGCGAGGGATATGGGGTTCCCCTGGGAGTCTGACTTTGGTAGTGAGCACAAGCTGTACCGTCCAGTAGTAAAGAGATACACTGGGTCAGGACTGGGGCTCATGGTCCCTTTTAGATCATCTGGGCATCACTGTAGTGGTCCCTAGCACCCCACCCCCAACACGTACATTGGTCATTGAGAGAGCAGAGCTCCGATGGCAGGTAAGCAGCCACACTCCAGCATTGCACTGGGCTGTGGACCTAGCTGAGGTCTTAGAGACCCTCTTTCCCAGCTGCCTTCACCCTACTGTTGGGCTATGGCTCAGTCTTCCAGACCCTGCCCACACCCCAACTGAACAGTAGAGGATTTCCAAGGAAAGACCTTGTGTCCTTGGCTCCCTTTCTCTCCTGCCCACCTTTCCCCATTCCTGTGCTCTGTTCCTACTCTCTTCCCCCAGCAACTCAAAGTCCTCACCTGCACCAGACCCTGGAGCCTTGATGGGATTCTAGGTTGAGGAACTTGGTGCTCTGTGGCAAGGCTGGGTTAGGCTTTGCCAGTGCTGAGTAGGAGCCCTGCTTCGTCGTGCGCCAGCTTACTCTTCCAAGCCTCAGTTTCCCTCCCTGTGACTCCAACAGTCTGATGATTTGTGTAGGGGTGGGGGAGTGGATAGTAATGGCATGAGGTCCTAGAGACAGCCACAGCTTTTGTAGGTCATGCCTTCCCAACCCCCTTGGCATGAATTTTGTAGTAAGGACCAACAAGAATGCTCCAAACCTTGCCTTTAGGTCCTATCTGGTTGGCCCCTTAGATCAGTGGCTGTAGCTAAGGGATACCATAGGGCTGGGGGGGGGGGGGACAAATAGCTTCCACAGAGGAAAAGCATACAACTACTAGCAGGATTTTCATTCATCCACCCAGGCTCAGAAGGCCGAGGCAGGAGAATCTTGAACTCAAAGCAGGTCTTGGCAACTTAGTGGTAGGACACTTGCCTAATGCGTGCAGCCCTGGGTTTTGATCACTAATATAAAGAAACATTTCTACCTGAACATACTTTTATTTTATAGCATCTGTCTGGGTCTGGCTCATGTCTCCAGTGTGAACAGCTCTGAAATCATGTATAAGAGTGCAGATAAACTAGCCCCACCCAGGTCCAATGCATTTCACATACACGCTACAGTAAGTATTGAAATGTGTGGCTGTTCTTCTCATAGTTATTCAAATACAGCCTCACAGAGAAGCCCCATCAAGGGCATCTGCTATGTGCCCAGCTGCTAGAATCACATCACAGAAAAAAAAAATCATGCCCTTCATCCATGCTGATTGTTTAGTAGGTGTATCCATGCTCTGAAATGCACTTAAAGACTGCCATCTGAAATAAAGGTAAATTTTGCCATTGGTGATGTTTAATAATTTAAATTCCCCCCTCAAATTGGCACATAAACTATGTATTTACAGTTGTCCTGTTAAGGTCCACAAGACCCAATGAGTCACTATGGAAGGATATGTATCCTGTTGGCAGGCTATTTACTCTCTGTAAGCTTCCCTTTTCTCACGGGGGAGATGCAGATAACAGCATCAATGTCAGTGTCCTCGTGAGGGTTAAATGGAGTGCTTATTTGTAGCACTTGGCAGGATGACAACGTAAGCGCTCCAAGCATCTTAAGTGTCCTTATTAGTGTGCTTATTAGTGTCTGTGCGTAAGAGACACACAGCCTATCAAACCGACCACCTTTCATTAGCATCAGCGTGCTGCCCTAAACCAAGCTTTGGGGAGGAAAAAGAGCTGCTTCATTGAGTTGAGTGAAGAGATTTTTAAGATTCCAGCTGGGGTCTTTGTGACCTCAATCAAAAGAAGATCTTTCCTAAAAGTAATTTGGGGGGAGTTGGGGGTGTAATTTACAGTTACAGCTAGGTCTAAGCATGGTGGGGGCTCCGGCTTCAACGCCCAACACCAAAAAAGAGGGAGAAAATAAACTCTCGATATGTTGCTCTGCTTTGTAGTTTAAACCTGGCCGGCCTGTTGATGTAAAGAAAAAGGATTGCGGAAGCCATAGCTATACTATGAAGCAAGTGTCTCCTTTGCACACATCTCTTTCTAATATTCTGTGGCCACTTGCTTCTGTATTTGCTGTGCTCTGTCTTTCCTTACAGCTTCACTTCCAAACTAAACAGCACTCACTAATCCCAATGCATACCTCCTCCTCGGCTGCCAGCGCTGGGCCCGCGTCTGTGTCTGCAGTGTATGTAAATACTGGCGCGCCTCTGCACTGGTAAAGCCGTAGGTGTGCAAGGTCTGTTCTCACGCGGTGAGTTCGGGTGTGTAAACGCACGCGGGGGTGTGAGACCTCACCAGCAGCCACCATCACTGCCACTCACTAGTCCTGTTCTTTAAACCGGTTCTTTGGACGTTCGGTTTTTGGTAATTAGAACTAAGGAGTGTTTTAAAAACAGAAGTACATTTTCCTGGAAACCAGCGGTCTTCATTTGCAACTTTTATTGGCAGACCTGGCGACCAGTAAATGCATTCCTTGGCATCTCGCAGAAAGTAATTCACCCCGCGGAGCGGCTTTGCTTTTCCTGCAGTGTGTACCTCAGTTTAAAGGGGCCTCCTGGAAGGAATGTGCCGGTGGCCGAAAGCCCCAAATCTCAGGTCACTTCCGGCTCTAGGGAGAACGTCCCAGGTCCGCGCCCGGGGAGATGCTCAGCGGGCTGGGACCAGCCCCGCTGCTCCGGGAAAGTGAAAGCTGCTGCTGCCCGCGAAAACGGGGAGCCGGCGCTCACCGGGGCTTCCTTCCAGCCGCCAGGTCCTCAGCCAACCCGCTTCCCCGGAGAGGCTCCGGAAGGGAAGGGACGGTCCTCTCCGCGGGCCTCCGGAGCAGGGGCGACCGCGGAGGCGACAGGGACGTGAAGCCGCGGGCAGCAGGGGGCGCTCGGAGCACGCGCTGCGTTGGGGCCGCGCTCGCAGCTCCCGGGGCGCAGGACTGGCCGGGAGGTCGGGCGCGCCCAGCCGGGAAGCTCGGCCCAGGGCTGCCCAGCGGTCCCGGGTTTCCAGGCGTTCCCTCCTTTCCTGCCTTTGCCAACCGGGCAGTGGAAAGCGCGCCGAGACGGGAAGGGGCCGCGGGTCCCCGCGCCACCGCTCTCCTCCGATCGCCGGCGAGCGTCAGACCTCGGCGAAGCTCGCTGCGCCGAGCCAAGCGCTAGCTAACTTTCTGTGCTGTGCCGTAAGAGGTGCGAACAGGCAGCTTTAGCCCCAGGCCCCGCGGGGACCCTCCCGCCCCCCGAAAGTGAGGAGAACTGTGAGGCTGACTGCTTCTTGCTCTCTCTAGGTTCCCCGCGGTTTCTGGCTTAGAGGGGTGCACTATGGGGAGCCGGGGCCAGCTGGGACTGCAGGCGGGCAGGGGGCGTTTGCGAAGGGCGTCCTGGGAGTCAAGAACAATCGCTCGCCGCAGCGTTGCTGCCTGGGTTCTGGCCAGGTGACCCCGGACCAGCCCTTGGTCTGCAAGGTGCAGCGTCTTCGCTGGCTGGGCATCCCGAATCGTTTGAGGGTCTGTCCCTCGGAGCGCAGATACCCTCGAATACCTGTGGCCCAGGGCGTGCGTGCTAGCTGCGCTCTCCAGCCCGGGGAAGGCGCTGGCCTTCGCTCCACTGCCCGACGGCGGTGCCAGCTCGCACCCAGTAGTCTCTGGCAGCACAACATCTCCTGGCTCGGGGGACCTGCTTGGGTCTGACGGGGTCACCCGCCATGTGCGGAGGCTGGGGAATGAAGGGTCTTCTGCCTTCCCAGGCCCTCAAGTTGGCTGCCACTGTGAGTGTTTTGGGAACTTGGATCTCGAGGAACCGACGCGCGGGCATACACAGACATACACAGACATACACAATCCTCCCTTTCCCAACTTCCCGCCTCTTTACAAATTTTATTCTTATTTATTTTTTTTTAAGGAGGGGACAGTTTGGCTCTTCATCTACGTCTTCCTAGAAAAAGGCCGAAGTCTTTGGCGACCAGACTCCAAAGTTAAAGATTCATTTCTCTCATGCTTCGTGACCCCCTTCTGGCTCCGCTCCGTTCTGAACCCGGGAACCTATCTGGAAGGCGCTTTCCCGCGGAGGGGTGACAAATGGGTCCACCCCAGGGGTTAAAGAGCAGGTGTCGGCCCTCTCCGTCCCTGTAAGCAATTAGAGAGCCCGAGAAGGCTAACCTTGAGGAGCAGGAAGATGACATTAAATTATCTCATACAAACTCCCCGCGGAGGGCCACGTCCAAACGGGCGACCATCGGATTAATTCAGCCACACAGACACGCGATGTGATCATTTCGTGTTTGAGGTATTAAAGAGACAAACGCAGTTTTCGTTTTTTTTTTTCTTTTTCTTTTTTTGTAGGAATTATTTAAGGAAGGCGTTGAGTTAGAGGGACCTCTTTACGAACGTTCTGCTGTCCAGCCTCCTAAATTAAAAATCGATCGGGCCCGAAGAAGCGGCCACCCAGGCGCTTGTGACACACACACACACACACACACACACACACACACACACACACACACACCACCGCGTGCCTCTGGCGAAAAGTCAGCCTGATGGCAAACTCTACGTGCCGCCTGACGGCTTGATAACGAATAACGGGCTCTGACCCCAGGACATCCTCCCCTCCCGCGGGCCTAGGGGGAGGGGGAAAGAGGCCAAATGGAGAATTGAGGGAATTCTCGAAATAGTTGAAGAACACCTCCAAAGGGACTCTGCCCTGCCGGTCTGTCGTGGCGGCCTCGTGAGAAGTTCCCCACACGCTGGGACAGCTGTCGAGGCTCCGCTTCGTTTTCCAGCGGGGTTGGGGGTGGGAGGACGTCGCCTCTACCGACCCCAGCGCCCTGGGAAGCCGTGATGGGTTCACTTCTCTCAACTCCGAGGCCAGCCCCGACCCTCGGTGCCAACGCACCGGCCTCCAGGACTAAACTCCGAACCGAGAGAGTGAACCGGGCGGAGGAATCCTAGGCCTGGGCTGAACCAGGCCTTGAGGGTACCTCACAGGGAACACTAGTGGATCTGCTTTACACCCTGCGAGTGGACGTCAGCCCTGACTCCCAGTCCAACCCTTACTCCCTTAACTAGAGGAGGGAAAGTCGCTTTCCCAGGTTCTGGTGACCCGCCTCGGTGTTGCTGGACCTTGGCCTTACGTCCCCAATCCAGGCATTCCAGGAGCTCTGGCCACATCCCGTTGCTTTTGTGCAGGAGGGGCCCGCAGAGGCCTCGTGTTTTTTGTTTTTTGTTTTTTTTTAAACCGTTACCGTGACGTCATGCTCCCTTCTCAAAGTTAAGATCCCTTCGGTGGGCCCGGGGAACGGTAACCTCTCTGGGAGGGTCAGAGCAGGGAATGAAGGTCGACTGCGCCCAGCCACCATTTCACCAAACATTCATTACCGCTGTCGCCCGCGGGGGCTTTCAAGCTGCTAGTACCCAAGGTGTCAGAAAAGATGCCCGAGGGGTCCTGCGGTATTTCTTCCCATCCAGTCACGGTTTGGTGGGGGTGGGGGGGCGGCAGAGTGATTACCCTTGGAACAACAGAAAAGGGTCACCCAAAACTTTCAATACGAAAATGCAAATTTTAGCTTGTACCTCTCCGCACCACCACCAAAGACTGCGTCTTAACGCTCAAACAACAGCCAGTAACGACAATAGTAAAACAGGGAGTGCTTGAAATACAGTCAGACCGTTCATTGGAGGTTTGCTCCCGAGGAAGCACATAAAAACCAAATGCAAATATCTTTTCCTGGCGATTATCCAGAGCCAAACCATGGAAAGTTGATCTTTGTAAAACTGAACCCCACCACCACCCTCTCATGCCAAATACGAATTTCACAATGGCAATTTTTATACCCAAAGCCGCCGAGAGGGCAATAGAAGACACCACCGCTGTTCGGTTTGCTGTTTACAGAACAAACTGTTTACACTTCTCCGGGCTGGGGGTTGGGGAGCAAGCAGGGACGGGGGAGGGCGGCCCGGCACATCGTCTTATTGCCGAAGCCCGCCCGCTGGAATGTGGAAACCCCACTTTCGGAAAACAAGTTGCTAAAAGCTGCGAAGCTGCTGAGAGCTGCGCTCACCCTCAGCACAGCTGGTCGTGCGCGCTCCTCGGTTTAAGAACCAAATGCCAAGGTGTAGAGGAGGGTCCCTTTTTAATTGTAACCCAGCTAGAGCCGGACCCAGGACTTAAAGTCACAGTGGCCAGAGCTGCTGGGGCCATGGGTGTGCTGGGCTAGGAGGCAACATGGATATATTTTCTCAGGCTTTGGGACTCACGCTATACTCTCTCCACATCTTTCGGAACCCACCCACCCTCCCGCTAATGAATCTGGTGCTTGTACCAATCCAACAGTGTCTTGGTTTGCAAACATCCTGGGACAAGGTCTCAAGTGAGTCCAAGTTGTGCTAAAGGCTAGGAGGCAACTGTGTGTGTGTGGGGGGGGGGTGGATTCTAGAAACTTAGGTCTTCCTTTGATATAAATGCCCATTTTGAAATGACATGTGCATATATGTATGTATGTATGCCCAAGCAACTCAGAGCTGTGCTAACTCATAAATTAGCATCCTTATCTACCAAGGGAGCTGCAATTATGTGTGTGTGCAAGCCAGAAGGGACTCCCAACAAGCCCTAGAGTTAAAGATGATCAGAAATCGGGGGAACCCGAGGTGTAAAGTGGGTTGCAAATGCATCTTTACAGGCTCTCACACCCATTGTCCTCCCAGCTTCTACCCAGTGGTGTCTGCTCTGTGCCCGATTTTTTTCTGGACCAGTTGCTGAAATGTACGGTAGCTTTGCAGTCAGAGAGAGAGAGTGAGAGAGAGAGAGGCCCACCCCCTCATCAGCTTCATTTTTCCACTCATCTCTCCCAATCCCATTCTAGTCACCCAGAGGCCGCAGACTTTAGGTGTATCACCAATATCAAGGATTATTCGGGGTTTTATCTCTTCAGAATCTTTGAGCCGCCTAGTAGATTCAGTTCTGGACACTTCCCCCAACACAGACTCTGTCTCTAAGAGGCAGCTGCCCCTGGATGGGCAGAGGTGGAGGGTGGCTTGGGGGAAGCCTTAAGCTCTTGGACTTATTTATCTAGCTGTTTCCATCATCACAACTACAATTTCACCCGAGCCCCTTTGAATCTAACTGGCCCTTTGAACCAAAATATGCTGGGCAGGACAGAGAGGCAGCGCGCGCGGTTTGTCGACGAAACTTTTGGGGTCCCCTTACCCGGCTCCTTTAAGCCCTGGGACGCCCCTGAACCCCGTGCTCCCCAACGTGGCCTACACAGTCTACCAGCTTAACAGACGTCTGAAGTTTCAGGTCACTCTCTCCTCCGCTGACTGCGACTAGGGAGTGGGGCGAGGCCCGGAAATACAGCCTTCTTCCCCACTGGAACCCCCCGCGGCTGGGACTGAGCCTTGGCAACCTAGAGCCGGGCTGGAGAACTTGCGGCTGGAGAAGGGCTGGGATGTGGTAGCAGGAAAGAGGGATGTTCGGAAAGGAGAGGTCAAGGGACAGGCGGAGGGTTGCTTAGTCCGGAGAACGCCCGGCGCTGGATCCAGCCGGATAGACTAAAGGGTCGAGGCCGATGCCATACTAGGAGAGGCCTGGGACCAGTGGGCACGGGGAGGGTCCCGGGGCCAGCGAGGACTGGCAGAGTCTGCAGGAGCGGTGGGAGTCCCCGAGGACGGCAGGGAGCGGGCGGCAGTGTCTGGCAGTGGAGTTGGGTGGGTGAGGCGGGAGGACAGACCGCGGGCCGCGGGCAGGGGCGCGGGCGCCGGGGCTCCGGGCAGCCGGCGCGCGTGTGGTCAGCCCCGCGGTCCTCCAGCCGCCGGGAGCGGGCCGGCAGGGCCCGGCCTCCGGCTCATTCACAGGCGGCCCCGGCCTCCCATTGGCTACCGCCTCGGTGGTGGGGCGGGGCTCCGCCGCCCGGAAAAAAAAAAAAGTAACTGCGTAAAAAAGTCTTCGCCTGGGTGACGGATGCTCAAAAGTTCAGAAGTTTTTCCCAATGCTTCCTTAAGCGGCCGGCGCAAGAGACCGAGGAAAGGTGACGCGGGGGCCCGGGAAGGCGGCCGGCGCGCTGCCCCCGCCCCTGGTTATTTGGCCGCCTTCGCCAGCAGCCCCAAGCAGTGTCTCCTGGAAGGCGCAGGCAGTGTGGCGAGCGGGGCGCCTTCTTTTTTTGTTTTTTTTTTTTCCTTTCTGTTTTTTTTTTTTTTTTTGATTTTTTTTTTTTTAACTTTCGTCTCTTTTTCGCTCAGACCGCACCCGCAAGTCGCGCTGAGCGTTCCTCCGAGGCGACCCTCCACATCCCCGTCCGGCCCTCTCCCGGTGCAGACACCCTCCCTCGCCGGCCGCGCGGGAACCGAGGAGGGGGGCGGGGAGGAGGAGCGCGAGGCGCCGGGCGAGCGCGGGGAGGAGAGGCCGAGCGGCCCCCCGGGCGCCAGGAGGCAGCCGCGGCCCGGACGGGAGCGGCTTGGCGGGGCCCGCGGCGGCTCGGCTCGGCGCGGCGCGGCCCGGACTCCTCGGACGACTCGGCGGCCCGGCCCGAGCGAGGGCGAAGGGGGTCGGCGGGCGGGCGGCGCCTGGCGGGCGGCGAGCCGGGGCCATGCAGGCGCGCTACTCCGTGTCCAGCCCCAACTCCCTGGGAGTGGTGCCCTACCTCGGCGGCGAGCAGAGCTACTACCGCGCGGCCGCGGCGGCGGCCGGGGGCGGCTACACCGCCATGCCGGCCCCGATGAGCGTGTACTCCCACCCGGCTCACGCCGAGCAGTACCCGGGCGGCATGGCGCGCGCCTACGGGCCCTACACGCCGCAGCCGCAGCCCAAGGACATGGTGAAGCCACCCTACAGCTACATCGCGCTCATCACCATGGCCATCCAGAACGCCCCGGACAAGAAGATCACCCTGAACGGCATCTACCAGTTCATCATGGACCGCTTCCCCTTCTACCGGGACAATAAGCAGGGCTGGCAGAACAGCATCCGCCACAACCTCTCGCTCAACGAGTGCTTCGTCAAGGTGCCCCGCGACGACAAGAAGCCCGGCAAGGGCAGCTACTGGACGCTCGACCCGGACTCCTACAACATGTTCGAGAACGGCAGCTTCCTGCGGCGGCGGCGGCGCTTCAAGAAGAAGGACGCCGTGAAGGACAAGGAGGAGAAGGGCCGGCTGCACCTCCAGGAGCCGCCGCCGCCGCCGCCGGCCGCCCGCCAGCCCGCGCCCGCGCCCCCGGAGCAGGCGGAGGGCTCGGCCTCCGGGCCGCAGGCGCCGCCCGTGCGCATCCAGGACATCAAGACGGAGAACGGTACGTGCCCCTCGCCGCCCCGGGCCCTGTCCCCGGCCGCCGCCCTGGGCAGCGGCGCCGGCGCCGCGGTGCCCAAGATCGAGAGCCCCGACAGCAGCAGCAGCAGCCTGTCGAGCGGGGGCAGCCCCCCGGGCAGCCTGCCGTCGGCGCGGCCGCTGAGCCTGGACGCCGCCGAGCCCGCGCCCCCGCCGCCGCCGCCGCCGCCGCACCACGGCCAGGGCTTCAGCGTGGACAACATCATGACGTCGCTGCGGGGGTCGCCGCAGGGCTCGGCCGCGGACCTGGGCTCCGGCCTGCTAGCCTCGGCGGCGGCGGCCGCGTCGTCGCGCGCGGGCATCGCTCCGCCGCTGGCGCTGGGGGCCTACTCGCCGGGCCAGAGCTCCCTCTACAGCTCCCCCTGCAGCCAGAGCTCCAGCACGGGCAGCTCGGGCGGCGGCGGCGGCGGCGGAGGCGGCGGAGGTGGCGGCGGCGGCGCGGGGGGCGCGGGGGGCGGCGGCACCTACCACTGCAACCTGCAGGCCATGAGCCTGTACGCGGCGGGCGAGCGCGCGGGCCACCTGCAGGGCCCGGCGGGGGGCGCGGGCGGCGCCGCGGTGGACGACCCCCTGCCCGACTACTCGCTGCCCCCGGCCACCAGCAGCAGCTCCTCATCCCTGGGTCACGGCGGGGGCGGCCAGGACGCCGGCCACCACCCCGCGTCCCACCAGGGCCGCCTCACCTCGTGGTACCTGAACCAGGCAGGTGGAGACCTGGGCCATTTGGCGAGCGCGGCGGCGGCCGCAGCGGCCGCGGGCTATCCCGGCCAGCAGCAGAACTTCCACTCGGTGCGGGAGATGTTCGAGTCGCAGCGGATCGGCTTGAACAACTCTCCGGTGAACGGGAACAGTAGCTGTCAGATGGCTTTTCCCGCCAGCCAGTCTCTGTACCGCACGTCGGGGGCTTTCGTCTATGACTGTAGCAAGTTCTGACCCGATCCTCGACAATCCCTCCGAAGCCGAATGGAATAGAAGCCCAGGGCAGGAACGGTAAAAATGACCCAGCAATGCAAAATCGAAACTAAAAACACCCAAATTTTAAAGCTTGAGAAGATTCAGCACACCAGCGAACAGAATCTCTCCCGAAATTCAACTCAGCAGCACCAGCTCAAAGAAAACCTATTTTCTAAAAGATTAATGCAGAGTCTCCTCCGCTGTGCCTTATCTAAGTAAGCAAAACCGTAGACTGTTTTGTACAGACAGCAAAATCATGGTTTATTAAAGGACAGTTTACTCCAGATGCCACGTAAGTTTCCTCCTGCGTTCAGAGATCCGCTTTCCTGCTCCTTCGTCTTGCCCCTCTGCCTCTGCCTTGCCTCTCACCTGTAAGATAATATTTTATCCTATATCGAAAGAAGGGGGGCGGAAGCCCATGTTTATGAAAATCGCTTTCTTTTTATTCATGGACTTGTTTTTAAATGTAAATTGCAACATAGTAATTTATTTTTTAATTTGTAGTTGGATGTTACGGACCAAACACCAGAAAGTGTTCCAAAAGCCTTTAAAGTTAAATTGCCTGAAACTTTAAAATGTGCCTTTTCTCTCGTTATAAAAAGGGAAACTGTATTAATCTCATTCTATCATCCTTTTTTTGTTGATCATATCCATTGTTTGTTTATTAATAAATTGCCATTCAGTTTGAATAAGACCTATATGTCTGGATACTTTAATACAGCTTTACTATAAAGAAAAGATTTCAAAGTGGAAATTGTAGGAGATCTCTGCCAGATCTCTGAAATGTGGAGAAAGCCTCCTCTAGTTCATACCAAATTTCGCTAAAAGCATTTTTTAAAATTGTCTAGTAGACTTTTTTCCTAGAGCAGAACATACTATCTAGTCAACTTGCTTTGTAGCTATTAAAAAGATAATTTCCTAAACAGATCTCAGTTGGCATGTGAACAAATACTTTTCTTCAGTAACTACAGAACATGATTTGGCAATTTTTTAAGTCCATGAATCAGCAGCAGTGTTACCACAGTGGTACCTGTTCGCAGAGATGCAGAAGTGCCTCTAGATACTCACAAATGAGTATTGGCTTTCATGTCCCTCATAGACTGCAAAGAGCATTATACATATCTTTGAGCCAGATGCGGAATAGATTGTTTTCTATTAATTTCATTCTTTTGTAAGAGGAGAAATAAACTAGTTTAAAAATCTATGTATATAATAACTCACAGTTAAAATTCTTCATGCATCACAAAGAAGGATTACTTTTTAAAAAGATAAATATACTGTGGGTTGGAAATGGATATTTAATCTTGGGGAAACTTTCAGAAAATGTTTGTAGAACAATTATTTTTGAGGAAGATTTACAGCAATGGCCAGAAGGAAGAGTAAGAGGGCAGAAGGAACATTAGTCTAGGGTGGTTTCTTTTCAAACCAATTTTTCTTGTTAATTTACAGTTAAACCTAGGGGGCAATCCGGATTGGCCCTTCCCCCCCTTTTGTAAATAACCCAGGAAATGTAATAAATTCATTATCTTAGGGTGATCTGCCCTGTCAATCAGACTTGGGGAGATGGCGGTTTGATTACAGACATTCAGGCCTTGAGTTTGTTTTCGAGATAAAGCAGGTTCCTATCTGCCGCTCCTATCTAGAGGCAACACTTAAGCAATAATTGCTGTTGCTTGTTGTCAAAATTTGATCATTGTTAAAGGATTGCTGCAAATAAATACACTCTAATTTCAGTCAAAAAAAAAAACTGCCTTACGTGGCCTCTGATTCGTTCGGTTCCTGCTGCTCAGAGCGGTAACATAATAGCCAGGGAAACTGTGGCGCTGCCTGGGCGTCTCCTCCGGGCAGGCCGGCTGGGGCTGGCTCCCTGCGGCCCGAAGTGTTTTCTGGGTTGTCCTGGCCCCGCGTGCCTCGGCTGTGCCCCCCTCTCCCCAACTCCCTCCTCAGGTTACCCCTTTCAGGGGACAGGGTGGGAAGGGGAGAAAGTTAGAGTCCATTGCGAATCTCTAGGAGCTGGAACCCAGCTCAGCTTTGGGGAGTCCAGCGTGGAGCTGGGGTTTGTGCGCCCGCAGAGGTGGCTTGAGCTGCGGTTGTCTAGGCCTGCGGGAGGCCCGAGCAGGTGACCGATGGCCCCGTCCTCCCCGACGGGTTGACCGACCCCAAGGCAGGACCGGAGGAGGCCGGACGGTCCTCAGGATGTCCGTTCCGACTGTTTGGACGGGAGGTGGCCGGCGGAGAGCCGCAGTGGGGCCGCCGGATCGTCCGGAGGGGCCCCCTCCGGGCGGCGGCGCATTTCGGAGCGGCGTCCAGCCCCGACGCCGGCCCCCAGGACGCCGCTCGGGGGCCGGGAAGGCTCCTGGGCTAATGAGCTGTAATTACCCGGTGCGGCGGCCGGCTTCTGTTTGCGTTCGCCGCGGCTTCCTCCTCCCCCGCGCGCCCCCGCCCCGCCGCCGCCCTCCGGTGCCTGCTCGCGGCCCCGCGGCCTCTTCCCGGAGTAAGTTATCAGCGGAGCGAATGGCACTGCAGAGGAGAACCCCCCACCGCTCCGGCCACACCTCGGCTTGAGCTGGGTGGCTTGATCACGGTGGGGGTCGGGGGCCGGAGGAACACCCGGGTCGCGGCGGCGGCGGCATCGCCTCGGGGACCCCGGGCGCCTGGCCCCGGCGGCGCCCGCTCCCTTCCTCGCCCCGCGGCTGTGCCGCTTCTGTCTTTTCCTCCTCCTCGCTCGCCGCCTTTGTTTTACAGGCACCGTGTGCTTTAGGAGCCCGGGCTTGGGTGGAAAGGTCACAGGCACTCCATTGCCCGAGGGTGACAGCGCGTCCCGCAGCCTCGCAGGCGCACGGAGCGCAGCCACGGCCTGGGCCGCACCGACCCCCTTCCCACACTGCGACCTAGCGCTTGTGTGTGACAGGGACACGGAATAACTTAGGCCGCAGATGCCACAGGCCGGAGGGTGCACGCGGTAGGGCACCTTCGGTGTAAGTGCCTGGGACCCTCCGCATCCACTCCGCCGAGGCCTTGCGTCCCTGAGTACGTCTAGGCCGCCGCAGACAGCCCAGGGTCCTGGCGCAGGCGACCCAGTGAAACCTGGCTGTCCCCGAGCTCTGTCACCCTTGCGGCCCTGCCAGCGCTGGTGCTGCTAGGGAAAGAACATCCTGCTCCTAGGAGTGGAGTTCTGTGGGTTCCCCTTGCTCTTTCTTTTATGGGCCAGGCGGCTGCAGGAGCAGGTTTCTAGTGGGAGCTTGTGGCTCCGGAGGAGTCCCCTTTTCTGGAGCTCCTCAGAGTGTTTCCATGCTGTCTGGAGGAGAGCTTGCTCTTCTGTTTGCAGGTTTGAAAGTTAAGAAGGGAAGATGTGTATGTGTGTAATTTCTGTAAGAGTTGCCTCTACAGTATTTCTGAGTCTTGTAGGAGTTGAAGGAGAGGGCTACTCGCAATTTTAAAAGATCAAACACTCGTGTATAGTGTTTTCTATTGTCTGTACATTTGCTTTCGACCCCTCATATCTAATCGAAGAGAAAGAAACTATTTATGCCATTCATTTTTGACCTGGAGTGACTCATTCCTTAGTGGCTTGTTTGGTTGATTTGCAGTTTTTCTGTAAAGTCTTATAAGAAAAACTGCTTGATAAGTTAATTGATAGCAGAATGTTTGGAAATTTGCCTACCGGTGACATGCAGGACCCAGGTGATGAGTTCGCTCAATTTGTAAATCATCTCTGTAGAAATCGTTAGGATACTATTTTGTCCCCAAAGGAGAAGCAGGGCGCATTTATTTTCCTAGCAATTCACGGGCAAAGGCCGGCGTGGTATGTGCCATGTAAAATCTTGCATTTGGCATGTTACACATGTGGTAGGAACACGTGCTGTTTCCTGGGGCAGTGTAGTTAGCAGGCCCTTTTTTTTTTTCAACAGGCTGCATGCAAACAACCATGCATTTTGCGATTTATCATTCCACACAGTTTGTGTCATTAATAATAGATGCTTGCAGAGGAATAAGGCTCAACAGTGCTGGCCCTCTGTAAGCTCTGGGCTGCTTTCAGCCACAGGAGTACCTTTTGGGCTTCCCTTAACTTTGAAAGGTGAAGAACATGACACTTTTTTTTCCTCCCACCCTGGTTACTAAGGGTGCTGAGAGTTGCTGTCTTTAAGGTGGATGGCCATTTGTTTCGTTCAAAGTGGTATAAAACCCTGCTGGTTCAGGCCACCTGGCCAGATAGCCCTGGAAGGCCAAGAAACGACCTTACTCACCAGGCCTTAGGTACCCACACCACATCTTCCAAGGCTCTCAGCGGCATCCAAGAAAGAATAGTTGGAGTACCAGGTTCCCTCTCTCCCCTTCCCCACACCTCGAATTATTGAGGAGAGTCTTTAAGTCCCTTTTCTAAAGCCCCTACCATGTGATACTGAGTGGTGTTATAGGGCCTTGTTTTTTGACTCCTGTCTACTCCTTTTATGACTAGTTCATGAAGCCATTAGCTTTTCCCATCAGCACATAAACAAATATCCTGTTAGGGGTAAGATTGATGATAGCTAAGTAATAAAGCTGGAGAGGCAGGGCAGACTATGATGTGGTGACGGCAGTCAGAAAGATTAAGGCTTGGGAGAAACAGAAAGGATATGCCAGAGGCTTCATCCCATTGCTTGAGAACAGGGGCAGAGAAGAGGCTTCCAAAAGCTGGAGAGCTTTGAGCATGGGAAATCTGATGTGTTCAGATCACGGACATTCAGCAGGAAAGGAAACCTACAGAAACTTGCCAGAGAGACCAATTGCCAGTTTCAGAAATCCTACTGCCCTGGATTCTTCTATCTAGATTAGTAATATGGCCCAAAGCCTCACCCCCAGCACACACAGAGACAGTCTATTCTGGCTCTACAATCACAGCTGGAGCTTCTCTGGCTGAACTCCTTACCCCTGTATTTCAGCATCACCTTTTCTATATACCATTTGATTCTATGTATTTAGGTCACTATGCTCTTGTCTCCCTGTCAATTTCTCCCATTCTTCCTTTTTTCCCAAAGAAAAATCTTGGGGTCCCCAAAGCGTCTCTGGATAGG
Source organism: Pachyuromys duprasi (assembly GCA_028658305.1). Lineage (NCBI taxonomy): Eukaryota > Metazoa > Chordata > Mammalia > Rodentia > Muridae > Pachyuromys > Pachyuromys duprasi. Next base: position 54,007,490 of record CM053760.1, read on the forward strand.
ATGTCCCCCGTCCCAGCCTGCACCATCTCTGGCGGCTCCGTTGCTCACCCTTCACTCATGGGGGTAGGTGGGCTGGATATGACCCTATTTAGTGACTAGGTATGGGACAGCGCTGGGATGGGCAGGTGCTGCGTCCAAGTCAGGTTAGAGAGGAACAATACCCAATTAAATGAGTTCCAGCTCTAAAACCCATTCAAGGTTCTCAACGTGATTAGGGGTGGAAAATTGAGCAAAATGTACCATGTCCATCTTATTGGAAACCAAAATAAAACACAGAGAGCTCAACTTCAAACCTTTGTTGCCTCCTCTTCCATCTTACCTTGCCTCCAAAGAAACTCTGTTTTATATTAGTTTTTTGTTATTTACTCGATTTTTTCCTTCACTGGTTTTAAATTTGTAGCATATTGAGCGTATTATAGGCAATGCAGTAGGATCTGGAATTTCCTTCCACATACATGAGGGATATAGTTGTCCCTGAGAGGGGAGGTCTGCCTGCCATTACTTGAGATCATGCATTCTTTCTAGCTCAGAATCTCTGAGCCTGAATTTTTGAGTGACCCAGAAAGTCATTGGGGGCTTTTCTGCAAGTTCTATGTTCTCAGCCTCTTCTTGCCTTTCCGAAAAGAGCATCTTTTTGCTTTACACTGCACGAGGGCTTCTGTGCCTACAGATAGTCTAGTCTTTCCAACTTCTTCAAGCTGTGCTGAAGAAAGCTGTTCCTGAGAAAGGGACTGCCGGCAAGCCAGTCCTTTGCCTTAAAGTGAACATAGCTTTGCCTATGAACATACCTTCCATGAGTGGTCATGGAAGAGCAATTTGTAGCTCAAAGGCAGCAGTGCGTGGATAGTCAGGGCTGGGCTGTGGAGGCCTGGCGTTTCACCCTAAAGAAGCAGAAAACCACTGAAAGGAGGTCTTGGTTCCCGAATTCCTTCCGAAATGGAAGTGTTTAGAGGGCTTTGGGAATGATTTAAAGGAGAGGAGAGAAATGCCCTCCTGTTTTCTACCCTAGGGTAAATGCAGGAAAACCAACCTGTTTAGCACCTTTAATTCTCAAGGCCTCCGAATTTCTGTCATTAACAAACAACGACAGCAACAAAACCAGGTCATTGTTCCCCTGCTGTGTGTGCATGGATCCTTAATGGCTGCACGCTCGCTCGCAAGCCATCAAGGACACCGTACAGGTTTCAGTGTGGAGATCACATTCTTTAAAAACCTGCTGGTAGAGGAGCCATGAAACTGACCTATGAGTTGGGCAAAATCAGCCCTCGCTCCAAAGCTGCTCAGAGCCTTGGCAGGCTTGCCCGGAGGCCTGTGTGAGCAGCAGAGGCCTGTGTGAGCAGCGGCCCTTCCCAAAGTTCGGCTCAGTCCGCGCCTGAAGTTTTTGCAGCGCATTCTGGGCCTGGGGGATGTTTCTGGCCTCCCAGAAGCCACAGGGCAGCAGTGCCCCAGGAGCCAGAGGCTTTTTTTTTTTTTTGCCCGCTACCTTTGTAAATATGACTTTTTCATACTACCTAGGAAAGACACACTAGTCATGGCAAGAGAAAAGCACAGAAATGCTTCCTCTTAAAGAGTCCTGCAGACAGACTTGGGGAGAAGCCCATCTTGCAAAGGGCAGATTAGGTGCTAGATTTTCTGAGAAAACTAGATCAGACATTAAAAGCCCCCAGACCCCAAAGGGCTCTTTGTGCCCCTCCTTGACCTACTCAGGTTCAGTATTCAGACTATCTGGGAGGTGCAGAAAAGTGATTTACAGTAAATACACTTAGTGACAGTGGGAGAATGTGGCATTTCCTGTATTTGTCTGATGTTTTCAAGGTAGGCTCTACCCGCCCACCGAACCCAGTCACTACCCTGAACTCCAGGGAAAAGGCCTCCTCTTATCCTGGGGGCAACCATGCTCCCCAAAGCTGTTCTGCTAGGAGGGACAGGGGCGGGGGATAAAGTGGCACAACAGGAAAGCCAGAAGGCCCTTCCCAGTCAGCTTCCTCGCCATAAAAAGCCAGACTCCAGCCGAGGTCCTGACCCCTTCCAAATATACATTCCCTCGCCTGTGGCTGCCACTGCAGTCTGACTTCAGGCTGCTCAGCTTCCTCTCTGGCCAGCCTGGGCCCAGTTCCTCCTTTGGAACAGTCTGGTTGGTATAGCCTGAGTTTTCAGTTGACTTCCCCAGACTCCCAGTTTTTGTGCCTTCAACTAGGAGGCTGTGGTTCTCTCAGATGTCTAGGATAGGGCACATTTGAGCAGTCAGGACTATTTCTTTCAAAGGACGGTGCTTTCTCACCATCTCTCCTCTGCTGGGCTTTAGCGCTGTGGAGCTTATGGGTAGGCAGTGGATGAGGCTGGACAGCTGCATCCCCCAAAATCTTTTTGGTCGGATAGCCCAGTGTTGCACTCCACTCCCCCTTAAAGGCTTAAAACCTTCAAGAGACTCTACCTCAGTGAGTTGAGGTGATTGGTAGTGGTGGCCGGGAGTTAGCCTGGCAGGTCTCAGGCAGTTCTTTAGCAAACAAATGGGTGCTCATTCTAGCAAGGCAACTTGGCTCAGGAATTCAGAGGCCAGAGGGGCAGCTGAGACTATGCCTCTGCCTCGGCTGGCAGTATATGGTCCCTTGGCCATGAAAGATGGGCGAGGACTGGGGATTAGGCCACAGGGCAAGGGGTCAGGCCCAGAGATCAGTTGTCTGCTCAGAGCAGACCCTTTGGTAGGAGAAAAGTAAAGGACTTGAGCAAGGGTGGGGTGGGGCCTTGGAAAGTTCCTGGGTCTCTGGGAGAGTCCACTCTGAATATATTTGGAGGTAGGAAGCTCTCGGGCGGGGTGGGGGGAGAAGGGCACAGCATCACCCTGTGAGGACAGCAAAAGGCTTCCGGTCCAGTGGACAAAGTGCACACCCCCTGAATGCTTGTTCCATGTAGCCCAGATAAGCATATGGAAGGCCTAGGGGAGCAGGGACCTCAGGACACAAGGCAGCCTGGCTGCCTCCTACTCCCAGGATAGGCTTGGTCGCCAGTGCACTCAGAAAACACCGCAGACTGGAGAAGGCAGGGCTATGGAGGTGGCCTAGTTACCAGGATAGCAATGTGTCTCAGATGTTACTGATACTTGTGAAAGTTTTCAGTGCTTTCTGTGAGGAAAACCTACAATTTTTGGAGGTGTGAGAAGGTCACGTTGGGACATGCTGATCTTTGTAAGACAAGCACACAGGAACACACAATCTTTGTGTAAAACCTGGTGGAAGCTCTCCCCACCCATGCTGTCTGCTGAGCAGTCAAGGCTGCATCAAAGACTCTGGAAGACAATGAAAAAGTAAAGTTGAACTCACTGGAACACAACTACATAAACTGCCTTGCTTTAATTTCCAAATACGAAGAAGAAGGTGCCTGGGTGCTTCTTTTTCTTTTTGTGGTGGGGCCTAAAAGTTGTCTTCAAATGATACATTCAAGGTCTTTTATTTAGTTAGTTATGTTTTGTATGAATCTGAAGCTTATCTTCTAGACAAGCCTTTCACACTGAGATATATTCCCAGAACCTAGGTAATTATTTTACAGTGAAAAATTTAAAGTGCTGCTTCCTGCTTCTAGCTTGAACAACACAGGGAAGATGGCCTATCGTCTTACAGGCTTCTGTCCAGTTCTGAGACTGGCTTTGGTGAAGGTGATTAAAGCAAATGAAAGGAAGCCCAAAGCAATTCTGCTGGATCTGCCCCTCACCCCACACACCTCCAGTTCATTTAGGTTTCCTTCTAGTCCTTCTCCTATGGGAACATGGTTCTCCCAACCTTCCCTTCAGGTTGACAGTCCCAACTCTGAGCCTGTTCCTTCTACAGCTGCAAAGGTTGACAGGCCTAGTTCACTGTTTTTGAACTAAAGACAAAGAAGCAAGTACAGGACAGACAGGTTTGAAGGGCACTAACCCAGCGGTGCCCCTAGTACCCAAGCCCTTGACCTCTCTCTGACGAACAAATGAGGGCTTGCCACTCGCATAACTGAGAGTACTAATGGCTTAACTCTCTTAGTTTTTATAGTATCAGGCTGGGAGAGGTGTTATAATGTGTGAAATATATACCCAATGCTTGTAGAATGGGGGGAGGGGGGAGAAGTGTGATTGACACACAAAAATGACTGAAATTAAGATAGATTTCAGAAGAAGCCCTTTAATTTCGGTCTTGACGATGGCTACATGAAATTCTTTCGGCACAGAAAGTTAAATTCTGGAGTGCAACTGCTGTTTTTCTCCTTTTAAACATGCATCACCAAGAATCCAAAGGAGCTCCCAACTGTGACTGAGAGAGCATGAATGGTGACCAGGTGCAACTAGAAAGACCTCTTCTTTCAGCAACCATTGCTCATGTCTATGGCTTCGCTGGAGCCATTCAGAACCCCTGCCCAGAATTTCTTCTGTTCTTCCCCAAGGAGCTCATTATGGCTTTGGGCTAGAAAGCCACAAAACATTGAATTAAATAGCCTCTGCAGGTCTTCAGGTCTTTGGAATGGCTTTTTCTGGGTGTTGAATGAGGGACTTAGGTGGTCAATGGGGGACAGCTTGTTCATCAGGGTCAAGGCCAAGGAACATGGAATTAGCTATGAGATTTGAAAGTATGTGGTGATGGGACAACAGACTTCTGAGTGACATTTGCAGGAACTTGTGAAAGTGCGCCGAGATGGCATGTTTGCGAGTAACTCTGTGTATGTGAGCAGATGTGGTTATGGGTGACAATGTGTGCCCATTTGTGATAAAGCCTGTATGTGTGTGCGGCCCAGCCTGCCCAGGCGTACAGGCCCCACCTCCCAGAGACCATCTGCTTCCAATTAGCAGCATCCCATTTGGGAACAGAAACAGCAGGCTCCTCTTGGGGTGGCTTCTGAGAACCGGGTGGGCCAGCCTGGCTGCCCTCGTTCTGCTCCATGGGGGCTGAGGCTGCCCCGGCCAGCAGGCTCTCACAGCATAGAGAGTTCCACAGAGAGCCCTCTGGAGCCCTTGTCCTCCCCCAGATCATAAACCTGCCTATGAAGACATTCGGAAATAGTTCACTCTCAGTCTCATGCATGTGCAAAGATTGGAATGCCACTCGCTGAAGTTTTATTTTATTTTGCTTGGAAGGGGAGTGAGGGGGAGAAGAGTCCTGACCTAATTTGTTCTAGGCCAAAGACTATTTCATGCAAGAGTGTATACCTGCAAGCAGATCCTTGCTTGCTTTCTGGGGGTGTTCTGTACAGTTATGTTCACATGTAGCTACACGGTATACAGCTTAGTATACAGGAAAGCAGCACTTAAATGCTAAACTCAGTGAAGCTGGATCCTGGGTTCTAAGTCTCTTTATCATAAATTATCATAACTTTTAATGCTGATGCGGTTGAAGCATCAACATGAAATCTGGTAAATATCAGATACTAGGTGTAAGTGGATTAAATTGATGAGTCAAAATTCAGTTTAAAAAGTGGCCTAGTACTGATGGGAAAAGGTTAGAAGTAAATGCAGTGGGCAAGTCTCTAGACAATAGAAGAGGCTTAGGTTGGGGTTTCTGTGTAGCCCAGGGGTTTTCATACAGAACGTTCCAACAATATTTACTTTCCATCAGAGTTTCTTCTTTTAACCCCTATTTCATGAGCCTTTTTCTGAGAGGGTGAGAGCTCGGTGGTTCTAATTAAGATCAGCAGAGACCAGAAGGGATATGAATGCTTCAGTTCAGCAGGGTATAGGTATGTCCAAGGCAGAGATTTAGCCAGGTGCTCTGTGGAAGCAGCTCAGACTTGGGGTCTTCTCAACAAGGGTTTTCCCAAAAAGAACGTAGGACTGTTTCATCCCAGGTATCGATTTGGGTATTGTTTGGGGCCACACGCTGCCTACATTATAACTTGGAGAAAACACCCACAGGTAACTCCATTAGTGCTGGTTCATAGAAAGATCATTTAATAAGAAAAGAGAAAAGCAATTTCAAGACTCCAAAATTTAAGTTGTCTAGTGACATAATTTCAAGTAAAATGAATATGTGATTAAAACTTCTTGATTTCTTAAAACCATTCCGAGGAGGCTTCCACCAAAGCAAAGTGGCTTTAGCTCTGGAGTGTCCTGGCCTGGCCCAGCTCTAACGCGAGGACAGCACAGGAGGTCGACGGTTGCCGAGCGGCTGGACTGGTTCGCTGGCTCTGCACTGTCGCTGTGCCTCACGAGTCTCTGCAGAGGTGCTCAGGCGTTGGGGTTGGTCCTCATGAGCTCCACGTCGGCCTGCACCATCTCCCTCACCAGTTCCTGTGACCCAAGATTAGGAGTGGGCAGTGAGGGCGGAGTTTCTGCCACCCACTCCCATAACACCTCCTCCTAGGAGCCTGAAAGGTCTCCTGTTTGACCATAGCCCTGAGCTCACAGCTGCCAGCTGTGAGAACCTGCGCTAGGGACAAAACTTACATCAAAGGCAACGCGGGGCTTCCAGTTCAGTTTTTGCCGAGCCTTGGAACAGTCTCCTTGCAGAAAGTCCTGTGGAGAGAGGGCAGATGAGGTGTGCAGGCAGGGGCTCAGCATGCACACTTTTCCAAATTTGCCTCGCCAGGTACAGTCCATCCCGTCAGTTCCGCAGTTTAAGCTAGGACCTGGCGAGTGAGCCATCTGCAACTCCTGCGCAACAGCCCGGGGGTGGGGGTGGGGGCAGACACTTCGTACTAGTGACTCTGATGGATTTTTTTTTTAAAGATATTCAGTTGTCAGGAGAGCTACTGTGAGAACTGTTTCGAATTACTGCACTTTCTCGGCAAAGGCCGGGGCTAAATCATGCCTGAATGTCCAAGACACGGAGCTCCACTACAGAGCAGCAATTGCAGGACCCTGACCCATCGGCCGAGTCCCTTCCCTGCCCCATCCCCCCAAACAGGTCTATAGCCCTTGCCCTGTCCCTAGCCTGAGTAACCCTCCTGGATTCAGAGCAGATGATGCCGACTCCAGTCTCCAGCTTTGGGGACAGCTTGCCGGCCACCAGCACTGTGGAGCTGCCAAGAGCTCAGCTAGCAGCCAGCAGCTGCTCTGCTCCCGCTCTGCAAAGGTAAAGACTGTTCTCTCCACTGGCCAGCAGCGCAGCACTCCTAAACCGAAACTTCCTTTCCCTGGCTACATAGAGGGTCTGTTCTATTCTACTCTTCTCTTTCTTCCTTTAAAATGGGGATTTTCATTCTTGACTCATGGGACAAACACAATAACCTCAGTTCGAAACCCTGTGTGTCTGCGACCACACACCCCTTTCTGTAGCTTCTTTCAGCTCTGGCTGCTCCCTCCAGGTTGACTTTCAGAGGAGACTGCATCGCACTGTCTCAGCCCAAGACTGGGCCTTATCAACACAGAATGCTGACGTCAAGCCTCTTGCTCATCTCTGACTTTATGGGGAGGGAAACACAAATGTTCTCGGGGGCTTCCTGGAGAAGTCTAGCAAGAGAAGTTCACATTCATTCATTTAAGAGGTTCCCTTGGCAAGGAAGACTGACAGCAAACAAACAAAAACCAGAAGAGATGAAAATCCTGTATCTCAGTCCTCACAGTTCTGGATTGCAGGTCTCAAGACTAATGGGGGATTTTAAGATGAGTTGAAAGGAAGACAAGGAGGGAGGGAAGAAAAAAAGCAAGAAAAGCCAGTTAGGTCTATTCACATGAATGTATCCAAGGTACATGTGCTGAGACTCAACATAACCAGGGACTGGGACGGCAGGTGGATCTTTACAGTGATAACCACTCATTAAGATACCCTATTTTAGCTATACACTGCTAGACAAGTGAACCAGCTGCTCTGAGTGACAGCCACAGAAAACCAAGCTGCAGTAAAAGGCCTCTCCTGCTCTCCTTTCCCTGAACTTGGCAGGCAAAGGTACTTTGTTCTGGATTTCAGATAGGTAAGCCAGGAGGTTGGGTACAAGTGGTTTGTGCTTGCCACGGGGTGCTCACCTGGGCCTTCCAGGCAGAGGTGGTCTGGATTCCATTTCCCTGCCTGAGTCTTTACTCTAGCAGAGGACATTCAGGGACTCTTGTTCTCAACCATCCATCATGGCTTTTTAGGCTTGAATAAATCAAACTCCCAAAGGCTTTGCATTTCACAATACGCTAAAGTACCCACTTCCTCCCCAGAGTGTTGACTAGAGTGGGGCAAGTTATTTCTGCTGGCCTAAAAGCCATTTCCAGACTCCCCAGGAAAGGTAGGGTACAAGAATTAGTAATTAGCATTTTTAGCACAGTGTTACCTGGAGCTGCCAATGGAAGTGGAAAAACAAACCAAGTAATTTATTTCTCTTTACTCTCCCTAAATAAACTTGTATATACTTTTACAATGCTTCTCTTTTAGTATAAAAGTCACACAAAGATATTGCTTCTTTTTCCCCAGAGGAAGCTGTGCAACTTGGAGTCATGAAGCAATGTCCGCCTGACCATCCCTCAGCCCTATGGCAGCGTCAGGAGAACATGGTCACTGTTGAATCACATACCACCAGCTGTAAATCAACCAGCACAGCATGGATGCAATTCATGGCTGTGAACATATAGTTAAAAAAAAGAAACCTAAAACCCAGTTTGGTTTCAAATGATCTCAGTAGGCTTGGGAAAGGGAGCATTGTATTGTAATTATGTTTCCTGTATTTTTCTACAAGTAGCTCATAATATAAAAACAACCAGGCAACTACAATTAAGGAAAAAGAAAAATGGTTTTCAAAAGCTTAGCAACAGACACTACTAACATACACTGTAAAAGTATTTCATTGAAACCAGAGACAGGCCCAGCTAAACTTCCCAATTTAGTTTTAAGCCTGGCTCTTAGACTTCAGCCTCACAGCTTCCTTAGCCTTCTGCCAAAGCTCTGTCTCCCTGAAACGCAATTAGATCAAGAGGCCTTGGGTAGGAAAAGCACACAGGCCTATCAGAACAAAACAGTGGCTATTCTTGCCAGTTGCTAATGAGTTAACACATGGGCCACTCAAGATATTTCTGTCTCATCAACTTTCTTTCCTCTGCCTAGGCACTGAGCTCCCCTTCACCTCCATCAACTCAGCTGCTTTGTACTTTACCATAGTAAAGAAACATATTACTAAATAGGAAGTAGGGGGTGGGTGGGTCGTACACATCCTTAATCACAGCAATTGGGGGGCAGAGGCAGGCAGATCTTTGCATTCCAGGCCAGCCTGGTCTACAGAGTGAGTTCCAGGCCAGCCAGGGCTACACAGAGAAACTGTTTTGTTTTTGTTTTTTTTTTAAAGAAGAAGAAAGAAAAAGAAGGAAAGAAAGGAAGAAGGGAAGAAAAGAAGGAAGGAAGAAAGGAAAGAAAAGAAAGAAAGAAAAAGAAAGACAAAGCAAGCAAGCAAGCAAAAGATTTTATGTACTATGAGATCTGGTCAATGGTTCATTTCATTTGCAGATTTTTCACTGAGGCAGAGTTCAGGGGTGGCATGACAAGTCCTGCGTGTAAAGGCACACAGTGCTGGACAGGAGGGCAGACAGGAAATGCTCCCTTAAGCATCATTTCCTCTGACCTGCAGAGAAGTCAGGGTTGGGAGCTGGACGGGGAAGCCAGGAGTTGCTGTGCTCACACACGGATGTGAGGAGAAAGGCCATGGTATGAACTCCTTTTATATTTAAGTCTTTCAAGACGTTTGAACTTGCACAAAAAACCTCCAATAGGGCCAAGTAACTCCCAATGACAAATGAAAAGGAGGAGTTTATACTGCTCTACGTTTGAATTATTTGGCTCTCCATAGGCTCACAGCCGCCACATGACAACAGAGGCAAAGCTGGGAATTAAAGTGACGATTTATGTAGAGTTTCTAGAAAGAACTGCGTAAACTGGGTGGTCTGGAGCTTTTCTGGGGGTTAAAAAAAACAAAAACAGAAAACAAAAAACCAGGCAACAAAACTCTTGAGAAAAATTTAAAGCATTTAAAAGCAAATATGACATTTCCTAAATCTGGGTTCTAGTGTCTTTGCCATTTTCACTGCTATTCCTTAGGTGAACTATATAGTTTCAATGTGTAATTTATTATTGTCAAGTTCAATTAGGCTTAACTAAGCATTTTACAACAGCCAAACAGCATGAGGAACAGGGAAACTACAGACAAACTCTGTCCGGCAGAGCAGACCCAGCTCACTTGCCCCTAGGAGTTGTCTTGCAGCTCGAGCGCCCAGGCAAGGTAGCGTTCACAGCAACAGAGCTGCAAACAGCAGCCTGAGAGAGGGGGATATTTTGTGTAATGAAATCTCGGGCTTTCCTGGCCCTTGGTCTTGTTATAGTGGATAGATAAAGCGCCAGACCAAGTGCCAGGGAAGTCATTAGGCCAGTTCCTGAGCCCGCAGCAGTTAACACAATCCAGAAAAGAAGGGCTCACCCTGCCATTATTGTCTCCTCTAATTAGAGGGCCCTTTTGTGAAGATCTTTGAGTTCCCTATGCATTACCGTCAAGATAACATGACACCTTTCAGCTACACAGGTTACTTTTCTTCCCCTAATGCGATTTTGATTGTTCTTATACAAATTAAGTTCCTTCAGTAAATCCTCATCCACTTTCTTAAAATCACAGTAGGGAATCTAGGGACGAAACTGGATCACGTAGGATAACTTCAAGCTCACACCCTCATTTCTTTTTCTCCCTTTTCTCTAAGTTTGATTTGGGAAAATTATAACATTTAGATTGAATTACAAGTTGGGTTGGGTTTCCTCAGCAGGTTTGTGGTAAGGTTTGCAGGAACATCTGGTGGGGCAGAGAGGCTTCAAGAGTGTGAGAGCTCTTGGCAGGATGTTGTTAAATTTCTAATGTACATATTGGAAGAAACTGACTTTTGAGTGCCATAAACAAGAAGGTGCATAGGCAGGGATGTGACTAAGGAAAATGTAGCCCGATGGAAACCTTGGCTAAACATCTTCAGGAATTTAAGACATGGAGCTGTGCGTGGCACAAAAATACTCATTTTCCCCTCCTGCTTTTCTTAGAAAAGTGAAATTGAAGACTAGCTCAGGTTCCAAGGGAATAGAAGAATGCCAATGAATTAGGTCCTTGATCTGACTTTATGCTAATGAATGAGGAGGCAAGCTTCCCTTGTAGGGTAAAGCTTCTCTTGGGAAGCACAGAACTGTTAAAAACAAAACAAAACAACAGAACTTCAGGGAAGCCTTTGAAGTTGAACTGCATATTCCAGTCAAGATTCTAGAGAGACAAGGAAGGCAGCATGGAGGAAAAGTAAGAAAGAAGCCTGAAGATCCCCCAACTCCCTACTCCTCAAGCCTGCTTTCTGGCCACTTGTGTAGTTTTTGCCCTCACATCCTGGAATTTAACCAAGGCTTAATCCTACCCAAGGAGAGAGCTAACCTCAGAGCAGTGTTATGAGGAGGCTGGGCATTTCCCTCCCCTGCCCTGGACTGCTTCAGAATGGCAAGATTGAAGTTGACACCAGGCCTCTCCTTTAATGACAAGGGGCGATAAGAGACAAGGAGAAAACAGCAGGTTGTCTCCTCTCTTCAGGAAGTGGGCTCAGGGGACTGACCATCCAGCAGGGCTGACAGCGTGCCCCAGAGCTAAACTGATATGGTGCTTGGCCAGCTTCACTAAGCACCATTCCAGAGCGTAGCACAGCATGGGACATGAAGCAGAGAAGCAGGCCTGCAAAAGCTGTTCCTAGCCTCTGCACAAAGGCCACTCCAGGCCCACTGGCTCTGGGCAGTCCCATATGGCCTTAGACTAAAGCCGCTGCTTAGAGCTCAACACTTACCACTGTGCAAGCTACTGGTGGGCTCACTCACAAACCTGTCATCATGCTGCCTGTTCTGGATAGTACCTTCTTTCACAGGATCTTTAAAATCCTGTGATTCCTTCACTGATCCCATTTTCCTTTGAGAGACTATGCAGCAGTTACTAAAAGTTACCAAACAAAGGAAAGAAACAACCATCTACATGTGGGCCTCACACACTGATAAAAGAGGTTACCAATTTCTAGAATTTTCTGGAAAGTGAATGAGGATGTGTCTTCTTCCCAGTGTGTTTACCCATCAGTATATCATAACCTAAACACATCTTTTTCATTATCTTTTAAAAAATATAGTTTGCATAAGTAGAAAAATATGGTTAGGCAAAAAAAGGCCCTACAAGTTACACAGACAACATTTTTACAGCTGGTCTTCCAAATCTCTGGACTTTGCATGCACAGGCGCAAGCAACCATTGATCAAAGATAGCAACAACAAAAAAATAGACACCTGTCCTGAAGGTGGGTAGATCCTGTTTGTCACTGTTGTCTAGTGATCATAGCACCTGCTGACAGCAGCTGCACTGTGTTAGACACTGAGTTTCCTAGGAAAATTTATTGAGTGCAGGAGGACATGCTCACGCCTGCAAATCAGGGTCTGTGAGGATTCTGGTGTCAGAGGGGGATCTGGGAAGCAATCCTCTGAGGATGCTGTGGATGACTGTATTGGGGGAAGGAATACAGGCTCCTGGATTATTAATTTCCTTTTAGAGTGTTAGTCTTGAGAAAGTTCTTTAAGGCCAACTTGTGTGAGCCATGGGCAGAGGTCCATTTTCCTCTGGAGCATTCACATGAATCAAACTGTAGCTTCTCCCTTAATTGCTTGGAATTCTCCCCTACTGCTTGTTTGCCCTTTACCAATCACCATCCTACTACAGAGCTTTGATTTGGGCTCAGAAATGGGAACCAACCCAGGAACACTCTTTTCAGCCTGTTTAAGCTTGTGAGACCCAGGCTTAGACCATTCCATCAAGCCCACTATGAGAGATCAAGCATTCAAAGAAAGCATTTCTAAGGAGCAGTGTCTCAAGCCTAGGCAGTTGCATGCTAACAGCTAGGTGACTAACAGGTTGCAGGTGAGGCTTTCAGGAGGTCACCTTGCAACATACAGATTTATGACACCACTGTACCTGTTCTGTGTCTATAGTTGTAATCATGGAGTTAACTTTCTTTTTTTCTGTCAGCTGGCATTTTGGAGCCTAGTGCTTACAATAGCATCAGTGCAAAGAAAGTGAATTGAATGACTTACTATAACTGGAGACTTCTGGTCCTAATTCCTTTACTAAAGTTCATCCTAAACAGCTAATGCGGGTGTTGGTGGTGACTCACACTTAAAATGTAAGGGCCACTTAACGACAGGGAGATAAGATTGTAGGTGACCTCAGCATTCCAGGTTTCAAAGTCAGCACCATCTTCTTTGAAAATTACTGGCTACTGTTAATAACTGGATCTGGAGTGCAAAATTTGCCCATGCTAGTAGGAGGTGGCATAAACCCTGAGGAAAGGAGATAAAGCACCTTTAAGTGGACCGATTAGGGACTGTTGTGACATAATTGGCAAGTGGCATTCTGGACATAAGATGCAGGCTGCATTTCTTTTGCTACTTAGCACTTTCTGCCCTCAAAGCACTTTTCAGAGTTCAACTAATTAAACTTGAAGACAGCCACACTCAAGATGCAACTCAGGAGATTCTGTATCTGCTTCAGAGGCCTCTTCCCTAGAGATGAAAGTTCTCTACAAAGTATCTTGGAACTAAAAGCCAAACTCTGTTATCCCTCTTATCTTGAACCTGCACCCTCTTATCCAGGCAGGCAACGTAGGCCATGGGGCATCCTGGGTTGCACAAGACAAAGGCAATTTTCCTTTAGCTTGCTTCCTTCTTGTTTGTTAGGCAAACTATCATCTTAAGAGAAAACCCCTACCTTTATTTTGAACACAGACAACAAAGAACATTCTAACTCATATAGATCTCCTTACAATAAACACTGGGTAATTTTTCCTTTGGCTGTTTCTCAACTTATGTAGCACATTAAGGTCTTTTAATTAAAGAAATCTCTCTTCAATAATTTACCTATCTATCCATGCCAAATAGAAATGACTTAAGAGGGACATAGCCACATGTTTCAGCATCACTTCCCCAGTGACTCTTGTGACACTTGAGGGCTAGCTGCATAACCTAGGGCAACTACTACACCAGACCCTGCATTTTGGCTACTTTTCCAGAAACTTCTTGAGGAAGAACTAAAACAACTACCTGACTGTAGTGAAAGTTTTGGTTTCTTTAAGAACTCAGTTATGTAACTATGTTTTCATTTTAATTTCAAGTGTGGGATATGGAGTAGCTTTTAGTTTGTCCGTAGCTAATAATTGCATTGTGTGGGGCGTGGTCTTTGCCAGCTGGTAACAGCCTCGTGCATGCTCGGAGAGGTGCACAGTCTTTGCCAGCTGCAGAGAGTGGAATTCTGAGGACCCCAGGAGAGTGAGAGTGAGTAAATATGAGAGCCCAGAGGAAGTGAGGGCTTCAAGGAGGCAGATGGACGGCGAGACAGATGGAGGAAGAAGGCTGCTTGTTTGTGCTGCTGATGTTTGTTTGCTGTTGCTGGACTGCTAGATATCCTTACCACTGAGATTTGTATTTTCCCAAAGAACCCCGAACCCTAACAAGCCGAACTAAGTCTAAAGAGGTCTATATTCCCTTTCCCATTTAACCTTCTTTCTCTCCTACCTAGGGTTGGAGGATTGGAAGGGAGATAGAGGGTTTAGACTCCAAATAAAGTTTAAAAACTAGTGACTACAGGTGGCACTGAATGTGTTTGGTAAGAAACCAATGGAAATAGTTTTAAAACAGCATCACACCTGGCATTTGTGAATTTCTTGAGGGACGCAGAGGAAAGATGGGCATTAATATGGATCCTTAGATTTTCTACAGTTTGATTTACTCTTCTGTTGTTTCCCCACCATCTGGGCTAAGAAAGGTTAAGCTGGCTGTGGGGAACTGTACTGCCTGGCTATGTGTTACTCTTCCTTTCATTTTTTCATGAGATGAACAGAATCCCTCTATCTGTAAAGACATTTCAGCAAGATGTCATGAAGCCATCTAGTGGCAGGGGCTTGGACTAGAGGCAACATTTCTGATTCCTAGTCTAGCAGTTACAATGTTCAAAGGTCCAAGTCCTCCAAGGAAAACAGTGTACTTATGCCACTTTGATGTGACAGGCCAAGAGATGTCTAAATATTGTGTCAGCACATGTGGATGTCAATACATGCCAATGCTGGATAGAGGCTGACACTGAAATGCAGCCACTCTGTAAGTCAATGAATATGTTGTTCTAGAGCAAATGTAGTCATAGTGATGGAAACAAGAATAGTGGCCAAAGGGAGGATGCGGAGCAGCAAGGTGCAGAAGGAGACCTTGGGCGGGGGGAGGTTAAATGAACATGCCATAGGTGACAGAATCATGTTACAGGAGCCCATGCATGTGTCAGAACTGATCCAACTGCAGTTAGCATCTGTGCATCACTATAAAGTTGATCTCAACAAACATTCTTAGACTTTACTAAGAACACAGAGATATCACTGGAGAGAACTGGACTCCTGTCCAGGGCTCAGTTAACTTAGCTGTTTCTGAGCATCTCTGAGTACTAGATTTTAAATCTATAAAACATAAACACTGTCTATGCTATATGAGGTTGTAAGAGCTTAAGGCTACATATAAACAACTGCCAGTACCAGATCTCTCCCCTTGAAGTGCTGGAGATCAAACCTAGGGCCTCATTCATGCTAGGGAAGCACACATTCTATCCTAGAGACACCCAGATCTTGTTAGGCTCAGGTCTTTATTTGCTGAACAGTTCTACCCAGGATTTAAAAAAAATAATTGATTTAATTTTATTTTATGTGCATTGGTATGAGGGTGTTAGATCCCCTGGAACTGGAGTTACAGACAGTTGTGAGCTGCCATGTGAGTGCTGGGAACTAAACCTGGGTCCTCTGTAAGAGCAGCCAGTGCTCTTAACCACTGAGCCATCTCTCCAGCCCAGGATTTTACATTCTGCTTTTCTCCAGGTATTGCACACATTTTTTACAACCTTGTGGTTTGCTGCTAGACAACAATTCTGTCAGGCATTGGGGAGGCAACTGTGGCTGTCATGGCACCTGTGCAAGGCTGAGATGATGAGAGGTACACAGAAATACAAGGAGGAGGTCAGCTAATGGAGAGTGTGCTGACAAGGCCGTAGAGGTGTGGACTTGACAAGAGTAGGGCAACTCTGACGGCTAAGGGAATTCTGAAGAGTAACATTTGATCTGAGACCTCAATAGTAGGAAGAAGCCTGTCACATAGAGATCTGGGTAAGAAGGCCTCTTTGGAAACACCAGTAATAAGAAGTACTTCAGGGAGTAGCACTTCAACTTTGAGGAGTAAACAGACCAAGCCACTGCTGGTAGATATATGAACAATGGAAAGGGAGCCCGTGATGAGGCCAGAGAAGGTTAAAAAGACTTGTCTCTGAATCACACTTGACTGTCTCTTAGATTAGAAGCCTGCGGGCCACACTTAAGAAGCTGGCTGACTTAAATGATTTAGGCAGAAGCCTGAAATTTGGGGGGACAGAGGGAGCAACATGATTTTCAAAAGTATGATACTGACTTCTAACTGTTCATCCTGATTTATGGAAGAGTTTATTCTTCTCTCTGTACTAAACGCTATGCATGACCCTGTGCCTCTCACAGACAGTACTCTTTCATGTGTGGGGTATATGTCCTGACCACGCTGTAGGGACCAGGTCTGGGCTACCATAGGGAGGATTCAGCATGAAACCCAGATGGCTCTGGGAGGCTAGGCACCTGGCTCAGATACTCACTAGAGTGTGTGTTAGCAAGGCTGCCCCTTTTCTGGCTAAATGAGGACAGCAAGAGCCTCTGAAGGCTGAGCTGCCTCCCCCTTCACTTTCTGTGCCCCTAGCAGACTGAGGACACTTCTCCCTGACCAGCTCTTAGGGTGGGACACATCACTGGGATCTATATTTTCCTTTAAAGGGTTTTCACCTACTGTGTATATGTTTGTGTGAGTATGTGTACATATCTGAAAGGCCAGAGAAGCAATCCTTTACCATCCTAGCACTGATAGCAAGGGGTCTGGGCTTTGCTCTGGACCTGGAGAGCTGAAGCACTAGAAGTTTTCTGAGACATCTGTGTATGCTGTCCTAGATCACAGGGATCAGGGACAGGACCGGTTAAGATGTCTAGGCCACATAGGGGGAAAGATGAGGTTCCTACATGGACATAGAAGCACAACTAGGGAAGTTATGCACAGAACAGAACACAGAAAGCTGTATGGATTGATGGGATGTGGATGAGGAGAAGGGTCCTGGTTTAAATAAGGACCCTCCCATTCTCTCAAAGGTATTTATGAATGTAATGCTGTGAGACATTCCATTCTAGCCTTACTACCTCTATGAGTATTTCTGCTTCAAGGCAACTTCTGATTTCCAACATTGGAGAACAAGACTCTCTAAAGGGTAACTTTTTTTTTAAAGCTGCTGGTAGCCCTTTCTGTCATACTCCAAGGGGAGCACTTGATAGGATGCCAATGCTCATGAGCCCTGGCTACTCATGCAAAAGGAAGATTCACCTCCTTCTGTGACCCAAGCTGGTAGATGAGGGAGGAAAGGGTTAAGCTAAGCTGTGTCTACTGTGCTTTACCAACACGTCCTACTTTTATTCTCTACTTGCAGCCAGAGGAAGTCCGAGAGGTGGCCTTTCACATGACATCATAAAAGCCTGATTTATCGCCAGCCACCAAACATCTAGAAAATCATAACATCCTTTCAGGAAAATGCAGTGGAAAATAATCAGGCTGGCTTTGATGAAAGCTTTGGTGAGGACTCCAAGTGTGACACCCTGCACAGTCGCCCTTGGCAGGTGCTTTGTTTGCCCTCAGTGCTGGCCTTGCTGACAAGGCCGAGGGTCCGATCTGTCCGATCTAAGTGATGGCCTGTGATGGAGTGCGGCTTCCTGTCCACAGACCAAATAAGTTGGGATCACAGTCTGCCAGCTTGATGAAAACAGCACTTTGGTGTATGTGAATTGCTTTGGAAATGACAGCTTGGTCCAGATGTGAGAAATTATAGACTATGAGTATATAAAAAAAATCATGCCTTGTTACATAATCCACTGCTGTTTCTGAGGAGCATGGCTGCCACACATCCTGTATAGTACCAATAATATGTCCTCTGTTTCTGTGTTTACTGATTGATTTAATTAATTATAATTATTTTTTTTTGGTATGTGCTAAAGATGATCTGAGGATCTCTTGCATGCTATCCAGGAACTCTACTGCAGAGCATTAAGCTCTAGACTGTCTTTAGGACATAGCTCTTCAGCTGGACCTTCTCATCTCAAGACAGTTTGCCTACAGAATATTTCCAGAGCAGTGTGCCATTGCACTGTGCTCCTAGTAACAAAGGGGGTTAAGAGATGATGGAGCAGAGATGTCTCCCTGCTAAATGTTAGAGGTCATAAAGGGAAAAATGAGTTCCTCACAGCACAAGTTTTGCATTCAAGGAAGGGATACTTCCATAGTAATTCTCTTGCTTAGTCAGTTGGCAAAACTACCAAGCAGGAGCCCCTATTTCTGATGTACATGATGTGCTCTGCAAATAAACCCAGGAAGGGAGGTCAGGGTAGCTGAGAGCCTCTCATGGTTCTTAAATTCTGGCCATAATCCATTTTCTAGAGGTCTGTTGGTGGAAAAAGTTGGCCTGCCCACATAGAGCAAGGTAAACAAACTATGGAAGTCTTGGGATCTCGAATTTTAGGAAGGATACCTGCTGTAATGATTTATCCAAGGCTGAAAAGGGTTGATTTGGAATTGAAGGTGATATAAATGTTACTTTCATTGCTAAGTCAGCAAGTGCTGCAACACAAAGACCATGCCCAGCTTTAAAGACTCAGAGGAACACCTTTCTGGTCACCTTACACATTACTGAAAGGCTGGTATTGGTGTGGCCCCTTGGGAGGTATGAGTTTCCTGTGGTTGGGGTGCTGAGACCCAGCCTGATACACTAGCCACATCAATCATGGGGATACAGGGAGCCTTAGTGCCCACCACTACACCTTGACAAGCTTAGGGTTTTTTTTAAACTGTTCCATCAGGCCTATAGTGGGCCCACTCAGACTATCCACAATTACCCAGAGCCATATGAAGAATGGAAATATCCCTCAACTACATGTTCTTGGTCTGCTTTCCCCACATAGCCTGTTCCAACATATGGGGCTGATGTTGACCTCTATCTACTGCTGTCTGTTGCAGTCCTTATTGGCTGTGGCAGCCATGCAGCAGGCCTCAAGTTTTCTTCCATCTGGGCTGGATTGGTCAGTTTCCAGCACTGAGTCTGAGTCAAGCAGAGTGGCCAGGAAAGCTAGGTACCTTAGAACACTGTCTACAGGGCAGAGGGTGTAGCTCAGGATAGGCTCTCACATGGTTTAGAAGCAAGGGAATCAAGGGTCATTCAGAATCAACACTAATCCACTGGGCTTCTTTTTTGTCCTATCTGTCCAACTCACTGTACACTCTGTGTTGTTTATCTACTAACAGTACTAAATATGGTAGGTAAGGCAACAGGCCCAATGATTTTGATAACTTGCTCTTTGTGACCTTGGAATGGGGCCTAGATTCAAATTCAGGCCTGAATAACTGCAAAAGTTAGGCCACCTACCCTGTATCATGTCTCTCAGGAATCTTCTCTCATAGACTGGACAGTTGAGAATAGTATACAAAGTCATGTATTTTCACTCCCACATAGAAGATGTGAGCGAGGACAAATTGTGTGCCTAGGAAAAGAACTTACTAAAGACCCAGACAGGGCTGTGGGGTGATTTATACCTATAATCCCAGTACTTAGATGGTAAGGTATAAATGCCATGAGTTTGAGGTTAAAATGGGTTATGTAGAGAATTTCAGGCCACAAAGTAAGATCCATCTTGAAAAAGCAAGGTCTGAGGATATAGCCCAGGGGTAGAGTGCTTGCTTAGGAAGACAAGGCCACATTCTCAGCAGTAAAATAAAAAAGACAACAAAAACAAAATATTTTCATTCCACAGAGGTCCAGAAAACTATGGCTGATTGTAAACCACTTGTATCAATTAGATCAGGTCCTATATCTGGAGGTGGGAATCTACAAGTGAAAAAGCCAGGATAGGCTATTATGACATACAGGGCTGAAATCAGTGCCCTGCAGAAGAGCTTGAAGAACGCTTGGGATCTCAAAAGTCAATATAATTTCATTTTTTTTCCAGCCAGAGATGAATGGTTTTGTAGAGGTAGAAGAGAAGATGTCTCTGATGGATTACCATGGATTCCTTAGTCACCATCAGGAATAGTTATGATCTTGAACTTTGTATTTAAAAACAAAGAGTAAGTCATTTCCCATGGAAGGGTGTTTCTCTGCTTAGCAGCCCTGGAGCTCTAAGGTTAAGATCCCAGCAGACTTTTTCTAGAACTAGATTCTGGGGCAGATTCAAGGAGCAGCTTTCTAGAACCACAAAGAACACTGAGAACCACTTGGCATGAGAACTTGAAAGGCTTGGAAATGCTTGGGAACTGACTCCATCAGGAGTGCTTATGAACAGAAATAAGTTGCTCCTGAGGATTTAGGATCTACAGAATGAATAAGACTGCCTTGTCAGGGACTGTTTACCTACTACTGTGTAGTAGTAAAGTAAGCCTGGAGAATGCAAGACAGATGAAGGCTTCAGCCAAAGCAACTTAATTTTTGAGCTTGGCTACTGAGAATTCAGATTCAGAAAGAAAGGGTTGCCTCAAATTATCACTACCCTATGATGATGGCAACAGTTACCATGAAGGATCTCCCCATCTATTTCTCACTGAGTCCTGGTAACATAACAGTCATCCTTCATCTATCCATTAATGCAGTCAGTGGCCACAGATGTGAGTCCCAGGAGCTCAAAGTCAATGATAGAGACTAACAGGCAGAGGGCCATAGGTTACATGTATGTTGCTCAGAGCAAGGGGGGGTGCAGGATGATAGAGCCAGAATGACTCTGACAAGCAAACCAAGCTGCAACTTGGAGAGGTTACATGAGGAGTAAGGAGAATGGACACTGTAGTTAACAATAACAGTACTATGTTCAGCACACTACTTACTGAAGCACATGTAAAAATATACAATGGGATAACCTGTCAATAACTCCCCCTGGGAAACTCCCAGGATTAAGGTCCCTTCATGGGAAACAAGAGGAAGGGTAGTTCTCAAGAGGATAGTTAGGAATGTGCATAAGTCAGGAAGACAAGGAGCAAAGATAAGGTATCTAAGCACAGGAAAGTAATTCAAGGCCTAAGCAGGGGTCTGAGAACTTTTCAGAAGCCTGTATGAGGACTGGGGATGGTACAGGGTAGTGTGGCGCTCCCCCCTCATGCGATCGGTGGACCTCAGATGCACAGCAATTAGCACTAGCTCAGCAGGAACTTTGCTGCCAGATTTTGCTAAGCAGAATTCCAGTTCTTTCTAGTATTTTCTGGATGACCTGACCCTCAATGGGCCTATAATACAATATCTGCTGATGATAAAGAGGCAAGATAATACAAATGGCTGATGTGAGCAGATATTCAAATAGCAGCTACTGTATGCATATATCTTTATGGCTTTATTAGAGCCAAGAGAATCAAAGTAACTCCCTTGGAAGGACACTCAGGCCTTCCATGCTGGTTCTGTGATGTTGGCGTCTCCCTATGTAAGCCCTGCAGTTCTAGCAATCTGCAGCCCTCTTTTTCTCTTCCCCACAAGCTGAAAACTTCTTCTTCCTACTTGTACCTTAACACCATAAAGCCTGATGAATTTGGGATCAAAGGGATGTCAGCTGAAGTTCTAGATTCACACTTCCGTGGAGATTTAACTCATTTGTTCCACTACCTGTTTCATAGCATAGATGTGATGTGCTAAGTACTTGCCACAGTGTCAGGCCACACACCCAGTCACATCCCTATCCTCATATCTCTACTTATGGCCTCAGCCATCTCCCATGCCTTCACCTACCTTCCCATACATACTCCCCATAGGAAGCCAAGTCATACAGGGCTAGCCTCTAGGTAGCTACGTAGTCAGAATTGTTACGAGTCGTAGGGTAGGTTCTATCATGGTGTGGTCTAGTCTACTTTGAATAAAGTGAACCATGGCACTGAACCACTTAGCCAGCTGGTGGTTCATGCCCACCAGCTGGTAGTGTCACTGCACAAGCAAGAAGAAACTAGGTAGGACTAAGTACTGTAAGGAAGGGTAAATAATGGTGGTCAGGAATGCTGCCAAGGTGATGAAGAAGCAGAGTCTTGACTGACAGGTCCATTGAACTGCAGAACTGCCATGGAAGAACTGTGGACACGTACCTAGGGAAGACACCCCTTGGGCCAGGTCCTGGGAGTGAAGACTGATAACCAGAAACCTTGAGTTTCAGATGCTGAGATTCTGATGAGGAAGCTGTTATGGGTGATGACAGGGTAGGCATGATCTATGACTTTGCCAAGAAATATCTGTGGGCTGGGTGTGGTGTTACATGTCTGCTATCTCAACACTCAGGAGACAGAGGCAGGAAGATGGTGAGCTGGATGCTAGCTTAGTCCACAAAGCAAGTTCTGGGCTAGCTTGAGCCACAAAGTGAGACTATGTCTCAAAAAACAAAACAAACAAACAAAAAAAAACCTAGGCTGAGGGAATGGCTCAGTGGGAAAGTTCATTGGTGTCAATGAGCTTCAGGTTCAGTGAGAGACTGTCTCTCACTGAAAGTAGAGAAAAATAGAA
Organism: Pachyuromys duprasi; assembly: GCA_028658305.1. Classification (NCBI taxonomy): domain Eukaryota; kingdom Metazoa; phylum Chordata; class Mammalia; order Rodentia; family Muridae; genus Pachyuromys; species Pachyuromys duprasi. The sequence continues at coordinate 54,030,055 of CM053760.1, forward strand.
GACACCTGATAATCAACTCCTGGCCTACACACACACATACACACACACATGCATGGGTGAGCATGCCCACACATACATGTACCCATATGCACACCAAATGAATCAAGACAAAACCCAACCAAATAACGCTCAAATAAACTTTTCTCCCCGAAGACCCTGAAGTAAATTTCTTTCCCCAGATACTTGTCATATTCTGCCTGCAGTTGGTCTTAGGTGCAGATATAAGGAATGCTTGTGCCTGGACTCATTTTAGGAGGCCCTGGGTCCCCAGACAGTATTCTTTGTGTCAGGAGTTCAAATCCTGGAAGAAGAGTCACAGGGCTTACCCAACTCTCACTCATTTCTGTGTATCCAACAATTCCTTAGGGGCACAAATCAGGAGGTGATGTTCTTCAGGGACAAGCCATTCCATGTCACCACTTTAGCAAAAGAAAACGGAGGGAATATGCTCATCTAATTGATGGAATGCAGAAAGTGCCACGGGAGATCACACCCAGGTCACTGACAGAGCAGGTCTTTCAAGAAAAAGATTTATCTTTTGTTATAGGAAGGAAATACCTCTTGGAAGGTCAGAGTGGTGTCTGGCACAGAAAGGACCTGCTGGACCCTGGCAGTGGCAGAACCTGAAGGGCCACTTTGATTCTTACCAGATGACTCAACTTCCCAATGGGCAAAGATGGAGCTTTTAAGTAGGCACAGAAGGTGAGTGTGAGAACAGTCCATTACTCTTCCAGGTAGGTGAGCAACCCTGTGCATCACACTTCAGCAGCCAATAGCTTAGAGCTTGTTTCTTTTGGACAGTTTTTCTCTGTTTCCTATATCCTCCTTTGCTTTTTAAGTTTTAATTACTTAATTTTATTATAATTTTTTATTTTTAAATTTTATATACTCTATTATTAAAAAAAACCTTGCAGATAAATAAAAGGATACTTATTCTTAAAAATGTATAAAAGTTCACTAAGTTATATACACTTTGGGTCTGGTTAATTTTGGTGTATGATTTTTTAAAATTTAACATGTATTGTTTACACATTTATCTAAGTCAGCATTCAAAGTATTAGGTTTCATTATGATCTATATTTTTTTCTTTTTCATGAGACAACGTCTTACTATATAGCCCTTGCTGGCCTGAAACTTGTTATGCAGACTAGGTTGGTCTCAAACTCACAGAGATCTACCTACCTCTACCTCGCAAGTGCTGAGATTAAAGGAAGGTATTGCTATACTCAGCTCCTCTCGTTACAGTATTTTAAAACAAAATTTGTTTTTGTTGACCACCCCCACTTCTCCCCATTTCGCTGAATCCCTTTACATCATCTACCCTAGTACTCTTTTTGCTCTCATGTCTCACGAAACCCTTCCTCAACATTTGTTCTCCTTTCATAGTCTCCTTTCTAGGTTTATAGCCTATACAGAACATATACTGGACAAAAGGTAGCACAGTCAATAAAAGTTGCTGGCAAAACTGGGTATATATCTGCAGAAGAATGAAATTAAATTCATGTCTCTCACCCTGCACAATAATCATCTCAAAGAAAAGATCTAAAGTGTTTTTCAGGTTCCTTGTTTATACTTTCCCCATCCTAGGAGGTAAAATTCATGTTGGAATCAATCTCTGAGGATCCTGTGTGGTGATAGCAGCTGGACACTTTTAGACATACATAACTACTTTTACCCCAGTGTCCCAGTTAGGAGTTCTGAGGACCCATGTCCCCTGAGGGGGCACAGTCCTGAGAGCTAAGGCATTTACTGATACCCACAGAGTGAAGGCTCAAAGCCACTAAGGCTGCCTTTCTGTAAAACTCTCCTAGGCCCCTCTTCAAAGGCCCACCACCACTGGCATTTCCATGCCTGTATCCTATGCTCTGTGTCTCTGTATCAGCTAATTCTTCCAGCTCCCTGTGACACCGGTTGTTATCTCATTGTTGTAGTGGAGGGAAGGTGAAGCCTTGTTCACTCACAGCTTATGATTGGGCACACCACTGCCCTCTTCTGCCTTAGTTCTGTTTCCCCAAAGTGACCGAGAGCTCAGGAGGGCAGAGCGTAAAGTGAGTTTCATGGTGGGGTCTGGCTCCACCTCTTGTAAGCAACAGCTCTAGAAGTCACCAAGCAAGCTCTGGGTACTCTGCAAGTGGGCAACTTCTTGTTCCCAAGCCTCTTTGTCCAGGAGTTTGTGATCTGTAAGATCTCTGCCTTCTCAGAATGTCTTGAGCTGTTCTGACTGGTGTCCCCGGTCTCCTCACTACTCCCCACTTTTTACTTATCCAAGCCCATAGCTCTGCTCCTGGCTGTTGGAGAGTCTCATGGGGACTCCTTTCTATCAATGGCTTCTGGGAGCACCACCATCTCTACCTTCAGCCGTATTTGTCCCAGTGCCAGGTCTGCACTCTTTTCTTGCTTCCCAGCTGCATTCAAAGACATGACACCCCAAAGTCCATGTCTACAGAGGCCTTCCTTTGCTCTCATAGTGGCCCCTCATGTCCAGAAGGCTTTTGCAGTGTTGGAAATCATCTTGTCACTTACTTGCTGCTTTGTAATTGGCCAGCCTAGATTGTAAACTCTGTGAAGCCACAGCTGTCATTGTGGCCCTCTACCCTCAGGCAGGGCTTTATGCACAGCAGGTGCTTAACTGTGATTTGCTGACTAGATATAGGGATGACTGTATTAAAACTAATGACAGTGTTTCCTCTAACCAAACACACTAGCTCTTTTCCCTAATGCTTTGTTACCATTTATACTAACACCCAACACCTAGTCTTAAAACCATGGCCAACTTTAGCTCTCGTATCTGGTTCTCATCCTTTTTCAGCATCATCTGCATTCAGACTTTCCTTTCTTCTCTCTTTGTTGTCATGGTGGCCCAAGCCCTCAGGTGCTCACACAGCAACATTATGTTCTCTTTCATACCCACACTCCTGCTTGAGGTCCTGACTGTCTGAGACCTTGCCTATCACCCAGGAACCTTGGTTTCCTAGCAAATATAATACAGACTCTTATGCTGACTTTAATGTTTCTGACAACTAGATCCCCAACTTCTTTCCCAGGTTTATTTTTGGTTCCTTTCATACCATACCCTGCATTCCTGATGGGATGGGTTAATCAGGAGCTAGCACTCCTGAGAGTTCCAACCTGTGTGTGCACAGACTCACTGGAGCAGCATTAATACCTGCTGCATTCTAGGTTCTAGGAGCTCGACCTTCCAACCAAAGTGGGGCAGTGTGGGGAGATGAGCTCAAACCAGGTCTGAGGAGCCGTTGGTCTCAGGCTCTCTCAAGTAGCCATCTTGATGGTTCCCTTGGGCTGGAGAGGTTAGCTCTTTCATCCCCTTTCTGGTTTGGCTGGGTAGAAGTTTAAGGAAGAACTAAGCTACTCTAAGTAGGGGTGGGAAGAGCTGGTCAGGAAGCTGGGAAGATGGTAGAGGAAGATCAATGTTCTGCAAGAAACACTGAACAGGGAACTTCCTGAATAGGTCTGCCCAGCAAGCACACGCTATTAAAATGGGCTTAACAACTGAGATGTAACCCCTTGGCCAAACCTTTCATCTTCTAGAGCTCTTCCCTTGTGTGTGCAACATGGGAAAGGGGAGATGTGGGAGGTGCAGAGCAAGAGTAGGGCATGAGCGGAGTCAGGTTCTGGAGAGACCTGGGTTTCTAGATCCACTTTAGAAACAACAGTCCAGAACCAAACTTCAGAGATATTGTACTGAGCAGGCTCAATGCTGAAAAGCATCAAGAACATTGAATATTTCCAAATGTGCAGAGCACAGAGCAGACACATGTCAACAACAACAACAGTCCGTTTTAATATGATGCTGATGAGCATTGACTGAACAGACTGAGGGGGCAGCGTAGTGCAGAGGAGGGAGTGTTCTATAGGGATGGCAGTCCTTAAGGGGGGGTTATATGGGCCAAGTCTTATGTCTTAGACCAGGGTGAGAAGGGATGCACTGTTATATTCCATCTAGCCACCACCATGGCTCTGTTTCTCTAAGGACCACCTGATGCTACATCACCTCAAGAGTACTGGAGCTTAACTGACCTGCACTTACCTTGCTACTTTCAAGGCAGGTAGCCTTAGGCAGGTAGTCTAAACTTCAGGGGCTCTAATGGTAGAAGCCCTCTGTCTTATTCATTATGCATTCAGAGCTAGTCCCATGCCTCCTAAAGGGAGCCCCTATATACATTCTTTTCTCATGGTTATTTGGCCTATGGCTCCATGATCTGGGCAATGGTTTGTGGTACCCTCTTCCCACTATGGTTCTTGGAAGCAACAACTTATGCACTGTGATGTTGTGGGACAGTTTCAGGGCCGGTAAGGATGTATGGAATTTTGTATCTGGACATTCAACATTGACCTCATTAGGAAGGAACCTTCTTTTCCATGTCCTGTGATCTGACTTGTCCACTTATTTTATAGCATGGGAGACTCAAGGGTATTTATACATTTGCTCTTAGGGCTTTCCCATGAGGCATAACTCATTTCTATAAGTAACATCAGAGTCATACAACCTGTGTGAGAAGGACCGAGGTGGTAGAGGTTATTTCTGTGAAGCCCTTGTAATTTGCTTTAACTGTAAGGCATAAGCCCTGAACACATGATAGGAAATAACAATGAAATTTTTCTGCAAACAAAGAAAAGTATGGTTTCTCCCATCTCAATAAAATACAAAGTGGTGTTGCTCAGAGAACTGTCAGAGATGTTAAGCTTCATAATATTTCAACTCATAGGTCATAACTTCCAAATAATGAAATGTAACTACAAATAATTTTTAAATAAAATCCCTTTTGTAAAATAACTGTACTTTACCATTCTCACTGTAAAGCCACTATAGTCGTTCTGGGCCTGCAAAATGCTGATTGGCTTTTGCTGGCTGTTGTAGGGAACTTTTTGATAGTGAATCTAAAAAGCAGCAACCCTCTAACTCCTTTCAAAATTTGTACCATGCTTTATTTCATGACACAGTGGCTGTGAATGTGACACTATACAGAACTGGAGAGAAAGAACAGCATGAGATTATTGTTAAGAAAAAATTAAAACTATGAAAGTATAAAGTTCTTAAGAAGGTGGGTATGATACTTTCCTTAAAATACTTTTCACATGTGAGGTTTCAGGTTGCACTGCAAACAGCTGCCACAGTCTGGGTTCATGGGTGTGTGTCACATTAACCCTTTCTAGCCATCGAGGCTCTGCTTTTGAGTAGTTCTGCTGTATACTCTCAGGAAGTAAAACTTGGGAACGAGAAGTAATGAGCCTACTACTATTGGAGGGTTCTAGATAGCCTTGTTACAACTCTCATTAAAGCACATTTCATGTCATGTCAGAAACTCTTTTTAACATATGGGCAAACTCACTCAGAGGCCCACTGCTTTCTGTGGTTTCAGTCCAGGAGACCAGGATATCTAATAACTTCTTAACTCTATATTTAATATGTTTTACATATGCCAAGGGCACCAGAAGTGTGGGTTTAGGCCTTTCAGATGACTTACAATCACAAGTTTTAGTTTTCCTAGTCACAAACACATGAAACCTGGCTCCTGCAGAACCTGATGTATTCACTGTACCTTGCAGTGGAAAGCCTGTCACAGCAGGTGTTAAGTCCACAGGTCTAAATGTCCCTGCCCTAATTACTTTGTCTTTCTTACAGGTCAAAAGGCCTTTTTGCCCTTTTCCTACCTTCGAAGTCATTTGCAAACCCAAAGCCAATTCCCTACGTTCTTTCAAAATGTCTCATCTTTATTTCTAAAGAAATGTTTACTCTACCCTTCTCTAATAAAAACAGTTTTATTGTCCTTCAAAGATGTCTCCCAGATTTCATGCTCCCAGAAGGCTTTTTAAAAAGTTTAACATGTCTTGTTCCTTTGTGTGGGTACTTGGTCCTGAGTGATACAGTTTCTAAATCCACTTGACAGAGCATCTTGAATGCAGCAGAATGGAACCTTACAGTGCCTCTCTTAGATGGTGAATCTATTCTTCCCTTTCTGAAGTAATTTTCTAAATGACCACGTATCTGGCCAACTGCGGGCAATTCACAGATTTTCTGGGTTCATTCGCTTCATCTTGAAAGTGGCAAAGTTGATTTTAATACCTGAAGCCTCTCCTAGAAATGCTGTTCTGAGATGAGACCCCATCCTCCTTCCCTGTCTCTGCAGCCTGTTCTTAATAATGGCAGCAACTGCTGAAATCCACAAAGCCGGCAAATGCTGGATGTACCTGCTCTGCATAGAGCTCCCTTACACCTTCATTGACCTGGGTATGTGCCAACAGAACCATCCAGGGGTTCTATGCCAATTCATTTCTTTAAAAGAGTGTCCTATCAGGCAGCCTGTTAGAGTGGTACCCATTTAAAGCCAAGGCGTGATCCACGCCACAGCCCATTAATGACCGAGCAGTACTAGTGATGCTCCAAGATTTTCCCACCAGTTTCCCTTCCAATTTGATCAGCAAGAATGCAGAACCACCCCCTGCCTTTAAAAAATAAAAACGTGTCTCTTGATATAAAGCTTTGAAGAACAATGACAGTTCTTATTAGACGAAACCACAAAGGAATGGATGGATGTGGAGTAATGCCAACGATGCAGGCCTGGCCTGGGGGAGTTCTGGCCAGTTGTAGCAGGAAGCTTGCTGGTAGTTTTCTTGGACCTTCAGGAGATGAGAACTAGGCTTGGCAGTTAGCAGGTGTGCCATTCTTCTTTAAGAACAAATCTGGTCTTGTTGTTTGTTTTGCTGTGGTGGCGATTCAACCCAGGACCTTGAGCATACTAGGGTATTCCTACTACTGAAATTGACTGCTAGCCCTCAAGCAATATATCTGAACACTGACAGTTATTTGGACCTCTTGGTTATCATGAGTTCAGTGTCACACAGAGGTCAAGGCAGACTGAAAATGTTACGGACAGTAGCTGCTATAGGGCATACATTATATATATACATATATATATAAAGTTTTACATGACCAACGGTTGTGCTATACTTATAATAGGATGTCAAAAGCACATGTAAGAGACAAATATAACAAATACATTCATGTGTTTATGGATAAAAAGGCTTGCTACTGTTGGAAGGAGGAGGATCACACCTTATGTGGTCTATGGATTCAGCACATCCCTATCTAAAATCCTGGAAGTAAACAGAATTCATCTAAATTTTATGTGGAATCCTAAGGGAATCCAATAGTCACAACAGTCTTAAAATAAAATAGGACAAGGTTGATGATTTCTAAACTTATTTCAAAGACAAAGCAATAGAAACAGGACAGTACTGTCAGACAGACAGACATGGACAGAATAGAAAGCCTGATGAAGGCTCAAAAATGGAGCCACTGATAGGGCTCAAGGCTGTTCAGTGGGGGAAAGGTCAGCATTTCTAACAAATGGTGCTGGGATGTCTAGCTGCATAAGAATGAAGTTGTGGACACTTAGCTTATACCAGAGATAAAGTCAAAGTGTCTCCCAGATCAAAACAGAAGACCTTAAATTGTAAAACCTTTAAAAGTAATCATGACAAGGAAGCTTCATAGAACTGATCTTAGCAATGATTTCTTGGATGTACCTTCAAGAGTCTGTGGACAACAACAGTTAAATGCATATTGAGGACTATATCAGAACAGTCAGTAGAATGAAAGAGCAACCTAGAGAATGAAAGAAAATCTTTGAAAATGGAATCTTCAATGTATTAAGAACCCTTAAATTTGGTAACATAGAACAACCCAATTAAAAATGGGCAAAGTTCAGGCTAGAGAGATGCCTCAGTGGTTAAGAGCACTGTCTGAGTTTCTCCAACTAAGGACCATGTATGGATATGGCCTAGAATCCCTGCTCAGATGTGGCCCATGGTAGCTCGGTGTCCAACTGAAGACCCTAGAAAGGGGAACAGGGACTGTTTCTGTCATAAACTCGATGGCTGGCTCTTTGGACCCTCCCCCATACACGCCAGGGAGTAACAGCCTGGCTAGATCCCAGGGGAGGACATTGCAGCCAGCCCTGAGGAGACAAGATGAACTGGGGTTAGATGGAAGGGGAGGAGGTCCTCCCCTGTTGGTGGACTTGGAGGGGGCGGGGAAGAGATGAGGGAGGGAGTGGGAGAGTGGGAGGGAATGAGGGAGGGGGCTATGCCTGGGATGCAAAGTACCTAACCTGTGATTGATATAAAAATAAATAAATTACAAAAAAAAAAAAAAAGAGCACTGTCTGCTCTTGCAGAGGTCTTCAGTTCAATTCCCAGCAATCACATGGTGGCTCACTACCATTTATAATGTGATCTGATGCCCTCTTCTGGCATGCAGGTATACATGCAGGTAGGATACGCATATACAGAAAATGGATACATAAATAAATCTTAATAAATAAATAAAATGGGCAAAGGTCTTGAATAGGCATTTCTCTAAAGATACATGGATGACAATAAGGACAGGAAAATACGTTCAATACTGCTACTCATTAGGGAAATACAAACACCACAGTGAGATGCCATTTTATACATCAAAGGATAGCTACCATAAAAACAACAACAACCAGCCAGAGTTGGTAATGAGGGGATGGAGAGATGGCTCAGTGGTTAAGAGCACTGTCTGCTCTTCCAAAGGTCATGAGTTCAACTCCCAGCAACCACATGGTGGCTCACAACCATCTATAATGTGAACTGATTCTCTCTTCTGGCAGGTGTAAATGCAGATAGAACACTCATATAAATAAAATAAATAAATCTTAAAAAAAAGTTGGTAATGACATGAGGAGGTAAAAATCTTTGCGGTGATGTCAGGAATTAATATTGTGCAGTCACTATGCCCACTGTGCCGTACTAATATTACGGCAGTTTTTCAAGAAATGAAACAGAAAAAAATATGCAGTATCTTGGCAGACAGTGTTCTAGAGCTGAGCTGGGTGCAGCCAGTCCCTCTATCTACCATCTCTGTAACTTTGATTAAGTGACTCTTAATTTTTCATCTACACAATGGGCAGTACAATGCACATGATGTGAACATGTGACCCTGCTTCTGAGAACACTGTTATTCTCATACATGTAACTCCATGGACATATAAAAAACTGACTTGTTACATCTGGAAATGTATACAGCAGTCAGAATATTTTTCCTTCATGTTTTATATAAAAATATAGGATTTCAGAGCTGAAGTGATGGCTCAGTATTGAAGAGCACTGACTACTTTTTCAAAGAATCTGGGTTGCATGGTAGCACACTGTAGCTGGGACTGGAGTGTAACTTCAGTCCCAGGAGTTCTAATGCCATCTTCTCATCTTCATGGACAGCAGGCTAACAAGTGGTACACACACACACAGACACACAGACACACACACACACACACACACATATATATATGTGCAGGCAAAATGCCATACACATAAAATAAACATTCTTAATTAAAGTTATAGGATTTCAACCTATGTTAAAAATATAACTATTTTATATGAATAAGTTTTTTAACAGTTAAAAAGGGGAATATGTACATATGACTAGCCACAGAAACTTAAGAAAAAATAGTCTGGGGGCTGGAGAAATATCTCAGCAGTTAGGAGCATTACGGCTCTTACAGAGAACTCAACTACGGTTTCTAGCATTCACAACCAAATGCAACTACAGCTCAAAGGGATCTGATGCTCTCTTCTGGCCTTTGCAGATGCTTGCACCCATGGGCACATTCTGCTCCCCCCACATAATTAAAAATAAAATATTTTTAAACGGGAAAAACCAAGTACTCATTTTTATATGCTTGCTTTTTTAAAAATTCAGTTTATTGATTTCCCTTGATCACTGTGCTAGATACTGGTGGTAGAAAGTATACATAACATAAAATTAAGCATTATCTTTAAGTGCACAGGTCAATGGCCTTAAGCACCTTACCACTATTTTTCAACCATCAGTATCATCTTTCCACAAAGTTCTCCTTGTACAGAAGTGAAACTATGTAACTATAAAACACTAACTTCTTGTTCCCTTCTCTCAAGTCTCTGAAAAACAGCACCATCCTACTCTGTCCCTATGAATCTGGGTATTCTAAGGATGTCTTAGGAGTTCAGTCTATTTGTGACTGGCTTACCTTATTTAATATAACTGTCCCAAGGTTCATCCATGTGACATGTATCAGAATTCTCTGTCAGTTTTAAATCTGGCTTTTCTTCCATTGTATATATGTAACATGTTCTCTTTGCCTACTCAGTCATTGATGGACATAAGGGTTGTCTTCATATTCAGACTATTTGAATAAAACTGTTTTAAGTATGAATATTTTACAACTATAAATAATGGTCACAAATATCTGCATTGTACTCTTCTTTTAATTCTTTGAGTTATAAATGCAAATGTGGAGTTACTAGATTTTTGGAGGTAAGTACTGAGACATGCAAGTTTCAATAGTAAAAGAACTGTACAACTGTACAATTCAGAGGAGAGTTGTGAATTCTAAAATTACTTATTTCAGTTGCTAAATTATACCCCAATTCTCTCTCTCCCTAATTTATTCATTATGGAAAATGTTTAAAGTATTACTATTTTCTTTTGCTTTATTCCCAGCCAGATTTACTGCCACAGATCACAAACTCAGACTCAAAGGGGGTGCCATTTGTAAATAGCTTTGAAAACAGTGAGCCACTACAGTTGGTAAGAGGGAATGATTTGATGATCGGAAGTACAAGCCCACTCTTCCAGATCTAGGTTGGGTTCCTGGGTGCACACTATATAAATGGGAGATTCTATGAGCAAAAGGACTGAACATACACGATGCACACTGTTGGAGCAGGGCTGAAGAGACCTTTGAGGAAGCAATCTTTACAGTGACCTACAGGAGTCACAAGGAGAGACTGAAATATGGTCTCCCACTGGCCCAAGCTGGAAACCTGTGTGTGTGTGTGTGTGTGTGTGTGTGTGTGTGTGTGTATGTGTAGGAGTGGAACAGGAGGCACAGGTGCAGCCTCCCCCAAAGCGCCAGCCCCCTTTTGCTGCAGAGGGGTCTTCAGTGATGGGATTCCTAAAAAGGTTTGCTTCCAACAGGATGGATGGCAGTGACCTGGGAGTCTGGGTCTCTTGAGTGATTCATGGTGTTTGACTCATAGAGATCTTTGAAGCCACCAGATTTCTGATGAGCATGAAGCCCATCATACTGCGTCTCAAGGGCAGAACAGAATATCTGCTTTATGGATGTTTCCCAGAGCTGAGAGTGAGAAGGATATAGTGCAGGTGCGTGAGAGAGAGAGAGAGAGAGAGAGAGAGAGAGAGAGAGAGAGAGAGAGAGAGAGAGAGAGAGAGAGAGAGAGAGAGAGAGAGAGAGAGAGAGAGAGAGAGAGAGAGAGAAGAGAGAATATGTGCGTGTGCACACGCAGACAGCCTATTAGCTTCGGCACTGAGTGTGGTGCTTATACATGTAGGCAGGTGCTGAAATGAGAAGCTGAGCTTGTGGCTAGTATGGCTGGTGGAATCTGCATGATAGCTACCTCAGGGATCATAAAAACCAGATGAGCTAGTAGATAACTGCTGTATAGTAACTTACACCACAATAAAGATGTCAGTTTTCTCTATTATTTTATAACAGTGACTAGCTTAGGAATGCTTTCAAGCAGGACACTGATACCCTCCACCGTTAAAAACAGGCTTAGGCATTTATTAACTGGTATTCACACGGCTTTTCACTGCCCAGGTTTGTGAAGCGAGACCAGATTTCCTGTCCTCAGAATTCCTTCAGCACATGGTGAGGGAGGTAAGGCATTTCCATCCCAAATGACAGCCAGGGCAGGCTGCACTCACACATTCCTATCCCTCCCTCTGTCTTTCTCCCGGGAGAGTTAAGAAAATTCTTGTTCACTAATTTTATTCGTTTTGTCTAAAGAAAAGAATCCCTGTAACAAAAGGAATTCTAGACCCCGCCCCCCCCCCCCCCCCCGGTCAGTAACACTTTCCCTCCTTTTTTGCTTGGTGGTGAGTCCTGGGGACAGTAGAGTTTAAAAGGCTGGGCTTCTCAGTCCTGCTTCACCATTGCTGGGGCCAACAATTTTGGAGCATTCTCACGGAATGACTCAGGGTGAGGACTTTGAGGGCTGCGTGTGGGTAAATTTCAGAATGATTATCTAGAAAACGTGCCCCTGAATCCTAAATGAAGACTCGGAGGGTTATTTGCCTCTCTTCTATTTGTACAGTCCATCACGAACTAACTCCACACAGACTATGATCCTTCATGATGAACGTGTGTGTGGTGCTACTACCATGTACGGGTTGGAGTGAAAAACTGATTTTTATCTGGCAGTTGCTTCTTTAACAACATTGTTTCCAGGCTGAAACTATCACTTGTCAAGTCACATTTTACTCATTTGTTCACTAAAGCTCAGAGTCTCACCAACTGCTGGTATTGAGCCCTGCCTCTGCCCAGAGGAGCCCAGACACCTTCACAAACGGGAGCTATGGCATATGCATCACAGGACAAGTGGTTAGTGGGCTCCCCGTTTCCATCCAATACTTTACCTATTCATGATATACTCATCTACAGAGCATGAACACCAACAGCAACTTCTCTTTAAGTTTTTTTTTTTTTTTTTTAAGGCTGGGGATATATTTCAGTGGTAGAATATGTGTTTGGCATGTATAAGACTACGTTCAACTTCTAGCACCACATACAAACACAGCTGCAAAAACAAAATGCTTGACTTAATGTAGCTCAGCTTTCCTCTCAGATATAAGGTACCTAGGCACCAGGCTTGGAGCCTCTTGAGGCACAAAACTCTGCTTGCACAAGTTGGCACTAACTGAGCTACTGGATAAAAACACCCAAGAAAGCTGAGCAGTAGTGGCACATGCCCTTAATCCTAGCACTTGAGAGGCAAAGGCAGGTGGATCTTGAGTTTGAGGCTAGCCTGGTCTACAGAGTGAGTTCCAGGATAGCCAGGGTTACACAGAGAGACCCTGTCTCACAAACAAAACCAACAACCAACCAAACAAACCACCCTAGGAACAGGGAAGTACAGGTTTGCTTTAGAGAAGAGGGTCCAGGTAAGTTAGGCATGGGAGAAAAGGTGGGCTAGTTTGGGGCAGTACATGGTAAATGTTAGTTTAATAGAAAACCCAAGCAACCTCTAGAGTCAGCCTTCTGAAGGCATTGAGGGCCACCTGGTGAGCCAATAAGGTGTTTCTCACTCCTGGAGGCAAATCAGATCCTGGCTGAAGAGATAAGTGAACATTCCTGTGTCAGAGGAGGGGACTGGGAATGATCAAAGCTGGGTTGAAAGGTCTGGAGATTTTATACTGGTAAATCTTAGGGTTTTTTTGTTTTCTCCCCAACTTCACTGTTGCATGTTTTATATATTATATAGCTCACACAATCATGCAATTTGATGGTCTTTGGTAACTTTTTGCAGTCATTGTAAGTTAATTTTAGAACACTTATCCTAGTAAGATTGTTAGTAAATTAATCTTAGAACATCCACCCCCAAAAGATCCTTGAGTAAAGGGTTGTAACTAAATAAATATCTTTCTAACTAAATGGCTTTCTTGTGATTGTCAAACTTGCATCACAATCCTTCCCACTGCAGACTGGTACCTAGCTCTGAACATGGTTAGGTGTTGTACCCACGAACTACACTTAATGTGTCTGCTGAGACAGAGAAGGGGACCAAAGGGGTAAATACAGAGCACGAAAGTGGTAACAATCTGGCTGAAGCCAAGGGTTGGCCAAAGGGGAGGTGTTACTAGTGACAACAAGAGTAGGTTCCTCAGGACTGGCTGCACTGTCCTCCTCTGGGGCCTGGCAAGGCTGCTCCCCTTCAGGGGGAGGTGGTCAAAGAGCCAGCCACTGAGTTCATGTCAGAGACAGTTCCTGTACCCATTACCAGGGAACTCACTTGGATACCGAGCTGTCATGGGCTACATCTGGGCAGGGGTTCTAGGGTCAGATGGAAGGGGAGGAGGACCTCCCCTTTCAGTGGACTTGGAGAGGGCTTGGGAGAAGATGAGGGAAGGAGGGTAGGATTAGGAGGGAATGAGGGAGGGGGCTACAGCTGGGATACAAAGTGAATAAACTATAATTAATATAAAAAAATAAAAGAAAAAAAATAGTAGGTTCCTCCTGCTTTGATCCCCTTTAATCCCAAAAAGGTTCCAGTCACAACAATGGATGTAAGGTAGTAGACATATTCTACCCAACATATATCACAATAAACTCCAAGTTACCTTAAAAAACAACCACCACTTGCAAAAGAATGTCAGCTTCTAGCAAAAGAGATTATAATTGTTATATAACCTGCATTGTTAGTTAAAAACATATACACATTTTATTTCCCTAACAAGTTAACATGTTGTCCAGAAAAAGAAGTCTTTTTAAAATTTATTTATTTTTATATCAATCACAGGTTAGATACTTTGCATCCCAGGCATAGCCCCCTTCCTCATTCCCTCCCACCCTCCCCCTCCCTCCCTCATCTCCTCCCCGCCCCCTCCAAGTCCATCAACAGGGGAGGACCTCCTCCCCTTCCATCCAACCCCAGCTCATCCTGTCTCCTCAGGGCTGGCTGCAATGTCCTCCCCTGGGATCTAGCCAGTCTGTCACTCCCTGGCATGTATCAGGGAGGGTCAAAGAGTCAGCCATCAAGATCATGACTGAAACAGTCCCTGTTTCCCTCAC
>CM053760.1:54044769-54120887 GCA_028658305.1 Pachyuromys duprasi
TGTATAGATTTCAGCATGACCTTCCTATCCTATAGGTCTATATAAGTGAGTATATACCATATGTTTCTTTCTGCTTTTGGGATACCTCACTTAGGATGATCGTTTCCAGGTCCCACATTTGCCTGCGAATTTCATGATTTCCTGAAAAGGAAGTCTTTAAACTGGGTACTCTGTGGCACCCTAGGAGAGAGAGTGTGTCAGGCCTGGGCCAACTGGGAATGAATTAGCTTGGCTGCAAACTCTGTCTATGTGTTACATGACTCCCATTTCAAAGAACTCGCCATGTTCAAATCAGGTGCCTAAGCATCTTGAAGAAAATGATGTTCTGGGTTGTTCATGCATGAGTGCTAACCTCCTTGCTGGACAGTGCCTGAAAAACAAGCCTCTGCTAGTCACAGAGTAGGCCTGCACCCACCTATCCATGTGCTGATTACATTCCAAGAGGTCCTAATGGGACTGGAAAAGCCTGTTAAGGTAAAACTAGGACTGCAGCTTTGCAGGAATCTTACAATTGTACCGTTTAAATTGTTTTTTTAGTGGTGTATATGTGTGTGTGTGTGTGTGTGTGTGTGTGTTTGTGTGTTTCTGGGGCAATCAGCTTTACCCAGAGTAAGGTTCATAACATCATTAGGCTTAAAACATCAAATATTCAAGAGCAACTAACGTACCAGGAAGAACTGAGGAAGCCATTTTAGCTTTATGAATATGGAAAATATTGTCAATATACATTTCTCCAGCAAGGCAGGAAGGAAAGAACAAAGGGAACTTCCTCCAGTAAGTAAATGCTTAAACTCAGGCAGCTCTGTATCTCTAAAGCCCTTTACAACCATTAACTAATATATACAACACCGTAGTCCTGCAAAACAGAAATGAAAACTCATGTCAGTGAGAAGAATGTCTGAGGACCATGTCTTTGGTTAGAGTTATAAGACAAAGTGTGATCAAATGTGTCAATGCTGGGAGGCTTTTGATTTTGATCTTCTCCTAGACTGCATGAGTAACAGCCCAAAACTAAAAACATTTGGGAATGGATACTTTTTATTCTGATCATTAGCTAGCTAGTACCTGAATCTAAACCATTTACTTGCTTTGTGAAATATGGGCAGTATGACATTATAGATAACGTTGCTGTAAATCTAAAATCCAAACCAAATCCTGCTCTGAAGTCTTTTAAAGACAGATGTGACCACACAAGAGGAGTGGTCAAGAATATTCACACTCAGCACCTGGAATCTTTCAGAGAGCTGCCTAGAAGACAAGCACATTAGGGACTTTCTTTTTTAGCAGATTTCATGTATTTGTATATAAATCAGTGCTGGTCACACCATATGGCCTCCATTTCCCCCCACTGTGACCTTGAGATATGGCCTGAGGAGACCACAAGTCCCAGCAAGCAGTTTTCAATCTCTATCTGAGTAGCACCACGTAAAAGATGAAAGCAATTACAGCGAGCACCATTTACAGCCAATGCCTCTATGCAGTCCTCCTGGCTTCTGGAAAATTGTTAGCAAGCCCCATAACTGGCTCAGAGTTCGGGCACAGGCTGAACAACATCTTTTTCAAATTATAAATCCATTTAGGTTCAATTCTCAGGGGTAATGCTATAGAGCTCTCCGTGGGTTGCACAGCAGGTGCTATTAGATCCTGGTTGTAATCAGTGAGTGATGGTCCAGGAACCTGGGAAGGCTCTAATCATAAGCAAGGACTATCATCAGAATACTTAAACACTTAGGCAGCTCCGCGTCTTCAAAGCCCTTTACAAACATTAATTAATTAATATACACTACACCCCTGTGATGTCGTTAAGTATTATTATCTCTATTTGACATATAAGGAAGCAGGACAGGTTAAGTGGCTTGCTTGAGGCCACACAACAAACCCAGAGTGGGTCTGGGAATGTAAATTAGAAGCACCTGATCCACTGCATGCAGGGTTGTGTGATGGTGGGGTCAGCAGGCTCACTTGCTCAGCTGCCCAGAACAGGTGAGCCTGTAGCCACAGGCGGGACACTCACTGGCATGCTGTGGGAGGGGGCAAGTCCTCGGGTGCTGGCTGGCCTTGCCCCACTCCACCTCAGTCTTTTTTCAACCTGGAAGAATTATCATGAGGATCATGACAGACAGCACCTGTGTCAGCAAACCTCTACATCTAAGCTATGCCCCAGCATTCCTACTGGAAACCCAAAGTCAAATGTTAATGGTATTTGGAGATAGAACCTTTGGGAGGTTACTGGGTGAGGCAGAATACCCATAGGTAGATTACTCCAATCACAGATTAATGTGTTGGTCGGTGGTCCAGGGAGTGGCTGTTATTGCATGAGCTCGCTGAAGACAGTTGCTATCTTCAGCCTGTCCAGAGATACACCAGCAAGAAGATACTCACATGGGAGCTCCCCATGAACTTGGATTTCCTACGTCCAGGCCTGTAAGGAGTAAAACTCTGTTTTTTATATAATGACTAAGCTCAGGCAGTCTGTTACAGCAGTGAAAGCACACTAAAACCACCTGCCTGCCACAGCAGGGAGGCTCAGACTGACTGCTGGCACTGCTTGATCCTGGAGTTATTACAGTTGGCTAGTAGATAAGGCCCAAGCAGGTCCAGCAGCTGGGCTACTAGACACTGGGGCTAAAGAGTGTGAATGAGGAAGGAGAAAACATAGGCAAAGAGGAAAAAAAGGGCTAGACAAGTTCATTATCTGAGAGTCATCAAAACCAAAGCAAACCACAACAAAAACCCACATTGAAGAACTGAAGGCATTGCTGATAGGTGACCTCAGCAGGAGTGTGAGCCAGGTACAAAGAAACTCGGGTGCTGTGCTGGGGGTGGAGGTGGTGACCTGGGTGGCTGGAAGGGACCTGGGAGAGCAGGAGAGGGTAAGCAGGGAAGTAGCACCTTTGGTGCCTTTTGCATAGTGGGCGCGTAGCAAATGCTCTACCAGGTGAGTGTCACCATAGACTTGTCTTAGACTTGAGAAGCAACAATGGCCAATGCTCCCAAAGCATTAGAAGCAAGTCTAGGTGTCATGGCTCATGCCTTGGAGACAGGGAGAGAGAGTTGGAAGATATGGACTTAGGAGTAGCTGTAAGAATGGTGGCAACTGTGGCTGCGGGTGACTGGCAACTCGCCATTTAGGGGTTAAAACTCCCTTTGAAATCACCATGGTTGGTCTGAGGACAGAGCCGGGTCAGGGGCAGGGTTGTGGAAGGGACAGGGGTGTCTGTGTCACTAGCTCTCTGGTGCGTCCATTTTTAGGACTAGTTTAACACTCTTAGTACAACAGTGAAATATTCGAGGAGTAGTGATGTGGATGGTGATGTCTGGTCTATGTTAATGTATTCAGAGTGCCCTGACCAGGGAAAACCTCTAGACTTGTTACTGGAGGAACTGACAGAGGCACAGGGCTTGTTACCACTAATGCTCTGACCAGGTCTGTGGAGAGAGATTGTTAAATAAACGAATGAGTGAAGATTCAGATGCAAGGCTTGTACAAATCCCCTGAAGAAACTGTCAGAAGATATACTAGTTTCCATTTCTCTTACTAAAATCTCCTATTTCCCCTTTTCCTGGATAGTGTAAGAAAACTTTAATGCCTTCCTTTCAAAAATGGCCCTTTTCTTATATTAAACCTAAAGAATCTGTGTTCATTAGAGTTTACTGCTCAAAGCTGGGCATAGTGGCATGAGCCTTTGATCCCAAAAGAGGCAAGCATATCTCTGAGTTCAAGGCCAGCTTGGTCTACAAGGCTAGTTCCAGGACAGCCATGGCTACCTAGGGACCTTGTCTTGAAAACCAACAATGACAACACCTAATTTACTGCATACATAGGAAATCTGTGATCAGAATGTGGTGTGACTTAATATCTCATAGAAAAGAAGGGAGATAATTTCAACTCCAACAACTTTGAAATCTTTGCTGGGACTTCTGGGATATACTGGCCAAGGAGGAGGTTGTGAAAATTCTGCAGTTGGAGCACTATGAAGTGGGCTGAGGGTGCCGGCTCCAGAGGCAGCTGCTGCTTCCTTTGACAGGCCTGCTTCAGCCTTAACTGTGGGGCCTCTGAAGTTTAGTGCCCCTGGCCCCATGCCTGTTCTGACTGACTCACGGGAGAAATTTCCCAAAGTGCCTTCAAAAGAAGCTGAGCTGTCTTCTCTTCTAACCCAGTACTGCAAAGCAAGCTCCTCTCTTATTCCCACGGTTTTCCAAGGTAGCACTCCCATGATAGCAACATAACCCCAAGTGTATAAAAATTCTGCGGTTTAGGGCTATAGCCATTGTATAAGAAGGCAAACATATATCCTTCTCCAGCCCATTGCCTGGTGCAGCAACAATATGTGACAAGGAAGGGAAGCCTCCCCCCGCCCCCATACTGGCAAAGTTTCCTGAAACACCCTGTCTGATACTCATTACTTACTCTAAGGAATCTTGCCAAGTACTTAATAATGTCACCTAAGCTTTTGTTGGCTGGTACACTAGTAAAGGACTGTCTCTCCTCTACTCTTAAATTAATATTTTACTCTTACATTCAGTGTTACCTAGAATCATAGTGGTTATTCATTTTGTGCCATTAAACACGTGCATAAACTTATACAGCAGTCAAAGATAAACTGCCAGCTGCTTATTTCATGAATCAGGCCTGTCCAAGGGTGTTAGAGACATGCAAAGCCAACTGTGTGTACAGAGGGATATACATATTTACATAGCACATGGGCCATGGAGTACAGGATTGTGATGCATACTACTGAAGTAAAATACACTCGTTCCACATTCAAGACAGTTTTTTAACTTCAGTTTAAAAATGTTTTTAACTGTCTTATACCTGAGCTATCAATGAGATCATGAAAATCTCTTCCTGCCTGTGACGTCTTTATTGTTATAAAATAACTACAATCTTCCCAATTAAATATTATCTTTAAACATTAAGTATTAGCATACCCCAACCCAATTGTGAGCCTGAAACCACAATTGCAAAGGGAATACTTTACATGAGGCTCAAATGCTCTATGTTCCAATATGGCAGAGTAGAACACTATTTGTTTGTTTGTTTGTTTGTTTTCACTGGTATGGCATGGGCATGGATGTGGAAGTCAGAGGTCAACTTGCAGGAGTCTGTGCTTTCACATTACCATGTGAGTCCTAGAGATCATCAGGCTTGGTGAGCAAGTGCCTTAACCTGCTGAGCTATCTTGCCTTTCTATAGATTCCTTCTTACCAAGCAGGCGAAAGCTGTGGTAAGTGTCTTACTTCCAGACACAGCCACTCATTCATCTCAGTTCCCATGGAAGTGAATGTCATGCAAGAAGCCCTTTGTCACACAGGACAGTGGGGTATTAGGGAGCAAGCAGTTGAGGCAGAGACCCTGAGGGTCAAGGAAACTCATGATGATCTCAAGTCTCATGGTCAGAGGCCAAGGCAGACTTCTACTGGTTCTCACTGAGTGGATTCTTATCCTGTAAACATTTTTGAAGCTCCTTTAAACTGGTTTGGGACAAAAGAATGAGTAACATTTCAGAATTAATTTGATAAACCACCTATGTAAAATTAACTGGGTTACTTTTCATTTTTAGTTTTCTTTTTTTGTAAGTTGGTATACAAAATAATGGGTTCCATTATGACATTTTCATACATGTAATTATGCTTTATTATTTGTCCCCCACTACTTTTCCCTTTCCTTTCTCATCCCTCTCACTCATCCCTTCCCACAAACCCTCTGTTTCTATGATAGGCAGACAGATAGATAGATGGCAATATTTTGTCATTCTTACCTTTCTGAAAAAGTCCCTACTTTCTTTTTTTAATTTTAATTTTTTTATATTATTTACAGTTTATTCACTTTGTATCCCAGCTCTAGCCCCCTCTCTTATTCCCTCCCAACCCCATCCTCCCTCCCTAATATCTTCCCATGCCCCTCTTCAAGTCCACTGATAGGGGAGGTCCTCCTCCCCTTTCATCTGATCCTAGCTTATCAGGTCTCATCAGGACTGGCTGCATTGTCTTCCTCTGTGGCCTGGTAAGGATGCTCTCCCTCCACGGGAAGGTGATCAAAGAGCCAGCCACTGAGTTCACATCAGAGACAGTCCCTGTTCCCATTACTAGGGAACCTACTTGGATACTGAGCTGCCATGGGCTACAACTATGCAGGGGTTCTAGGTTATCTCCATGTATGGTCAGTCCTTGGTTGGAGTAGCAGGCTCAGACAAGACCCCTTTGCCCAGATTTCTTGGTTCTGTTGGTCTTGTGGAGCTCCTGTCCCCTCCAGGTCTTTCTATCTCCCCCTCCTTTCATAAAATTCCCTGTACTCTGCCCAAAGTTTGGCTATGAGTCTCAGCATCTGCTTTGATACCTTGTTGGGTAGGGTCTTTCAGAGGCCCTCTGTGGCAGGCTCCTGTCCTGTTCCCTATTTTCTCCCTCTTCTGATGTCAGTCCCCTTTGTTTTTCTGAGTGAGGATTGATCGTCTTACCCAGGGTCCTCCTCCTTGCTTAGCCTCTTTAGGTGTATAGATTTTAGTATGTTTATCTTATATTATATATCTAACATCTGTTTATAAGTGAGTATATACCATGTGTGTCTTTCTGCTTCTGGGATACCTCACTCAGGATGTCTTTTCTAGTTCCCACCATTTGCTTGCAAATTTCATGTTTTCCTTGTTTTTAATTGAGCATCTAAGAGTATGGCCATACCTCCTCAAATATGCTTCATCTAAACAGCAGCTTAACATATCTGTTTGGTATGCTTAGATTTAGTATGTCTAGTTAGTTTGAGGCCTACAATATCGAGAATGTTTCTGTATAGGAACAACATTTACAACTCTGCTGACTTGGAGGAGTTAATGATCTTTGATATGCTAACAGGGTTCAGTCACATAGACTGTCAATGGAACAGCTATAGTGACACCATGAACACAGGGCTCCAAACTTATGTAGGGCTTTCACATATATCACTAGTGTGTCTTCTACCCACAGGGACAAGTATGGAGTTGGCATTCAGGCTGAGCACCTGTCCTTTGCAATAGGTATAAGAACAAATGCCTTGTGAGTCATCAAGAGACATCCAATGTTTATCTCAAGGTCCCCACAACCTCAGCACAATACCTGTCCCTCTCTGCACCATTTTTATTTCACATGAAGATGAGGCAGACTGGGATTCCTCTCCTGTCTGGAGTAGATATGGTACATGCTCAGAATTAGTAAACTGTGTCCTCTTTGCATTCTGTTATGGTTTGAATCTAAAGCCCCTCAGGAGTTCATGTTTTGAATGCATGTTCCTTAGTTGGAGGTGCTATTCTGGGAAGCTGTGGAACCTTTAGGAGGTGAGGATTAGCTGTCAGTGATAAATAATTAAAAGTAGGGCTTTAATGTTAACAGTCTCTACCATGTGCCTGACTCCATGAAACTGCTGTTTTTCCAGCTTTGTACTGAAACTCTGAAACTGTGAACCCAAATAAATCTTTCCTCTTTCAAACTGTTTCTGTTGGGTATTGTGGTCACAGTGACAAAACAGTAGCTAATATATATGTCTATTTCTTATTTTATAAGAATGTCTTGTAGACTTAAAAAGTTATGCAGATACCCAATGACTCAAAGGTAAAGTACAGAATTCTTTAAACATCTAGAGAAGATTTATGACATATTTATTTATGTTTTTTGTTCTTGAGGCCACAGTGTCCTTGAACCCCTTGCTGTAAGTGAGCTAATGGGAATGGTAGTGGAGATTGAGAGCTAACTCCTCAGCTTCTTTTCCTTGACAACATGAACTCAGCTAGACAGCACCCATTCATCTCCTGTCTAGCATTCCATTTTATCACCTCTCCCAGCTGGTCAATGATGTTTATAAAGCATCCTGAGGAGCAGTGCTATGACTTCTACTGAGCATAAGTGACCTTGGAGTCCCTAAAGAGCAATGAGACAAAGCTCAGCAACATAGCTGGCATGAAAAAGGAGTTTGAGTAAGGCTACCAAGAGCTTGGTGGCAGTTATACCTACAACAGCCCTGCCCTTGTCCTAGCAGGGATCTGGCTGTCTTTAAGGGAGGAGGTGAAGCTGGAAGAAACAAATCTCACCAACAAACTGCTACACGGCCAGACTCGGGTGGATCAAAGTCTGCTGTTTTGCCTTTTCTATCTGGAACCATAACTCAAGAATGAAATTGCCCTAGGTTTTCCCCTCCTCACCATTAAATTCCCTTCAATCATGGCAGGCAAAACACAGTCAAACTCAAGCAGCCAGATGTTATCATTACAGACCTCTCCTTATAAACCCATGCCGAAACCTGAGTGGTTGATGAGACCAGCTAAGCAGTTGTACCTTTGACCCAATTGCATTAAACTTGCCCTATCAATTTGAGCTTAGTATAAACACCATTTCCCAGAGCCCCTCATGCAGTCAGCAGCAAGAAGAAGCTGACTAAGCCTAAACATTTTTTAACAGCAATCTTGTCTTACAACACCAAGGGGATTTGCTGGGCATCTGGGGCTTTATAAAACCATATGAACATGCTGAAAGAATTAGAATCCTTTAAAAATGAAAAATTGATGATGACAGTTCTTTCTGGGGACTAGTTGGCGTAATGGCTGCCTACAAGTGGGTAGAAGGTAGTCTGAAACACTTTTTCATTTTTAAAAATACATTTTTAATTACTTTCTTCTTTCTCTAATGTGTACTGTAAGGTAGTTATTAAAAATATAACTGGGACATTTAGAGGAATGAAACATATTCAGTCCTTGTTAAACTTCTTTGTAATGAAAGCCTGGAACTCTTCTCTATGCAGCTTAGATAAAGCTATCATACTTGGCCCCGCATTGCACAAGACTGACTCTCTACATGTCTGGCCTATACAGATGCTCTAGGATGGATGAATGTAGTGAATGGCTGGTTATTTATTTGTTAAGATTTATCTTTTTTCTCTTTGGTAATGGGCACCAAGTCCAGGGCCTGATGCATGCTAGGTTAGCCTTTTACCACTGAGCTATACTCCTAGCCCAATAAAAATTTTAGAATATATTGGTTTATAAATTAATATACTTCAATGGGGAACTGGGGAGATAATTGTTCAGTACTTCACCAAGTACTTCATCAGGTACTTGATGCACAAGCATAAGGACCTAAATTTGGATTCCAAGCACCCATTAAAAAGCAGGGTGTGGCCTTGAATGCTTATGATCTCAACACTGAAAGGCAAAGACAGGATCCCAGATGCTCACAGGCCACACAGCCTACCAAATTGGTGAACTCAAGGTTCAGTAAGAGACCCTGTTTCAAATAAAGTGTAGACAACTATTCAGCATGTGAAGAACAAGTAGTTGTGGAGTGCTCAGCACCAAAAGAGACATGTATAAGATAATCCCTAGACTTAGGTCTCAAAAATACTAGAAGAATGGGCAGAAAGACAGAAAAAGCCTGAGGGCCAAGACTACTGTTGTATGATTTTCCTCTGGACAGGACAGGGACCTATGAACTTTTTGAATATGGCTGCTAGTACAAGACCTGCAAAGACCACAAGGCTTCCTCTTTAGATGAAGACCTACATATAGGCAACCAATGGTAGCTGTTTTCATTCCAGTTTTCCTTCCTTCCTTGCTTCCTTCTTTCCATCCATCCTTTTTTTCTTCTTCTTCAGAGATGATACCCCTTACTGAGGTCATTTCTAAATTCAGTAATAAGAGCAATAATTGGACTCAGAACATTGTGTGTGTTTGTGTATAATGAATATAGGTGGTGGCACACGCCTTTAATCCCAGCACTTAGGAGACAGAGCCAGAGGGATCTCTGTGAGATCAAGGATACCCTGGTCTACAATGTGAGTTCCAGGACAGCCAAGGCTATGCAGTGAGCCTTGATTTTGAGCCTGGTCTCAAAATCAAACATACACACACAGGAACCCAGAAAATAAAGCCAATGAATTGCCAAGAGGGATACTGTCAAACCTCAGACACACTGGAATCAGCAAGAATCACAGATTTGAGAGAGAGAGATAACTCCAACTCAAGTCCATATTCTAATGTGCGAACAACTTTCCACAGCATTTATATGGAATACTGATGTCTAAGTGACTGTCTGTCTTGCTGCATGGCTAGAACTACTGTAAATTAGGTGTAGTTGCATATACCTGTAATATCAACACTCATGAGCCTGGGACAGGAGGACAGCTTGGGCTCAAGGACAACCTGGGCTACCTAAGTGAGCTCTTGTTTCAAAAAAACAAAACAGGTATTCTAATCTCTGAGGAGGAGATATCTACTTCTGGCTGGCCAATGAAAAGCTGGGCTCTAGATATGGCTTCTAGGGTGGGTGGAGATTCTGACAAGGTCAGGATCTCTCTTGGGGTAGGCTTCCTCATCTCTGTGAATTTAGATGAGTAAATATCTCTGGTTCTTTCAGGCTTGCAGTTTGATTCCATGGCACCATCACACAAATCCTCTCTTGATGGACTTTACAACTAATCGTCTTTAAGGCTGTGACTCCAGTGGCCTCTGATTAATAAGCAACTGAATCATTTGTTTAGAGAAAATGCACTTTGCGGACAATAATAACAAAATACATGTGCACACTGTCCCATTTCCATGAGCACTGAGAACAAGGACCTGGCATTCCGCAGCACTTGCAGGGAAGCTCTAAAGCCTTCACGTGCAATTGAAGATGTGGTGTCAAGAACTGCCAACTGTTCTACAGTGGCTGTGTGGTGAAAAGGCACATGGAAGCCTCCCAGGGACTGGAGATAGTGGGACGGAACATGTAGACTTCAGAAATGCACTCTTGGTGTGAAAAAAAGAGGTGATCTTGAATAAGACCCCTGTCTCCTGGAAATGTCAAATAAGAGTTGTGCAATATGTTTCAAAAAAGGATAGGACTGGGCAGCCTAAAGTGGCTTAGGGAAGGATTGTGGCTTCTGCCAGCTAGCACAAGTGGGGGTTGTGAAGGTGAGGAGAGAAAGCATGGCTCTGACCACAGCACTACATACACCTTTCAGGAATAATAATTTAATTATTTTTCTTGCCTTCATTTGAAAGAGATATTTCAAAATTAAATGCTTTCAGTTTACATATGATCTTGCTATGTAGCCTAGGCTGGTCTGGTACCTGAGATACCCCTGAATGTTTGTATTACAGGCATCATAATACCTAGCTGAAAAATACTGTTTCAATTGGTTTTCTGTAACCTAACATTGAGAAGACTGCACACACAGACTTTTGGTAAGAAGACAACCTTTTTCTACTGAATGGTAATTCAAGTTGGAATGTAAGATTTCTATTTTTAAGGCGTAGCAATAAAAGCTTTTTTATTTTTTTATTTTTGTAGTGTTGGGGATGGGATACAGGGCTTTGCACATAAGAGGTGAATGATCTACCCTAGATAGCCTCAGCTTAGGTCTCTCTTCTCTTTTTTCTTTTTTCCCCTTTCTGTTTTCCTTCCTTCCTTCTTTCTTTCTTTCTTTCTTTCTTTCTTTCTTTCTTTCTTTCTTTCTTTCTTTCTTTCTTTCCTTTCTTCCTTCCTTCCTTTCTGTGTGTTTCTATTTGTGCATATGTACTCATGAACACATACAAGCACAACAAGCTTGCAGTCACACACAGGTACATCTGTGCACTGTGGAGGCCAGTGGTCAACTTACAGTGTCATTCCTCAGGTGCCTTCTACTTTGTATTTTGAAACAAGGTCTTTCACTTGGCCTGGACCTCATCCATTTAGTCTAGGCTGCATGGATGGTGAATCTCAGGGACCTTCCTGTCTCTGCCTCATCAGTCTCTGCCTACAAAGGTATCCTACCATGCCTAGATTTTTTTCATGGGTTATGAGGATGGAATCCAGGTCCTCATCATCCCAGCCCAAGGATGTTTTCAACAAACACTTTTAAATGAAGTCAGTTTCTTTACACTGGAATAAGTGAGAAAACTTGTATTAACATAAAAAAATCAGGATATCTTTCTAGGTGGTATGATAAGGAAGACATAATAAGGATGAGCTAATAAAGCTATCCTGCAAGTATGGTTTTCTTAGGGGAAGAACAGTTCACTAGTACTGAAGATAACCATCTCTTGTGTCTTTTGTCTACAGCTATATTTTTAGTTTTCGTTCTACATTCCACAATTCCAAAAGCTGAAGTCATCTGCAGGTCAAGCCAATGCCTGGGGTAAGTACCTAGTACATCTTAAAACAATGCATCTTCACTCTGAAAACATGAAGACTCTTGCTCTGAGGCGGGATGCAATGAGCCACGCCTCTTACAAGTTGTTCATGTTTCCCTCACACTGCCGGGAGGGCTCTTGCTCAGAGCTCTGCTGTCACCGCATAGCTACAGGGCCTTTTAAAATTCTAGATGATGCAGCTCATTTCCATGCTGTTCACCTCTCAGCAGTGATGGAGTGGGGGTGGCGGGGGGAGGAATTTATAAGGCAAAGGTCTGTTCTCCTACAAACCATAGGAAACCTTAAAGATCCTTCTCCCCAAGTATCATGATTGCTCCAAGGTGTCAATCAGCCACCCTGAGCATGCCTTTCTCAGTAACTTGTGACCAACAGAGTTGCCAGCCTGCCTGAACCTGATGGCAGGCAGGCTTGTCACTCTGTATGGAGGTTACAGACATATGCATGTTGGTGCATGTGTTTAAAAGGCTGCTTTTACTAATGCTCTGTTTGGAGTAAGCAAGCAAGTGTGGGCAGCTTTCATAGGGGGCCATTCTTCTATTTGAAGTACCACAATGACTAGAAAATGAATGCCTCCCCTGTGGAATCAGGTCTGAAACCTACTATCAGAGGGTACTGATGAAGAGCATGCCATCACAAATCTATGTAAGTGTAATCCACAAAGAAATATATGAAAGTACTGAATTACTACTGACAAGTATTATGACAATTACTAAATATGTATATGATAAATTAAAACAATTGATAAGGTTACATATTGAACATCATATACTCCTCATTGTATTTGTACAGAAACAAATTTTTTTTTCTGCTTTATAGCCTTGCATATAACAATGTTTTGGCTTGACAATGTTGAGTGTGGGCTAATTTGCATAGTATTAGCTAACTTGAAGCCATTGTTATATTAGGTTTTCCTTGATAATTAAAGAGATCAGTGGCCAAATGGTGATGCGTGAATGACAAGTTAGGTAGGACAACAAAAGATAGGGGAGAACTGGGAAGCAAAGGAGGGTGAAGTGCAGGGACAAAAGTGGGGTAAAAAAGAGAGGAAAGTGGCAAAAGGGAAGAGAAAGTCGGGTGGCTATAATAGAAGGCAGTTTCTGAGCTAACTTATGAGGGTGTGGGTGGACATGCAGAAACATAAGCAGGTTCTGTATAGTTTCTGCAGCAGTGGTAATTCCAATTCCATGCCAGACATTCTCTGCTACAGTGTCCATCCTACAGGTAAAGTATAAAAGAGGCATTTCATAATGGCTGGTGAGGAGAACACATTGACCTTGGGTTACTAGATGTATATAATAGCTTTGACCTGAGTTGCTCTATTTTAAGCAGAAGTGCCAAGAAAGAATGCTGCATCTGGTTTACCCAAGTAAACAACTGCCATCTGTCAGCACAACAGGAGGCATACATCAATAATTTCATTGTGCCAATAAACAATGACACCCATGAACATATCAAGTCATATTGAAAACATGAGTGTATTGATCATACCAGCTGTAACACTCTCACCTGGGACTATAGAACAACCATCAAGACAGATGTGGCAAGTACACTGACCTGCCACCTGGTCACTTATCATGAACCTTCATCAGCAAAATTGCTACAGTGAAGGACCTGTGCCTTTGTCTTTAGGCTCTAGCTTGAGAACAGTTTTTCCTGCCTATGATACTCAGCTTACTTTAAACTGACATTTGAAACTGCTTGCCCTATAGGCCTGTCTATAGATCTGTGCCTATAGTTTGTAAAACTTATTCTCTAGTCCTGTACAACCTTAGGGAGTGTACTTCTGACTTTAAGACAGCCCCTCTGAACTGTGTATACTCTTTAACCCTTCCTTAGCCTTTCTCTAACACACACACACACACACAAGAGAGACAGACAGACAGAGAGAGAGAGAGAGAGAGAGAGAGAGAGAGAGAGAGAGAGAGAGAGAGAGAGAGAGGAGAGAGAGGAGAGAGAGGAGAGAAGGAGAGACAGACAGACAAACACACACACACATGAGAGAGACAGACAGACACACAGACAGACAGACACACAAACACACTGTGTAAATGTAATGTATGATCTGAGACTATTACTAATTAAGACAGAAATGAAAAACCCTATTGATTACCAATGGCCATTTCTATCAAGCAAACTTTGTAGTACTTGATGAATTAGAGCCAATGAATTTGATAGTCTGTAAGTTTATTGTTACTGCTATAAAGTCTGATTATATAAAATACTGTCTGCCTATCATTTCTGCCTATCAGTGCACTCATGTTAGATGGTCTCCTTAGTAAATGAAATCTGATGCTTGGAGATAAGGAGCCCAAAAATGAGATCAAAGAGGGCACTTGGGACTAGAGAGAGGAATGAATTAATTGCCAGCGGCTGAGGCAGCACTTTCCCAGAGGGCAGGACCCTTAGTGGAGTGCCTTCCACTAAGATGGCACTCCAGAGCAGGCACACACCTTGGGCCTGCATTTTCCAGTTTATATGGCCTGCTTCATGCTGTCCTTTGGGATTCTTTTAAAAGAAACTGTCCCATGATGCTTTCTGTGCCATGTTAGTTAGAAGTTGGAGGTGCCACTGGGCTGCAGAAGAGTCCTTCTATCCATTCTGTATGCATAAGGAAAGATAACATTGCCTGATCTGCTTACCCAGTAACCCCATTTCAGCAGGGATTCTTAAGTGCCACCCAATTCCTTAGTCCATGTTTTTACATGCAGCACAGAATAAGCCATTCATCAGCCAACTGCAGCTGGCAGAAGATCAAGCAGACCTACCACTGGCTTGAACTTTGGTGAAAACAAATGAAATTCAGGATTCAGTGAGGGGGCACTCTCCAGTTTCCCTAACACTGACTCTAGTTTTCTTCTCTCAGGCCATCCACTCTGCTAACCCTTGGCATACTGAGACCTCTACAGACGAAGCTCTGTAGACGAAGCTCCAGAAACGATGATGCCAAGTGGTCTCATGAGATTCACTCTCCCCTTCCCACTATTGCACTGTCATGCTGATTCTTTCTCTGTGTAAACTCTCTTTATTTATCTTATCATTTTTAAAGCAAACCTAAATTTTTAGCTTCATTAAAAAAATCACACAGAGAGAATAGAGGGCTGGCAAGATGATTCAGTGACCCTGAGATTTCACCTTACACAGATAAGAATGGCTAAGATCAAAAACTCAAGTGACAACACATGCTGGAAAGGAAGTGGAGAAAGGGGAACCCTCCTCCATTGCTGGTGGGAATGCAAACTTGTAAAATCACTTTGGAAATCAAGCTGGTACTTTCTCAGACAATAAAAAAATCATGCTACCTCAAGTTCCAGCTATACCACTCCTAGGCATATATCCAAAAGATGCTCAAGTATACAACAAGGACATTTGCTCAACCATCTTCATAGCAGCTTTATTCATAATTGCCAGAACTGGAAACAACCCAGATGTCTCTCAGCTAAGGAATGGATACAGAAATTTTAGTACATTTACACAATGGAATACTATGCAGCAATTAAAAACAAGGAGATCATGAAATTTGCAGGCAAATGGTGGGAACCAGAAAAGATCATCCTGAGTGAGGTATCCCAGAAGCAGAAAGACACACATGGTATATACTCACTCATAAGTGGTTATTAGAATTTCTTTTAATCTTTAAGATTTTCCTATACAGACCATTATGCTATCTGTGAACAGACAGTTCCAACTCAGTCTGTATGATGTTTATTCCTTTTTCTTATGCTGCTGTATTATCAGCGATATTCACTGCAATGTTGAATACTCGTAATGAAGAGGGACACCTTTGCCTTGTTCTTCATCTTTCTACATTTACATTGAATTTTCTACATTACTGTGCGTGCACATGTGCATGCATGAGGAGGCCAGAGGACAACTTGTGGGAGCCTTTTCCATCTTTCCACCAAGTGCATTCTGAGTATTAAACTTAGGCTGTCAGGCTTGGTGGTGTTAGCTATATTTTTGTAGATACCCTTTATGATGTTAAAGGAAGTATTCCTAACTCACTGAGACTTTTAAATATTAGGATTAGAAATTTTACTTAGCCAAATGCTTTGCATAGTTTCTTTGCATATGATTTCTCTTCTTTAACCTACTGATATGATGTTTTACACTGATTTTCCAATGAGGGCCTATATAACTGGAAACTCTGGTACTTTATGGTATATAATTCTTTTCTTATATATAGTTATATTTGATTTGATAAATTTGGTTTGAAAAATTTGCACCTATGTTCATGACAGATATTGGTTAATTTTTTCTATTCTTTCTTTGGTTTAATACTAGCATACAATGACTGAGGATATTCACATACAGACATTGTTAGAAAGCAAATATGGGGTGAACATTAAAGCCTTTCTCATTACACTCCTAGGCATACACCAAGAAGATGCCCCACCATTAAACAAGGACATTTGCTCAACTGTGTTCATAGCAGCTTTATTTGTAATAGCCAGAATCTGAACACAACTTAGATATACATTAACACAGGAATGGATATAGAAATTATGGCACAGCTACACAATGGAATACTACTCAGCTATTAATAACAAAGAAATCATGAAATTTGCAGGCAAATGGATAGAACTAGAAAAGATCATCCCGAGTGAGGTAACCCAGAAGCAGAAATACACACATGGTATACACTCACTTATAAAGGGGTATTAGCCATATAATATGGAAAAGCCATACTGAAATCTACAGACCTAAAAAAACTAAACAACAAGGAGAACCCAATGGAAGATGCTTAAATCTTATTCAGAATGGCAAACAGGATAGACAGCAGAAGCAGCGGAAGAGAGGGAACAGGATGGGAGCCTACTATAGAGGGTCCCCTGAAAGGTTCCATTTCTCATAGACAACATATAGTTGAAAACTTCTCAGCTCCTTTCCTTTCGTTATTTCCTCCGTGTCCTCCTTTGCTCGGCCTGGTGTTTACACTATCTGTGAGTTAACCAGTTACACATTCTGCTCTCTCAGTTGTTGTGTTTGGTCTTCTGTTTGCTTTGCAACACTAGAAATTTCTACTCAAGATCCTTCAGTACCTCTCTCTCTTTCTGGCAGTGTCTGGTGTCCTCATGGGCCTCTCTAGGGCATTTTTTACTTTTGTTGCAATGTTCTTTATTTCTGATATCTGTTGTTGATGCTGGCTCTCTGAGTTCCCACCTTTTTACCTACATTACCCACCTGTTCTTGTACACTGTCCCCCTTTCACATAGAACCTAGTATGTAATCATAGTAACAATTTTCAAGTCAAGTTTTGATGATTCTTTTATCATCAAAACAGGCAAATCTATTTCTGATGGTTGCGTTTCCTCTTCACACTGTGTTTATTGCCTTTTAGCATGCCCCATAGTTGGAAGCTACAATGATGTATTTGGATCAATACACTGAGGCCAGGAGTTAGTCTGTGTTTACTGCCAAATGTAGCCCCAACACAGGTTACATTTTCTTATAGTTTCTTTGTTTTGTTTCCCTCCTTTTCTTTGATATCCCTTTCTTCAACAGAGTCTGGAATAAGGGTAAAGTTGATGTTTGCCTCCTTTTCTGTCACTTAGGCTGTGGTAGAGCTCTCCTTACTGGAAAGCTGTTGTTAAGGGGTGCTGGATGTATTTAAAAAATGATTTCTTTCCTTCTCTTCCTGCCAAAAGTATAAGAAGATATTTTCCCCATCAATCTTTACCTTCAGAAACTGGTAAGAAGTAAACTGGTGCAAGTGTAGGCCCGACCTTGAGAGAGCTTTAATTCATTAGTCCACAGGGTCCACAACCATTGTCTCTGGCCTTCCAAGGCTCCTACCGGCTTCAGTAGCAACTTCTCCCTTGGGTAAGATCTAATTTTCTGTGTCATGAATTTCTCTTACTGGGGGGCAGCGGTTTGCTCTGCAACCTTGTTTTTCTAATGTTTCCTGAAAGGGTTGTTGACTGTCAGTTGTTTCTCTTTCTTCTTTTGCTGAGGGCAAAGTGATGGTGTCCTGTCTTCACACATGTCAGACTGAAACCTGAGGCATGCTCAGAGGACTTTCAGTATCATTTCGTCCTTAACGCAACTTGGACACACACACACATCCATTCAACTTATTGTCTTTCTAACTCACTGTGTTGGTAAAGGAAGGCAGCATTTGCTGTGAATCAAAAGTAATATACAAGATAGGGCTGGAACAGAAAATAGACAGGGCATATACAACATTTTAATTTCAGTTTCAATTGCAGATAAAGAACTAAAATGAGTTTTCTAGTTTTTTCATATTAAACTTTTATAATTCCCATAAGGAAGGATTTCGCTGAAATATTTTTCAGGTATTTCCTTTTTTATCATGTGAAACCTATCATTAATGACCCTCAACATGGGCTAGCTAGATGGCTCAGCAGGTAAAGGTGCTTGCTGCCAACACTGATGACCTGAGTTCAATAACTAGACCTCACACAGTGGAAGGACAGAACTGACACCTCTCGGAAGATTTATGTGACCCAATATACACGTCTACGCGCATACATAATAAAAATTATTCTTTTTCCAACAAACTGTGCAGATAAATGAAGGCACCATTTTGCTGTGACTCATGTGTGGAAAGTTTAAGATGGTGTTTCCCCAAACACTTCTGCCTTGAAAGCACTGTGCCTCAGAGAAGTAGCATCTTGTGGTAAGCCCCACTTTAGCTCCGGCTCTAATTTGGTGCACACAGGCTTCTGACACCCTGTTCTACTGTGGTACATGAATTGTTCCAGGCTGTGGGGGTGGATGGGAAAGAGTTTTAAAATATAAATAGAGATCAGGACAATGACTATATTTATTTAGAGGTGACAACATCATTAAATAATTTAGGTCAACTGATGCAAGAGAAGCTGAACCTTTAGAACAACTGGCATGGGACTCTCTCATAATTACCAGGCAAGGAGAGTGCCCTGGCTAACGCTACTCTTCAGTTTTGTTCTCTGCTCCCATACTAGCTGGCACTGACCTTGGGGGAGGCTCAGATCCATGGAGGTCCCTGTGAGGGTTAGACTGTAAATGGATGGGGAGAAATGCATATCTTTCTGTATTGCAGGCCCTGCTCATGATAGACTCCTCCAAAGGGAATCCAGTCACTGAGTTACTACAGTTCAATGTGCACCATATTTTGATAACACACAGAGAGTGTTTTATTGCAGTCAAATAATATCTTGAGCTCTCACAACAGCAAACTGCAGGGACTTCAAAGGGATTCCAGTCCAACTGGAACTGTCATTACAAAACAAATTCTAGCTTTATTGTCAGCCAGACCACAAAGGGGCACAGACTGCCAAAGTAAATGCTCTTGAAACCTCCTCTGTATATTACCTTTGAACAATTAATTGGTCTCCTGGAGACAAGAGAGAAAAAAAAAGAAAGAAAACAAAATAAAAGATTGACAATGAATATATTGTTCTTAGATGACATAGCATAGACAACCCATAGTCACATTGCACAAAATCCTGCTTATACTGATCATTAATTTCAGCTAGTCTATAATTTTACACATTAGGCTCAGTGTTGTATGCTCAGGAGGCTCAGTGTTGTATGCTCAGGTTATGCCTACGCTGTAGATTATGTTTTTAGTTAGTCACAGAGATGAGATTCTGCTGCCTTGGGAAATATTCTGTATTTAACATCAGGGGCCCACTGTCAATAGGCTTCAGAGACAACTTCCACTGATGAAGCATTTCTTGGAAGCTATCCCCCATCGCTGCACCCTTCATCAATCTGCCTCCTTCTGGTATCTTTCAAAAAGATAAGACATGGTTCTGACAGTCCAGTTGGTGGGCAGAATGGGTGAGCAGGTATCAGTGAATATGTTCTAAAGTGTACCAGGAGCTAAATGTCTTAAAGTTCCAACCACAACTGTGCCTGGATTGCTCCTTTCCCTCTCAGACCTTCCATGTTTTTAGAAGTACAGCTTGGTTTGGAGGTCATTTCTGACCATGCCCTGTGCTTCATGCCTGCCTTCTGCACTACCTCTTTTGGAAGGTAACCCATCTCAAGCAATGTCACGGTGATCCGGTCCTTGCGAGTCCTGTGTTAAATAAAGGGGCTCCAGTGGCAAGGTGTTAATGATGGCACACTTTCGTATATCAGAACCACACATAGCTTCTTTAATAACTATGTTCTTCTTAGGATGTCAGGCACATTTCAGAAAACCTGCATGGATGTGTGCTTACACCAGTGCCTGGTACCAGGAGGACAGCTGGAGAGTCTGTTGTTTCTGACACTGATGGAGTGACCCCCAGACAGGATTCATGCTATGACCAATTACCCTGGATGATGTTTCCTAAAGAAAAGTCACAAGTGGAGTTTGCAGATTATTTAATTCTTGGTCAGTTCTGACATTTAACACATCCTGATGTGTCCTTAAAATGAGAAGAAACAACACACATATTCATATACATATATACTTACACACATACGTACACAGTTCTCACACATACATATGTGGACATGAGTGTGTCCATGCAGGAGGGAATGTTTTTGAGCATCTGCCTCTTGGCAGTTTCCTGCCACCCAGACATGCTGGTACCTGTTAGACTGTGGCAAAATCTTCTGCCTGGCTGGATTGTGTGACATCACACTGTAAATCCTGTCACATGGTTGGGTAACTTGCTTATTTTTCAATCTGCTGTGTTTTTGCACACAGATCCAAAGGTAGCACAGGAATGCAGCCTTCAGGGGTTAGAACTGAAGTTGTTAAAAATGATGGAAGATCTTGTGTTTGGAACACAAGTTGGAAAACAGAGTGTGCCAGGTACAGAGGCCCAGGTGGTAGCAGGGGCACACACAGGAGGGGCCTGTCATTGCGAGAGAGGCAGTCAACAGTACCAAGTTCCACAGCTGACTGGGCTATAGCATAAACATCAAATTCTACCAGGTTTTCTAATCTGAACCATCACAATAAAACCCTTAGCAGTAAACACAGAAGATCCTGTGAATTTCTAAAAGCAAACATACCAAGAAGCAAGCAAGCAGCCAACCAGCCAATCAGTCATTCAGTCAGTTAGAATATCTGTGTGGAAACATTATGGGGCTGTCTTCAAGCCATGACCCTTTCACCTACAAGCTTCCCAGCTTTTGTATCTTTTTTTTTCATTCACGTTTAATTTTTTTCTTCTAAGTCGTTTATGTTTACTAAAAACTGAACTTCCCAAGTAGATGAAACTGTAATTTGATAAAATTCATTAATTTTAGTTTATATTTTATTTCTTTTAAGGGTTTTAAAAAATTGTATTTGTGTGTGTGTGAGTGCACAGATAGAGAACAACTTGTGGGAATCAGTTTTATCCTTCTACCTTGCACCATATGGGTCCTAGGGATTGAACTCGGTTCATTAGATCTGGTTCCAAGTGCCTTTACTCGCTAAATAATTTCCTTGGCCCAAGTCTACAATTTTTGTTCTAAAACTAACATGAAGCAAAGAGGACAAGGAGCTTGTCCCAACAGACCCTCTCACATGCTGCACCACACCACACCTTTAGCAGAATGATGGCAGCGCGTAGAGCCAAGCAACTGCCACCCGGCACCTTCCCCATCCTCCACCCCACTTAGCTGTCGGCTCACTGCTGGCACTGTTGGTAAAGCATACAAACACTGAAGAGATTCTGCTGGGTGCCCTTTGGCTGCTATAGTGACTTTGCCAGCTGTCAATCTACTCTGATCCAGGCCAGGCAATAGACAAGTCAACCAGGAAGTGTGGGCCCAGTGTTGAAAGGCTAGTTTTACAGAAACAAAATCTGAAATATGGAGTATGTGCAAAATTTATGGGCACTTAATTTAATGAAAGGAAGCTCTTGTATTGTCCAAGTGGGTCTTGGAGCTCCCTTACATGGGCTCTGTCGGAGTGACAGTGTCCGGAGCCTGTGTTAGCTTCCTGCGGCTTCTGCACGGCCTCCCATGTCACACATCGTCACTCTGGGGTCAATGCTTAGGGTCTCTGTCTTACACCTCTTCACACTAGAATATAACTCAGGGACTCTGTTGCTGCCAGAAGCCCAGGCATCCTGGCTCTAGTGGTGGATTTTCTCCTAAATTCAGCCGTTAGAATGTGACTGTTTATTTTAATTGCTTTTAAGGAAGGAGGGCTGTGATCATATAGAAATGACATGATACAGTGATTTGTGGAATAAAACCTGAAGATAGGAGAGTTATTTTGTTTTCCTTGTTCTAGCTCTAAATTTTTGGTTCCTTTGTGTATATTCAGATTTGAACTTACACCTCCTGAAATGAAGTTAGTAGGCTCTTAGCTTTTTCCATGTAACTAATCAAGTTATACCTAAAATTCTCTAGATTATCAATAAAACTGTTCTATATTGAAGCGCAATAATTTTGGTCCTCAAAATAGTGGGGTTTTTTTTTGACATTAATAAAACTGACTTTA
Organism: Pachyuromys duprasi; assembly: GCA_028658305.1. Lineage (NCBI taxonomy): Eukaryota > Metazoa > Chordata > Mammalia > Rodentia > Muridae > Pachyuromys > Pachyuromys duprasi. Next base: position 54,067,285 of record CM053760.1, read on the forward strand.
CCATTTCTTGGCTAGGTATTTCACACCAGCGACCTCTTCTTTAATTTCCTCTTCTGAAAAATGAGAGCACTAACAACATTACTCGACTTTGTAATGCTGCTATGATGACTCCTGAGGTAACATGTCAATACTAGGATGCAAGACCGGCGAAGACCTCATGTTGCTGGTGACAGTGAGAAAAGGCAGAGCCAATTTGGGAAATGTTTTGGCAGAGTCTTCCTACCAAGTTACAAATATCCGTCCTGGATGTGCAAATCAGCAATCCTACCCCCAAGTATTTACACCAGAAGAATGATGAGTACTCATAGCATCAATGTTCAGATCCCCAAAGAAAATACCCCCCAAAACCTTCAGGTCATGAGTTGGCAAACAGCATTTAACCACACAATATAAATGCAAGGTGACTCTCAAAGAAACATGCTACATGAAAGACAGAAGACACAGGCCAACAGATTCCATCCCTATGATAGTTTCAGGTGGTTGAACTGGGGAGATACTGCTGCAGAGAGGGAAGCAGGACTTTTTGTGCAGGAAATGTTCTACTTCATGGTGGTGAGGACAGAAGGTGTGTAATGAGTTTAGGCAAACAAAATATTGCTAAACTCCAAAAGTATGCACTGAAGGTGGGCGATAGAATTTTAAGTTAGTTACACCCAATGAGCTGGGGGGGGGGGGTTTAAACCTAATGTACCCATTACCAAGTGAATATACTTGGGAAACTGCCAATCATCTTCTAGAGGGTGGTCATCAAGATCACAGGCCTGTGCCTATCTGGGCTAAAATCACCTGTTATTGAAGCCACATTGTTCTTATGTCTATATATTGCTTATATCCTGCAAGCACCTTGGACACAAAACGGCCCTAAAAGCAAAAAATAACTCCCACCCAAACTAGGGTCATAAGACCTAATTACCATCGGTAAGCCCAGCTCCAGGACACTTAGATAAAGAGAAACGAGGGGTGCTAGATGTTGTTATTACTCTTTGGTTTCAGTTATGCAAACAATGTGGTTCTTGGCTTGCTAAGTGATTTTAATAAAGTAAAAGCAACTTTCTTACTATTAAAATGTGTTAAAATGCTATTTGACAGTGTATTCTTTATCTCCTTTATGTTGACATTACAAAGCTGTTGACATTTCCATACTTAAATAGAGCCTATAGATACCATCCACTCATGTACGTGTGTATATGTAGGTGTGTATACTTGTACGTTCATGCCATGGGGCACTGACCTGCAGTGGCAGCAGGACTGATGGTGTGACATTCACCTGGGAGAGCATGGAAAGGAACTGGAAGGGCAAGTTGGCAATTTTAGACACTAAACCTCAAGAGGAAAGAATATGGCCATTCCATAACATTCCTTAGCTTTGGTTATTTCTTTCATGCTAACAAGCAATGACAGTCTTCTTAAGTCTTCAGCACATTGCTGGATACCACATACTGAAGCCTTTTTTTGGCACAGGGATAGAAATGAACCTAGATTTCTCTCTCATGCCCAGTGACAATGCCTTAAGGCAGAGGATGTTTTTTAATCCATAGGTCCAATCTATACTGGAAACTCTCTAAAGGGTTCTGGTATACCTTGGTATTGTGTGGAGGTGGTAGGTGAAGAGGCGTCAGTCACTCTTATTACCAAGCCTTTCCTGGCTGCAGGAGAAGCTACAAGCTGAGGGCTGTGTTGAGTTTCTCAAGCTCTGCACTCTGAAACCCGAGATGACGCGGTCTCCTTCCTGCACAACAGTGTAGAACGCTCATGGCGTTATGACTTGTCTAGTTCCCACAGAGGGAGGAATCCTGCCAAATATTTGTAATCTGTGCTAAAGTATGCAATCAGGGAAGCCACACCCAGAAGCAAGTTCATGGCTGCATAATTACAATGCTCTTGCTGGAAGATCAGCTGGGATGGCTTCTAGAGTAGAGGCTGGTGAGTGAGTGTCAACAGGCTCTGAGACACTGCCTCTTTTTCTCTGCAAAATGTGTTTTCCTTTGACTCCGGTAAACACAAAGCTTCCTCCTGCCTCACTGATGAGACACATTAGCTCTATGTGTACATGCAGCTACTTAATAATTTATCTGTACAGAAAGGTTGTAGACAAATAGATTCTCCATGTTGCTTTGTATTTGTGTCATAAAACTAGTGGATGGACTAGTGCCAATGACCATCTCTGTCCTCAAGCTATGGAAGTTCCAGGTAAGACCACACGACATGCTTACATAGGCTCCTCTGACATCAGCCTGACAGTGTTTCCAGGCTGACGCTGCCAGTGTCATTCTGAGGTACTAGAAAAGTTACTAAAGATACGATAAACACTTTTTAAAAAACGAGATTACAGGCCAGGCATCGGGGCCCACACCTTTAATCATACCACTTGGGATGCAGAGGCAGGTGGATCTCTGTGAGTTTGAGGACAGCCTGGTCTATATAGTGAGTTCCAGGGCAGCCAGAGCTATGTAAAGACCCTGTATTAAAACAAAATAAAACAAAGCTGAGACTACTACATTGCATGTATGAGTGAATTTTTCAAAGACTCAATAAAGTTATATTTTTGTATAATAGAAAAACATTTTCAGATTACTGAAACTGGCAGAATTTAAATTTAGTTTTAGAGCTATGGGCAGTGCCACCTATTGAATATTAAGACAATTAATTTTCTTCATCTAAAATATCTAAGTAAAGAAAGATTACAAGTTTGGAATCATAGGCAGGACAGGAACTATGTCCCCAGTTTTGGTAGCATAGCTATAGTGTTCTCCAGGATGGAGGTTGCCCCACTTGAAGGCTCCAGAGGCACCCTGTGCCTCTAATCTTCTTACAGGCAGGAAATTCCTCCACAAAGAAAACTAAACAGCTCATGCTATTAAGTCCTACCTATTCTTCAAGTAGTGAACAGTTAGCTAGCATATACCACAGACTCTCCTGCCTTTCATAGCTCAATGCATTTCTGTGCCAGAATTTGCCCAGGCTCCATCTTCATGGAAGAACATGTCTATATACTAGGTCTTGGTGTTATCTAAGGTCAGACAGGTGCTCAGTATCAAGGTCAGGGCTTGAATTTAATCACAGGTGTTGTGAATTTCAGCCATGAACTCTTCCCACTGCATTCCAGGTCTTTCCCAGTAGTGTGTAGGGACAGTGTTAACACTGGACAGAGTGAAACACCACTGTATCACAGGAACCAACCCAGACCTAGGAACACAGTAGGCAGGGTGCTGATATGTAGGGTCCAGACATCCTCCTGGAAGGGTGATGCCATGGTGGATGCAGGTGTGACACAGAAAGAGTGTCCCATTGAGTCTTCCGACATAGCCTTGAGAAGCAGCACTGCCTCCAGCTTTTCTGGAGGAAAAGCATGTCAGTACCCTGAGGCAAGTGGAAGGGTCAGCGTGGGTGGAGAGAGGCCAGTCAGATGAGAGGGCAGAAGCTCGGCTCAGTCCTGGGGGCTAGGCAGCCTTGGCAACATTGACCTCTCTGGAACCCCTTTCTGGGAGAGACAAGAAGCCACAAGAAGGTCTGCAGCAAGGGGCACTAAAGTCTCCTTCTATTCTGAAAGCATCGTCCGGCTGCTACCTTAAGAAGGAGTATTAGAAGGCAAGGCGGCAGTGAGGATGCTCCCAGGGAAGTTCAGGCAGATGGGCGGCACTCCATCTGGCAAGACTGAAGGAGGAAAAATGAAAAGCCTGGGTTCTCGGTTTGTTTCTAAAAAAGAGAGGAGAGGGTTTGCTGGTGGATAACTTTAAAAGAGGAGGACTTAAAATTGACTCAGTTCAACAGAAGACAATCTTATGCTCAGGTATATTGCCTCTAAAGTCTCAGACAGCTACAAGGTTTGTCTTACCTCATGGTGCAGATGTGATTCAACACAAGCCTGCCTACAAAGCTCTTGAACTCTGTCTTACTTGGATACATCTTTAGCAAGCAAGTATCTCAGTTTCCTGTACCACCTAAGTTTGTTTCCCATGGCACCTATGTGAATCTTCACTGGAGCCTACCCTATTTAAGGCACACAGGAGGCTGCTAGCCACAGAGCCTGTTGGCCATTTCCTCCTGGACAGAGGCTGGCGGGGGCCTTCACACTTCATCTCCAGCTTAGTGATATCACCAGGCATAAAGATATGAAAAAGTTAAAATTCTATAAACACAGCCACTATCACTCTCAGGTTATGTGTAGATTTCTGAGGTGGTACCTTTGGCAGTATATTAGCATTTTTTTCAAGAAATAGTTTTTCTGGAAAAATAGAAAAGGTTACCTCTCCACATATTCATATAAGTTTTGGGAGGGAAGGAAATAAATGATAAGAAGTTAAAATATTGTCATTTACCTGGGAGACAGCATGAACCACATTAGAGAACATGCAAGTGTGTATAGATTATATCTTTTACTATGGTCTTATTAGAAGGGTTGTTGCACTTATAACTTTTACATCACCATTAGCTCCAACAGCCTACTATGTTGACAGGCAGAGTTTTTTTGTTTCTGTTTTGTGTGTGTATGTGTGTGGGAGCTTTCTGTTAATACTTATCAAATGAGCTGCACTAAAGAGAAGAGCCTGGGTCCTCAACCTTCCTAATCCTGCCACCACTCTTTAATACAGTTTCTCATGTTGTGCTGACCTCAACCATAAAATTATTTTCATTGCTACTTCATAACTGTAATTGTGCTACTGTTTTGAACCAAAATGTAAATACCAGCATTTTGATAGTCTTAGGTGACCCCTGTGAAAGGTTCCTTCAACCCCCAAAGAGGTTGCGACCTACAGACTAAGAACGCTGCTTTAGAGCATGTAACAATATGCTCTTGTACAACTGATGAGTAGAACAAATATAAACGTACTGTGACTATGCCATCTAAAAGTGGTGTGTGTGTGTGTGTGTGTGTGTGTGTGTGTATGCTTGAAATGGGGAATAAGATGAACCCAGTGCCTTTCATGAGCCAAATAAGTGCTATTGTTGTGACAGACAAATTTTAAGCCCGTGGAGAGAGAGACAGCGTGGCCTGTGAGGCAGCCGTATTTCCTTCCCGATTGGAGAAAATCACAGAAAGACTCATGACGGCTTGATCTTCATCATCTCACTTTGTCCACGCCCAGTACTAGAAACTGAGCCAAGACAGCTCATAAAATTACTTAAGTGCAGGCCTTTAAAACTACCTCTCAATGAATACATGAAAGCTTTCACTGGCTATTATAAAGTAACCTTATTTTCTGAACGGCATATACCTTATGACTAATGTCGTCTAGCAATGGAGCAATTGAAGGACACTCCCCCTGAATTACAACCCAGGGAGATTTGAAATGCAAAGCTAAATATAAGCAACTGGGTATTCGGGGTGGTTATGTTCTGGGCATCCCTGAGCAGTGAACCCAAAGCTCCCTGGGTGCAGTCATCATATGACACAAATCTTTTCCATCTGCTTTTGTTTCTTCTAAGATTTCTCTTCTCAGGGTTTTTGTCCAAGCTGCTATTCTGTCATTCACAAATCTAACAGCTTTAGCTCCCAGAGCACAGTTCATCTATATAGTAGAATCAATCAAGGATGCACTTCATAAATGTTACCTAAAAAATTCTAATAAAGAAGAGCCATGATTTTCTTGAGCCAAGTGGACTATACACTTGACTTAACCTTAAATGAACATTCAAATTAGCTTTCAACAGAATAGAGACCAAGTTGAAATGCTTGTAGGTATATTCAAAGCCTGACCACAAATAATGAAACTGCTCTTGTTACAAAAAATAAAACTGGGTGCATACTTACATATACAAATGAACTGGGAAATTATCCTGGAAGCCTAAGGTTATGCCAGTCTTGCTTCCAGATATTTCTGGTCTATCTCCTTGACAATTGCTTTAATGGTGAGTCTAAACTTTAGAAACTGGGTTGTACCTCAGCATAGCTTACTTGGCTCATTGAAGGCCCTGTGTTCATCCCAGTACCTCCAAATACAAAAACCAGCTTTAGATGGCATAGTTCTACTCACAGTTTCTAATTATGATTACATAGGCTCCCTGCTTGCAGGAAAACAACCAGCATATTCTGGATCCGTTCTTCCCTAGGAATCCAGCATGACTTAGGGAGTATCAAATGTAAAATATCTATAGAAAGTAACATTGCCACAATAAAGGCATATTCAGGGGACAAGTCATGAATGTTACATTGTCTGTGGCCACATGTGAACATTATTTATGCATGTAGTCTAAGAGGGGAGACAGTAAGGGAAGAGGGGCTTTTCTAGTCAGATACAGAATCAGGGTTCCTTTCTTCAACTGATGCTTGGCTTGCTCCCTCCTGGTGAGATTAAAGCTTTGGCAAGTGGTTTATCTTGGCTAATGTATACTTTAGTTCTGTGTATATAGAAACACACATATATATACACTGCTGTGTTTATATAGTATATGCATGTGAAATATTCCTGGAGATTGAGGCCTGGAATGGGCAGTGACACCTAGGAAGTTGGAACCCAAATCTTTTAAATCCTTCTCTGAAGGATCCTGGACCTATGCACTAAAAACACATAGGCAGAAACATGAGGAAAGGCCTCTCCTTCACTGCATGTAAGTTTAGCAGGGTCTGTCTTCCATTTCCAGGAGGAATGGAACATTTTGTGGTGGCATCCTTTTGTCTCTGGGGACTTTAAAACATGAATAGGGATATGAGAAGTTCTAGAGATAGACTACTCAGGCTTCTGCTCTAAATCAAGTCCAGAGAGTTAAGATGGAAGAGAAAAAACAGTTGCTGCCAGGAGTCTGGTACCAAGACAGATGGTAGTAGAGCCTTTGAGCCATGGCTCTTGTGTATGCATGACCCCATATATCCAGACAGAGGTCAGCAGTGGCTGGCATGCTTGTTAGGACACTCTGGGTCTGGTTCCTTCCTTCCTTCCTTCTTTCCTTCCTTCCTTCCTTCCTTCCTTCCTTCCTTCCTTCCTTCCTTCCTTCCTTCCTTCCTTCCTTCCTTCTATCCATCCTTCCTTTCTTTCTCTTTGTTGGAAGAGATGTGTATTTCCTTGGAAAGGAACAGATACATTGGTTTTTAGGATTATAAATGCCAATGGAGATTTTAAAAGTATTCTGAACATGTAGCCATAAAGGTTCTACATATACGTTCATGACATCAGATAATGGCAGTATGCTGAAGATAACTTACATGGAAATAGAAAAAGTGGCTCAACTATTGGAAATGTTAGAAAGTTAGAGGGCAGGAAGACAAATCAGTCAGTGAAGTCCTGGGCACACAAGCATGAAACCCTGAGTTTGGACCTCAGCACCATGTTAAAATAAAAGCTGGCACAGTCACACATACTTGTAATCCCAGCACTAGAGAGTCAGGGAAAGAGATCCCTGGAGCTTGGTGAGTTGATGAGTCCAGCCTAAGCAGCCTAAGCAGCAAGATGCAGTTCTCAGTTTCTCTCGTTCTTTCTCTTTCAAGAAATGTTACAAAGGTAGAAATATGCGCTAGCCTCTGGTTATCTGCTTGACATGACATCCTAGTCTGTGTACAGATGAAACAGTATGTGCTTAGACTGTTTAAACAGTTAAATGTTTGAGTGAGTGCGGTATTCTGAATAGCTCTTCTATGTCAATGGGACCACTGCTTCTGACCTCTGGCCTTCTCTGACTTGACTCTTGGCTGTTCCATAATAAAGGTCCCTGTGGTTGCTGACGTACTCTTCACCCCAAGTTCAAAGGCCTCAGTGGACACCAGACACTATGGATGGAATTGAGCCCTATATTTTCTAAGCTTTTCCGACTCATGTGTGTCTGTGACAAAGCTTGTTTTCATTTCTATTTTATTTTTGAGGCATGGTCTCATCTTATGCTGTCCTCAAACTCATGATCTTCCTGTCTCTAACTCTTGGATGCTGGAATTACACCTGGCTTATGATATAATTCTGCTTATGCATTAACACACAGAAAGAACAATAAACCTAATAATTCAGCAGAATAGTCCTGACAATGTACTGTAAGTGATATGTGGTCTATTTCTCGAACTTTCCACTTAATATATTTGGATTACAAGTGACCGAAAGCAGGGGAGTGAGATTAAACAAAGGGATGCAGCTGCATTATAACTGGGGCCACCTGAATGTCCAGGGCCATGTCCTGGCTGAGATCCTTCACAAGATCCCATGAAGAAGCTGTCCACTTTCTTCACAGGCAACATCACAGCTCTCACGGTAGGGTGGAGATGTCTTCAGGGTGGGGACACTGGTCTCTTCACACAGAGAGCTGGTGTAGCACCTCCTAGGTCCAGTTAACTTTCTGGGATAGCTCTAGAGTATATTCACTTCCTCATGCACAGAGGTAGAAGGCCTGAGGCGACCAGGTCATACAAGCTTTTGTAAGAAATCTACAGAAGTCAATAATTTAGTATGCTTCCTATGGGGGCTCTCCCCTTAAACTCCCACAAACTCCTAAAAACATGAAACATTCCCCTACTTGTCCATTTTCTTCCTCTATTCAGACTCTCAGGAAAAAGCTGCTGTTTCTTTGAAATACTGTAAAGTTAAACATGACAGAGCCATCAAGAAAAGAAGCAGTTCTTAAATGAAAAGTCTGAATACTGACTTAATTGTATAAGGAAAAATTTTAAATTATTTTAAATACTTACTAATGTATTCAACTTTTATGGGAGGTTTCATTTTTATTCTGCTTTCTGGAAAAGAAAGAATGTAGTCCTTTGATTCCATTTTTACAGTCACAAAAGGCATCACAAGAAACTGAATTTAGGCTCAACTCAAAGACCTTCTATACCCTTTTAAGGAAGAGGGAAAGTGAGAGCCTGTAGCAAGCTTCTTGAAATCTAAATCATGAATTTACCCTTGGTGGGCAGCAAAGCTACAATTTTTGAATCCTAGTAACTCTGAGCAGAGTCAGAAGCCACTCCGGGAAGAGTACACATTACACTGTAAATACTTGTGGCTGGCCAAAAGAGGTGGGATTAGAGATGACCTATGGGGGTACTGGGTCCCCCAGATGACTAAGGGGAATATGGGTATACAGGTCAATGGTGCATATTTCTGGGTTTACTGCAGACTTGAACTATGTGGCATGATGTAGGCACCCAGACACAGATGGACAGAGATGGTGGGGAGGAGGGGCAAAGGAGCCACACATTGTGAGTGCCCTCATCTCTCCTGGGGCTATGATGCCAACCTGAGCAACACTTTATCAGGCACAGAAATTTAAGTTTCAAAGATCCATCTCAGACATCTTTCTGGAAATCTGAGACCCTGACTGTACTTTGAAAGATAATTGATGGAAGGTAGGAGTCAAGAGGGGTCAGTATAATTTACCACATTCATAAATCAGAATAGCAAAGTATACAAAAGCCTAGCTCAGGGAGGGCCAGTGCTGTGGTCCAGAGACATGGTACTGCTCAGAAGTCTGCTGAAGAAGCATCAGCAATGGCTGGAGGTCTGTCTATACCATGTTCACCACCTATCCCTGCTAGATCTTCTCTTTCCTTCTTCTGCTTCTGCCACCCCTTCTTTCCACAGGTGAGCATCCTTATTTTCAAAGGTGCAAACTGTACCTTGTAGTGCGCTTAATTTATTACTAACCAACTTGACTCTTATTTGTTACATAATGTATATTTGTTATTAAAACTCTAGCTACATTTCTTGACTGTTTCACTGTATATATACAATGTTCTCTTCTCAAAGCAAATGAAATAAAACCCACAGAATCTCTGACATTCCCTGCTGTGTATCTGTCTCATCTTCCTTTATGGCCTGGTTTCACACTTCCAGAATGGAAGGCCCACCTGTTTTAACAGTCTCTTTCGTTTATTCATAGAGTTCAAACTTAAATACAAGTCTGTACAAGTTTAATGGATACATATCCCTTCCACTGATACATGAGTATTTCTGTTGAACGCAGGATTAAAAAGGAACTGATTTATTGTATTTTATTTTGTCAAACTACAGCCTCGAATCTAAGACCCCTAAAGTAGAGTTCCTATTTTCATATTATATGTATATAGAGGAACAGGTTTTCCAATGTGGTTACAAGCTGACTCATGATGGGCAGACCAGATGTTAGAGACATTACACATCCAAGTTCTCTGAGCAGAGTGTGAGAAGACCTGAATCCCAAATGACGCTTCCAGACCACACAGATTCTGAAGCAAGGAGCCACAACAGCTCATGGTCAAACTGGCCTACTTCTAAGCAAAAGCTGACACAATCTGACATTGACGGCAGCAGCACAAGACTGACTTTGGTAAATCAGTTGCTGCTCATCCCCTACTCATTGTCAAATAAGAGAAGTCCTGTGAGAAACAGGGACTCACAGCATGGCTTGGTTTTAGAATCAGAGTAAGGCTTAAAGAAACACAGCAATATTGGCAGAGCTAAAACAGCTCTTAAAGAATATCTGCTCTACTCTGTCACACCTGACTAAAAATCCTCTGCCCACCCAAGAGCCTGAGAGATTATACCTGCTCCTGGGTATGTTGTTGAATGCTGAGGAACCTTAATTGTTTCCGGGCTAACATTTTTACAGGCATTTAAGTTAAGTGCTAAGGGACTTTGGGCAAAAACACTGAGGTGCAGAGAATTCGTTTCCCTCCTGCCTGAGGAATTGGCTTTATCTCAGAGACAACTCTGCCCTAGTCCACACTAAGAAGAGAGATGATCCACTGTGTTGATTTATGACTGCAGGTTTTTGTGCTCCAGATTACTATCCAAGGTAGATTTCTTAATGCAGTTGGATCGAAGCCCATACATGCAAGGAGGAGCTCAAGTGCCAATTGACGCCCTCATGGCCATACAGATGCAGCCACACACCTTGAGTGAAGATGCTGAACTCTCTCTTAAGCACAAGCTGGCTGGCGTACATGGAGTGGGTTCCCTAGTTAAGCAAGGACCTGTGAAATGACAGCTGGGGTGGGGAGCACACAGGCACAGGGAGGTTCACCTTATGTCCTCTCTCTTTCCCTGGGAAAGCAGAATGCTTTCGTTATCAGCTTGTAAATATTCTTACTGAGTTCATCTTTTTTTTTTTATCTTCACTGGCTCCTCTCCTGAATATGATAATATAGTATATCCAGACATATCCTGTCACTGCAAAGAAATTGGCAGCTTGTATAGAGATTTTCATTACAGGAAAGAAGGAAGGAGGAAAAGAAGAAGGAAAAGAAAGAGAGGAAGGAAAGAAGGAAGGAAGCAAGCAAACAAGAAAGAAATTAAAAGTTACTTCTCAAAATAGTTTTTTCTGTCTGAGTGGAATTTGATTAAAAACTATTTTGTCAGTTGGAGGTACAGGGCTATGCTACAGTGCATGCTTAGTATGCACAGACTCTGAGTTCAATTCACAGCCCATATGCATTTTTGAATAAAAATATGACCCCTCCCAGTATGTTATATAAGCACAGAAATACCCTTTCCCATTCTACAGTGATGTTGTGGGGCAGCACACTGGCCAGTGTTTTCAACATCTCTCCCAGCCTACAACAGCAGGGTGCACACAAAGGCCATGGTCTGCCCCTGAGCATCACAGTGCTGTGGAAATAGCCTAAGGTTTATCTGCACTCTGGGGAACTTCAGTAAGCACTTGGGTCACAGTGAGCACACAGACCATTGCGGAACCAAGGATTTTCTTAGTATTCCTCAGCATAACTTTCCTCCTCTTTCCCCCACCTTTGATATGGACATTTAAAAAAATGAATTCAAAGATTCCGTTCTCATATGCCAGAAATATGTTTTTAGAAGTCTAGGCAATCTGGCTTTCTTAGGATTATCACTCACAAACTTCTTTAGGTGTCAGCTGTTTGTTGTATTAACAGGTACTGTGGAAAATAAAATAGCAAAACAAGATACAATTCTTGAGGGTAACAAGCTACTTTTTTTTATTTTGCTAAGGGAGTAAAATTAATATTGATGATAACACTCAGCAACACCACAAAGCTGTCTTCCAGGTTGGAACTGTGTAATACTAGCTATAAACACAACAGCATGATCCAAAAGAAAATGAAGGGTATGAGAGGTAGAAGCAACCCTATATAAGAACAGAAGTATCACATGCTGAGCGAAAAGCCCCGCCTGGTAGAGAGAAGGTATAGCACTTGGAAGAATTATGAAGAGCTCTGAAGGTCGCAAAACAATGCAGACTCATGTGCGATGCAGGAGCAAATGATTCCACAGAGTGGAGAAGCTAGGACAGAATTTAGGAAGGTTGATACAGTCTGAGTTAAGCTTGCCTATTGGAAAAAGAAGATTAAAGCTGCACGAACAGGCAGAAAGAAACTTCAGGAAGTCAAAGGCACACTACAGAAGAGGGCCTAGACAGGTGAATAAGGCAACACAGTAGAAAGTATAAAAGAGAGGGATAAAGAAATGGCTCAGTGGGTAAATGCATGCAGCCACAAGGACCTGAGTTCAGATCCTCAGGACTCATGTAAAAGCTGAGCCTTATGGCACACATCTGTAACCCTAGTGCGAGGAGGTGGAAGTAAGCATGGCCTAGGATATCACTAGAAGCTAGTCTTGCTGAAATGGTGAGCTCCATCTCCTTGAGTCAAAAAAAAAAAAAAAAGATGAAAAAGCAACAGTATACCTTGAGGTTGACCTCTGGCCTCTATACATAGGTGAGTGCATCTACACATACACATACACAGAAGAAGTGAGTAAACAGTACTTAGGATGCAATATATGCTCAGTAAATGCAGCATATTGGATCTTTCATAGTTGTCTCCAATGTCTGAAGATAAAAGTGAACAAGCAGGAAGTAATTAAGTAATTAAGTAGTCTCTGCCTGCTGGGGCTTGCTTTGGGACTAATATTCTAATATGACAGTTCTTGTTCTACTGATTTTAGGAAATGTGCAATTGTACTTTTGTCTGACCTAAAAGGTCCCTTTAGAACTGGATCATGAAGCGGCTTTAGGATCACTGACACATAGTTAAGATTCTGGGCTCATTGCATAAAGATGTTTCCTCTTTCCTTACCTCTGTAACTTTGGATGATTAGGTACTGGTCCTATAGAGAATACTAACTCCACTGGAGAACAAAGATTGAGTAGTAAAGTTTAATTCCACTGGTAGGTTTTGATACTTTGCCACATGCCAGCCATGATGCTGGGAATGCAATGGAAAAGACATGTTCTAACATTTAAAGAGCTTAAAACAGCCCCTCCTCCAATCTCTCACCCCTTCCCCCATGTCAGACTCCATGAAAAATGTTCTGGAACATTTGGAACTGCAGTGCTGGGGCTGCAAAAAGCTCATGTGCTCAGTGAAGTCTGTGCAGAGGAATGTGCCCATGTGCACCAACATTCTTGGCTTATACCAGTCCTAGGCTACATCTGACTAGGTCCCCCTTCCACTTTCAATATCTAGGTGGTTAATTTGTTTTTTACCCTAATCCCATCTTAACACCTACCAGTGCCTTGTTGATACCTTAAAGTCAAATCTATGCTCAGCGCTTCAGCAAGATGTATACATACTTAATACGGAATAATAAAAAAATAGATGGCTGCCAGGAGTAGTGGCACATGCCTTTAATTCCAGCACATGGACGCAAAGGCAAAGACAGAGGGGCAGGGGACAGGGGGCAGAGGCACATCTCTCTATGGATTACAGGCCAGGAAAGGGTATAAAGGGAGACCCTGTTTCAAAGTAACAGACGTCAGCGAATGATCAGACTCATGCTAGATGTTTTTGTAATCAAATGAGCTATGAGAAAATATTAATTACTCTTAAGTACCTTGGAAAAACACAAGTCTCATGGGAGCAAACTGTTCATCTCACTCCTGGGAAACTGCAGGAGTTTCTAGAGAAGAGCTGGAAACCAGAAGGATAGAAATGATGGAATTGAGGTCCTATGAGGCAACAGGACCAGATCATCCACAGCTAAAGCGGGGCAGTGAGAAAAAGCACTGTGAGGTCAGTTCCGTGGGCATATTAGCAGCATCAGCCTGATGGGTCTGAGAAGGGTTTGGGGCAGAGGCCAAGTCGGAGTTGGAGGCTGGTACAAAAATGAGAGTCAAGGGCAATGAGTCTGAGTGACAAACAGGCAAAAAAAAGATCAAGGTTCAGGTTAAAGGAAGGAATGATGAAGAGAAAGAGAAGTAAGGGACGGACTCAAGTTTTCTGGCCTGTTTGTTCTAACCTGGAGCTTGTGAGAGATAAAATAACAAACTGATAGCAACAGCACAAAGCCTCAAAAAGGGATTTCATGTTTTGAAAGTCATTTGCTTTTGCCAGTAACATACGAAAAACACGGAAAGACAGGGAAGCCCCCTTTGAGGTCTATCTTCAAAACACCACAGACACTGGACAATTTTGTAAGAATAGGGCTCTTCCTGTAGGGACACAGAAGAACCTGTGTGACCATGATGCCCCACCTGTATAGGCCTTCTCCCACAATTTTGGCCATTCTACTGCAGATCTCTTCTACCTCCTCTTTCACCCAGCACATTAGCACTAAAAGGGAAGCACTATGCTTAATGACCCCTGTGGCTGGACAGCATGTCGTCCAACAGATCTCAAAAATCAAAGGAAATTACTTTAAAGGCAAAACCTCATGCCAATATTTAGGAGAAGGCAAGGAAGCATTTGGCATCTCTTACTGGTTCCTAACTTGTAACTTTCCAAATTCGCTTGCTGTCAACTGAACTGGGCATGGAACCACTTACAACTGGTGGTTTGTGGATAACAGAGTAGTATTTTAGCATTTAAGTGGATCTTGGGTTTCAGTACCTCTCAAATGTTGTTTACTCAAAATTTCAATATTATTATTGGTTGGGAATAGAAGGAATTAAAATTACATCTCACGGTACCCACCAGAACCACGTCTCTGCTAACCATACTTATGTGACTTTAAAGAAACAAAATCAAGTTGTAAGGTTTTAAGGTAAAACACTAGCTGAAAAGATTCTGATTTTTAAAAATATTTATCTGTCTATCCACCTATTTATATATGACAAAAATTCTTGGTAGGGAAGGCTTAGTGTCAGATTAAAGAGACACAATGAGAAAAGGAACTAAAAGACAGTTGTGTCAAAGGACCTGTTCTAGAGCCTTGCCAACTGCTGCTGTATCTGGGGAAAGTATTGGAAAAATATGGCCATATGCTCGCCCCCCGGAGGGGGCAGCCTTTGCACAGGCTTGCCATAATATGCTGGGAACATGCTGGCCTCCTGTCCTCTCTGTCTTCACTCTTTCTGAGAGACAAATGCCATCACTATTCCGATGTGGGACTTGGAGCATATGCTTATATGGAAAATAATATATACTAAGTGTAGATAAAATATCTTGAATATCTTTGCCCTTATTTTAGGTATGTTATTAGGAAAACAGATTTTTGTTTGAAGTGCTGTCGTGCTAATATCATTAAAACAAGCTTCCTAGCAGAAAAATAGTTTCAAGTTCAAAATTTGTTCTTGTACTAGATTTCCCTTACTGGCCACATAGATAATTAAGCACTCTTAAACGTTTTTTTTTTAAATAGCATAAGATATATAAACAAATGAAAAGAGGATAAACAAATGCACCACTCATTCAACTTTAGTGACATAGAGAATAGGCATCCTGAGGTATCAGGAGACCATCCGTAGTCCCCCTTCGACAGAGAGACAAGAAAGAACCATTTATTCACCATTTTAAGAAACACATGTGAAAAACATGGCATCTTTATTTATATCAAAGCTTGGAAGAGAAACAATGAGAAGTCTTTAACTTTTCTGACACTTGAGGTATCGCCCTCTTCAAGCAGTGAAGTGCGTTCAGAGACTAGAGGGCAGAAGAGGATAAAGGAGGAATGCCCTGTCATGCTTGGAACAGACCCACAGATGAACTCATGAGTGGGTCTGAATCTCCTGTGTACATGGATAAGCAAGTCACTGTGCCATGACAGAGGATATACACAGCACAGTTAGCTGATGGCAGCACCTGAGAGGAGGCCATAATATCAGCCCACAGTGAGGTAATAATTTAGGATGTGGGAAGGCGTGTTTGGGTTTTCTTCAAACCATGTCTACTGTAACAGCATCAAATGAGTATTCTTTTTATTTTGTTTTGGGTTTTGGCAATGCTAACGATCAGCCCAGGGCTGTAAGCATACTGGGCAAGTGCTCTATCACTGGACCCTAGAATATCCCCTGCCTTATAATATTCTTTTAAATTGAAAGCTTAGAATCTATGCTAGAAATCCTAAGGGCACCTTAATGAAGGAAGGTGAAAATAAATGGGCTTTGATCACACCTCTTGGGCACTGGAAACTCAGAGGACCAGTGAGTGTGGTGGTCATAAAGTTATAGTCTATGCCCATAGATCTGGTTTTCTTTTAGCTTTTAATCTATTTAAAATTTTCTTACATTTTATTTGTTTGTTTGTACATTTATTTATTTGAGCATGTGTGTATATGCATGTGTATACACACACACAATTTGGCAGGCTTAGTGGCAATCACCTTTATCTGTGAGCCATCTCACTGGTCCTGGGCTTTCCTTTCAATGTAACTCAGAAATAGCTCTGCTCAGTAAGAGAATGTTGTCAGTCACACACAGAAAAGACAAAGAGCCATTGTTGGGCCTTGATACTTCCAACTCTCAGAGAATTCTTCAGAGACTCCAGGTTTGATGCCTGTGCTGCTGGCAGAATACACATGGCCAGCTGGGATCTCCAGCTCCCCAGGTAGTCATGACAAGTTAGGTTTGAGCATGGTAAGGAGGTACCCCAGAGGCTGAGCAAGACAGGGCAGTCTAGAGTAGTAGCAAAGAAGCACCTGTGTCCTTAGTGCTATGAGCTCCTAGCCAGAAGAAATGAGACCGGTGTGGTAGCAGGGAGAGGGTATCCCTGAAGGCCCAAAGGGCAGAAGAATAAAGATTTTAGGTAGCTCAGATGAAGGGGATGAAGGGATGGATGGGGAAGGCTAGCCTGGGGAATGACTGTGTCACCCAGGGCAGCCTTGGGGAAGTCATTTGGCTCTTTGTTGTGCCAGTTTCCTCATCTGAAATGAAGACAGTAAAGTCAACACGCCCAGGTCAGAGGCAGGAAATCTTAGGAAGGCTCCATGTTGCAGTAGGTAGGGAAAAGAAGCCACATCCTCAATCCATGGCACAAGCCACCAGCTCCATAAAGGTTTGCACTGCCTGTTCTCAAGAGCCAGGGAGACAGTTTCATTTAACTCCTATTCTTAGCTGATCATCACAAAAGGGAAATGACAAGTGACATGGCCAAGGCTTTGGCCTCTCTATTTTCTAAAGCAAGAACTTGATTTGCTAGCTATGGACACACAATTAGTGACTTCACATTAGAGAAGAAAAGGAAAGGAGATGACCAAGAAGAAATGCTCTAAATAGTATTTAGAGCTGGAACTGAGGGGTATGTTTCAAAATAGAAGTTTGAGTGGCTGGAGAGATGGTTTAGAGATTAAGAGCACTTGCAGAGGACCCAAATTCGGTACCTGATACCCACATGGTAGCTCACAACCAACTGCAGCTTCAGTTCTAGGGAATCTGACATCCTCTTCTGACCTCCACGGACTCCATGACTCACATGGCACATGGACATAAATGCAGGCAAAACTCTCATGCTTACAGAATAAAATAATAAATCTTTAAAAAGTACATCAAAGGCACTTGAGATTTGGAGAGAGAGCTGTTACTCTGCCTGGCTCAGCCAAGGCAAAGCCTAAGAACTGAGTCAGCACACCTTGTCATAGTCTGTGACAGATCTGGTGCAGTAGCTCTGGATTAACTGTGTATTCATTTCTAGAAATGGTCAATAAAAATTATCCCACATATGAAAAGATTGCATGAAACCCCAAACCAAACAAGTGCACTTCATGTAAATGATTCCAGGTCTTAAACAGTATTCTTGCTCTGCCTGAGTCTCTGAAGGCAGGGCTTGTGTTAAGGCTCGATGTGTCCAAGAATCAGGGCTCATCAACCCTCTTGCAAGAGGGCTGCTCCCCTGCACCCTGCTTGTCGCCTTGGCTCTGTTTCAGAATGCTCAGCTTCTACTGTATCTACTTGATGGGAGGAGCCTGAGCACATTCTCAAGAGGCTTCAGCACAGTCTGGCCAAGGGACCCAGTACTCTACTTACGGGCTTGCTAAAGAGTCCATCTGCCTCACAGATCAGATGCCTCAATAAATAGCCAGCTGATTCCTGATTTTCTTTTCTATGCATATCTATGGCATTCATTTAGACTTAGATGATTAGTGGCCACCTGTTCTTCACCTGTTGTGGTATAAATTTGGTCAGTGTGTCAGTCTAATAGGGCTTCAGGCTATCAGGGGATTATGCCGGACCACTGCATGTGGGCTCACCACAGAGTAGCCTACACACATCTGTAAAACATACTAGTTTCCTGAGCTCCTACTTAGCTTCAATACCCTTGGACTCTAAGAGGGGCTGAGGTGGGGAAAGCCAAGACTGCCTATGGATTTCTATAATTAGACCATCAGTTTAGTTTTAACTGGAAAATGCTTCAGTAACAGGAAGTGGGGTCCAATATGCAAGCTCTGTTGGGCAGGGTACTTTTGTTCTGTTGGAAGGGAACAACATCGAGCTTTTCTATAGCAGCGTATGAGCCTGTAGAGGGTTTTTCTACAAACTTGGAAAGGGCTGGCTACAGGTCATAGGTGATACAGGGATAAGTTAGATCAGTAAAAAGATAGTTTATAAGCATAAAAATCTATGAAAGGGTACTCTAAAACAAAGACAAGTAAAACCTTGGGCCTGCAGAAGAGAGGGGCCAGATGTGACTCTGCAAGCTAATTTTCTAAGCATGGGGAACTGCAAGGAATGAAAACCCCCTACCACTATACACACAAGGCTGAATTGTAAGTATTTTCCCCAGAAAGAATCAGTTTTTATCATTTTTTAAATGAAGTTAATGTAGCTGAAAGGTCAGGGACAACTAAGCCATCTCTATTTTCCTGAATACAGATCAAGGGCATACTACTCAATAGCAGATGCTTGGATAGCCTTGAAGCTGGCTGCTCAGACTCTTGGGTTGCCAAAGCTACTGCCCTACTGGTGTGAGGACAAACCCTGGCAAAGTATGCTCTGAACAGCTTTCTCCTCAAGTCTGAGGGATCACCTTAGAAACCACGGACTAAGGTGGTAAATCTTAACAAAATACGACAATAATTCTAGTTGCTTTGCTAGTATTGCCTGAGAAGAAATAGGTCATGGATAATTTTCTAAGAACTCATGGAAAACACTGAGACTATATTTACAATGGTCCTAAATGTAAGTAACAATGAAACACTTGGTAGGAAATAAAGGAAAAACCCATCTTAGCCCTGTTCACACTGAACCTGCTGTGGATGTAGTCTGTGGTATTGGGATGTCCCTTAGCATTCTTCACATATAGTAAGTTTAGGTATGATTCGTAGATCCATCTTGTTTACCCCTACGTTATCAGTCTATTTGTCTTTGAGGCCCCAAGCTACCTGTTACTCCCCTTCTTGCATTAGAACTGACTTAGGAAACTTCTGGAGGGCCATCTTTTCATCCAGTTTCAGGGAAGTGTAGATTGAAGTCTCTGTTGGTTACATGGGACTAACTAGGTAAAGGGGGCTTTTCTGACATAGAAAATGGCACTGTGAGCATTTGGGGCTGACATGACACACTGGCCATCTGATGCTTGCTTTGCTGCATAGTCAACAGAACACTGCTGGCAAACTCTTTCTAAGTCCTCACCTAAGCTTTAACTAATGCCTGACATATCTTCTCTCTTTATGATTCCATGACAGTGACCTCCTCTTTAACCCTCCCTAACACTTGGAAACAGAGTCAAGGATCAAGAAAGAAAATGAGATTAGAGATTTGAAGTTTTCTGACATAGAAGATTATGGGCAATAAAGGTAGATTAATCCAGACTCCTTTGAGGAGTTCTTTTCTTTGATAACAATCACATCGGTTCTCAATAATATCTTTGATCATAATGATCTCAATACATTTTACAAATACTAGTTTAATCTCCTACTGTTTTATGAAGTTTAGAATGATCATTTTTAGCTTAGATGCTGGAGAAAATGAGATGATGTATGTAATTGAAGATATAGATAACCAAACACTGAACTTTGCAATGTTGCCTTCCATTTAAACCCCTAATTATCTTGGCCAAAGTATTCAATATTGTTTCCTTTATATGAATAAATCAATATTATTGCCAATAGTCCACATAAGTAAGTAAATAAATAAAACACAATCTTAGCAAACCTTCCTAGCAAAGTTGTGGTGCAAATTGTCACTCAAACAGAGAAAATATGCAGCATGAATGTGATTTATTACCAATTCATCTTGAACCCAGAGGAGTTAAAAAATAAAGTTTAACTGGCTGATAAAAATATAGAGATGGAGCCAGGCACGGTGGTGCACACCTGTAATCCCAGCACTCTGGGAGGCAGAGGCAGGTATATCTCTGTGGGTTTAAGGCTATCCTAATCTACAAAGTGAGTCCAGGACAGCCAAGGCTACATAGAGAAACCCTGTCTCAAAAAAAATGGAGAAAGGAAAGAAAGAAGAGTTGCGTTCAAATAGTGGCACACACACACATACACAGAAAAAGGAAGGGAGAGGGCAGAAAGGGAAAGTAGACTATTTCTAGTAAGCACAAGTTTTTGTTGGGTTTAGATTTCAACAGAGGTTGGTTGGTAGCTAAACAATAAAAATATTTAGTTGGAGGAGGAGCAAAGAGAAAATAATATGAATCATAAAGTCTGACAAATGTTCAGCAGTAAATGGGGACACAGAGCAGATATATAAAGCTGTTTGAAAACTATACCATTGAATTTACACTTCTCCAAAAACAGAATTCTGTAAACAGACTACAAAGAGCCAGCCACTGACATGAGATTGAGCAGTTGTAAGAACCATGGCAGAATCACTGTAAGCACTCTCAATGGATAAGCAACGAACTCTATATTATATTTTGCAGACAAAGCTGAACAATGGGGTAGGCATTAGTCTTTTCCCAGATGAGTTAAGTGAAACCATGATTAGAAACACTCCCATGGCCACTGCTACCTGCCTGAGCTGGAATGCTCTAGTTATCCAGTGGATTCCTATGTTATCTTTTCACCTCCTTTCTGGAATCACTTACTGTTTGCTCAGCACCACATGTGACAACTGGGCACAAATCCTGGTTGCTCCTGGCACCCACCACCCACCCACACTGGGATCCAGAACTTGGGCTGTTTGTTCAGAGTCTCCTCCCTGTAGTTGCCTCCCACTCCCCTACTCACCCAGCTGAATGAGGAGACAATGCATTGGCATAAGCAACCATCCCACCTTTAAGACAAGTAGGAGGTGCTGACTCACCAAGACAGTATTTCATCTCACCAACAGGAAAACAGGGTTGGACCAACGGACTTCCCTATGCCCCATACTCATACACTAACACATGATATATAAAAGAGACAGATGTATCTGATAGCACGAAGAAGAAGAAACTAAAAAACAAAACAAAACAAAACAAAAACCAAAAAAGCAACTATTAACTGTTTTGATCCATATCCCCTTCATTCAATGATTAGTAGATCCAACATGGTTATTTCTTCATACTTTCACTGTAAATTGACATTTTTCGCAAAATACTTTCTTTAGATAGAAAGTTACCTAAGATGCCTTTTGTACAAATAATATTATTGGCACAGTGTCCTTAATCTTCAAAGGCATTTTCGGACTGTCTACACACTGTCCTCACATTGTGGGTGCAGAGGCACCTGCTCTGATGAAGCTATAGGGTAGGGCTGGTTTCACTATTGCTGTTACTAGCTTTCTATGAAAAACCAAGAATCAACTCAGCTTTGCTGAGCTTGTGTGAGATGACTGGAAGAAATTAAAGAGAAAATTGCAAGGATGACTGTAGAAAAACGATTTATGAAGGGCAGAATTTTAGAACATATTTAAAAAATGAAGGTAATATTTGAAAAAGAACAGCAAGAAAGTAAAGGTCACAAAATAAAAGAACTACCAGAGAAGAATAAATAGGGAGAAAGAAAGAAAGATGGAATTAGGATATTTTAAAGGCTGGATATATATGCTTCTATAAAGAACTTCAATAGTCATTTTACTAAAGAATTTCAGACAGAATGAAAACAAGGGGACTTTTCTTCTTCTACTATTTAGAGTTTTGTTATAATTTAATATATTGCTCTGAGTGACTTTGGTGATGCTGGAGCTGACTGGAAACTATGAGAGTGACTCTCTCTTGATGTGTATACATTCTTTTATCAAGGCCATCCATTCATTGTCTCTCCAGGTGAAAATGACACATCTACTATGATGGGGCAAGCACTCTAGAAAGGGATCAGCTGGCTTTGCCGGAGCTTCACCAAGCTTCACTGACATCTGTGCAGTACCTCAAAATTAAGATTTCACCCATTTCAACAGTGTGTCCACTGAGGTCATAGGAATATTTCCATTGCTACGTCACAGGGAGAAAACAGAACAAGTAAAGGAGATTAGGAGCTTTTTAGAAAATTGACTAAAGTATGAATATTGGGAAAAAGGTGTCGAGGCATATAAGTAAATGAGTTATATTTAAATTATCACTATATTTTCTTTCAAATATAATTCCAGTAAAGATTATAGTATTTTCTAGTCATTTAAAATGAAGACTTATTCAAAAATAAATAACACTTTTTTTTCCAGACAGAGTTTCTCTGTGTGACCTTGGCTGTCCTGGATTCACTTTGTAGACCATGTTAGCCTTAAGCTCACAGAGATCTGCTTGCTTCTGTCTTCCTGAATGCTGGGATTAAAGGTATGCATCACCATACCTGGCTTGAAATAAGTAACTCTTACCAAATTTACATAGACCCCAAGTTCCACAGACAATGATGTTAAGAACACTTTTGTCCCACCTATTTTAAAAGCAGAATGAAAAAAAAATCCAGATTTAAAATGCAAACTATCTTTTTAACATCACTAAGAAACACTTTCATACGGAATCAAATTTGTTCTCAACAAAATCCGTGTAAGAGAGGGACACTTTTTATTATGACACTGAGAAATATATAAAAAAGAAAATTCAGAGTCTTTAGCATTTTCTTGAAAGGACCATTAAGGATCCATGCTTATGATATAAACAGTTCTCTCATGCAATAAGGATCCTTTCCATTCTGCCCTTTGAATTTCTAGAACAGCTGGTAACTGTTTAAGAATCTGTTTCAAACACAAAAGTGTTTAACTAACTTAATGGAACAAGTGAGGGGACGCTCTCTGGGATTTGAACACATCAGGGTCAGATGACACTTATCAAAGGCAGGCTGTGGGTCACAGAAGCGGCTATGACTGGTGTAGATAAGAAAGTCATATGGCTGGCTTTAAGACTCAACATGAACTGAAGAGAAGGAAAGAACAAAAGGAGGTTAAAATGAGAAAAGAAAATACAGGAAGAGGGGAAGGTACAAATGAAAGGGAGGGACATCTAGAAGGCCATATTAGCCAGAGGTGTAGATGGAAGGACTTGTTTCAGGCCAGGTAGGAGGTTAGGCAAGGATGGGTGAGGTGATGAGGTGTCCAGTCTCCTTTTTGCGGGTTCCTGGCAGCCTGCATCTAACTGCTGGTATATAAAAATGGAACCTTCTATCCAACTGGAAGCAGCCTTCCTTTCCTTTCCTGGCTTCCAACTCTCTTTAGATAGAAAATTCACTTTCAGATTCTCATCCATTAGGAAATTGGTCCTAGGGCTTTGATGATATCTCTCTCATGAAGGGCTGTTACCATTTTTACGGGAGTTAAAGTGGATATTATGAATCAATCAATGGACAATGGTCAGTGTCAATGTTCTCCCACCTTCCTCCTCAAAGTAATTTCTGACAGGCTTTCTGAACAACAATTAATAATTGCCGTAGTAACGAACCTGTTCATCTTTGCAACAGAAACCATCCACTGAGCTTCCAGAAGGAACATGACCCTGCCCTTCTTCTGTAAAATGATGACTAGAGTTCAACCTAATAGAATTTAGAAAGTTCTTGATAATTTGTTACAGCAGCAACAGGAAACGAAACCCAGATTTTGGATTACTGAAGGGACATCCTTAAGGCATAAGCAACAAGCACAAACATGTTTTTGAAACAATGATGAACCATAAGTGAAAGGGATGGTTGGAAGTTAAATACTGAAGTGGATGTTGGTTAGCTATCCAGAATGACTGCTTTCATCTGATGGGGACAATGAGGCTAGAGGAACAGCAGAAGAATGTGTCTTTAGCACCATCCACACAGTTCAGGAATACAAAGCCTAAGCAGAATCAGAACAGGGTTAACAGCTCAACATGTTCCTGCCTTTTACCATGATCCTTTTATTATCCCTGAATCAAGAAGCACAGATCTGTCAGGACTGAGTGGCCATTAATTTTTTTTTCTGTATTGTGTTGTTTATGTACAAAAGAAGTACTCAAAAGAAAATCTCAGGAATTGAAGACAAAATTCCAGAAGTTATCTTTTGATAACTACTGACCTCACAAGAGTAAATGCTGATGAGGAAGATACTTATTAACAAGCATACTAGTGAAAAAGATGATACAGAGCTCAAGGAGCTAATATTTGTACGACCCTTTTATTTTCAGAACTCTAAAACATTCTCAATCCAACTTCTGGTCCAGGTCTACAAGAGTAGGGCACCTGCTTACCTCTGGGACTCAGTTTGGCTGAGCTGGGTTACTGTCCCCATTTACCAGCTAAAAGAAACCGTTTGGCTTAACCCTTGAACCTGAACAGAGAGCCTAGTTTTATCTGGGCCTTTGGATCTGGTATACAAATGCTTGTGTGTGTGTGTGTGTGTGTGTGTTGGTTCTTTTTGAGACAAGGTCTCTGTACATAGCCCTAGCTGTCCTAGAACTTGCTAAGCAGACCAGGCTGGCCTCAAAATCACTGGGATCCACCTGGCTCAGTTTCTTGAGCGCTAGGATTAAAGGTGTGAACCACCATGACTGGGCTAATTCTGAGATTTTTGTTTTATTTTTTGGTTTTTGGAGACAGGGTTTCTCTGCCTCCCCAAGTACTGGAATTACAGGCATGTACCACTGCACAGGTTATTCTGAGAATTCTTAAGCCACCTTTTCAAGACTCACTCCTGGACTTCGGATCTTTATGGATTTGTATGTACACTTCTTTTCCCATCTTCTGGAAATGCTCTTTTTGGGAGTTCATCTCATGGCTTCCACTCTTGCCACTTGCATATATGACCCTAGTTATGACCCCCTTCCTTTACCCTAGGCCTCCAACCCAGTTTGCCTCTTTGTTCTTGCCACATGAATATCCCCAGGGCAGCATGAATGTAACAAAGCCACTCCCCCTGCAAGCCAGTCTTCTCCTTGACCTCCTATCTGGGCTGCACCCCACTCCCCATCCTCTGGTACTGGTGACTCTCTCAACTCAGGCTGCTGTCCCACGGGTTGCTGTTCCATGTGATCTCTTATCTTATAGCCTTATCTTTGCAATGGCCTGCTTTTCTCACCTTCATTACTCTGTGTCAGTGAAAGCCTTGTCTATCTTCCCTTGGAGCTCTGCTGTTTGGTTTCTGGATGTGACCAATTAGAACTAGTTTCCATGATAGGAACTCAATAACACTCTTTCTAATGGATCTCTAAGACTTCAATTATATATAACATATTGTATTTTTATATATTGATATAATATTGAGAAAGTGAGATAAATCAGAATGGTATTTAAAATATCTACAGGGGAGATTGAAGAGATGGCGCAGTGATTTAATAGTACTGAGTACTCTTCCAGCAGCTCACAGCTATCTATAACTCTAGTCCCAATATTCTCCTCTGGCCTCCAACGGCATTGAGCACATGCAGGCAAAACATACATACAAAATTTCAAAAAGTTAAAAAAATATCTACAGGAATCCTTCAATGAATATTAAAGCTAGGATATGTTTTACTCCCCAAGCATGTTCACACCAGTTTTCATAAAGCAGGGCACACTTGACTCAGCCAGGAAACCAGCCATTTAGCCCTGCATGACAAAGCACAAAAACTCAATTTTCATAACAAGGACAATGCTTATCTCTGAACAAAGGTCAATGGGACCACAAGTTGAACACTTGTCTAGGGTGCAGATCAGAGCTATGTCAAGGAATAATCATTTGTGGATGTTTCATATTGGAGCTTTATGGCAAATTAGCCAAATGACATCTCAACTTTGCTAGCAAATGTAACAGCAAATGAAGACACTAGCCTGTTCCCAGACAAAGGTACTAGGAGCAAGACAAGAATAAGTATCCAAAGTAACAGCATGGTAGAGCCCAAAGGAGATACATAAGCTGCAATTAGCAGACTCAGGATAGTTGGTACCTGGATTGCAAAACTGTTTCCAATTTGGTCCTGGAGAAATGGCTCAGGAGTTAAGAGCACTGGCTGCTCTTTAAGGAGCCCTGAGTTCAATTCCCAGCTCCCATATGGCAGCTTGCAACCATCTGTAACTATAGTCCCATAGGATATCATACCTTCTTCTGGTGTGCAGATGTACATGCAGACAAAACACCCATATACATAAACAAATGAATATTAAATAAAACTGTTTATAAAGGAATATGCTGTGAAGAAATTGTATTTGGTAAAAAAGAAATACTTTAGCCAAGGTGGGTTAGGAGCAGTGGGGGCTGTGACAGTGGCAGTGGCGGCAGCGGCTGCTGCGCACACCTTTGATCCCAGCACTGGGGAGGCAGAGGAGTGTGGTTCTCTGAGTCCAAGACCAACCTGGTCTACAAAGTGAGTTCCAGGACAGCCAGGGCTATACAGTGAAACCCTATCTCTCAAATATGACAACAAACCAAAAGGAGGAGGAAGAAGACGAACAGTAATATTACCTTGTTGGAAGCATAAGGCAGATAGGGTAAAAAGAATACTGAAAAGCTTCTGTAAAGCAAAGGACACTGTCATCAGAACAAAACAACAGCCTACAGATTGGGAAAGGATCTTCACCAACCCTGTATCTGACAGAGGACTAATATCCAGAATATACAAAGAACTCAAGAAGTTAAAAAGCAACAAATCAAGTAATCCAATTAAAAAATGGGGTACAGAGCTAAACAGAGAATTCTTAATAGAGGAATATCGAATGGCAGAGAAACACTTAAAGAAATGTTCAACATTCTTAGCCATCAGGGAAATGCAAATCAAAGTGACCCTGAAATTTCACCTTACATAGATAAGAATGGCTAAGATAAAAGACTCAAGTGTCAATACCATGCTGGGGAGGATGTGGAGAAAAGGGGACACTCCTTCATTGCTGGTGGGCATGTAAACTTGTACAACCACTTTGGAAATCAATCTTGTGCTTTCTCAGACAATTAGGAATAGCGCTTCCTCGAGATCCAGCTATATCACTCCTGGGCATATACCCAAAAGATGCTCAAGTATACAACAGGGACATTTGCTCAGCCATGCGTGTGGTAGCTTTATTCATAATAGCCAGAATCTGGAAACAACCCAGATGTTCCTCAAATGAAGAATGGATACAGAAATTGTGGTATATTTACACAACGGAATACTATGCAGCAATTAAAAACAAAGAAATCATGAAATTTTCAGGCAAATGGTGGGAACTAGAAAAGATCATCCTGAGTGAAGTATCCCAGAAGCAGAAAGACACACATGGTATATACTAACTTATAAGTGGATATTAGATATATAATATAGGATAAACATAGTAAAATCTGAACACCTAAAGAAGTTAATCAAGAAGGAGGACCCTGGGTAAGATGATCAATCCTTGTTCAGAAAGGCAAATAGGATAGACATCGGAAGAGGGAGAAAACAGGGAACAGGACAGGAGCCTACCACAGAGGGCCTCTGAATGACTCTACCCAGCAAGGTATCAAAGCAGATGCTGAGGCTCATAGCCAAACTTTGGTCAGAGTTCAGGGAGTCTTATGAAAGAAGGGGGAGATAGAAAGACCTGGAGGGGACAGGAGCTCCATAAGGAGACCAACAGAACCAAGAAATCTGGGCAAAGGGATCTTTTCTGAGACTGATACTTCAACCAAGGACCATGCATGGAGATAACCTAGAACCCCTGCACAGATATAGCCCATGGCTGCTCAGTGTATAAGTGGGTTCCCTAGTAATGGGAGCAGGGACTGTCTCTGACATGAACTCAGAGCTCATGGCTGTTTGATCACCTCCCCCTGAGGGGGAAGCATCCTTACCAGGCCACAGAAGGAAGGGAGGGAGCCAGGAGGGAAGGGGAGGAGGACCTCCTCTATCAGAGGACTTGGGGAAGAGTGTGGGAGGTGGTGAGGGAGGAAGACTAGGGTTGGGAGGGGACGAGGGAGGGGGCTAGAGTTGGGATACAAAGTGAATAAACTGCAATTAATAAAAACAAATAAATTAAAAAGGATATTTCAGTACTACATACAGTAGTCCTTTTAAGCCCTCTATGAATGCAGGGAGATTTATTTATTTGTTTGCTTATTTATTATTTTAGAGGGCAAATGTGGCTTAGTAGAACAGAAAGAACATAGTTGATTTTAAAGACTAGTAAATGGTGCATATGTTTGAATTTCAGAATTATTGCTGGGATGAGAAAGATGGTACAAACAATCACCTGGCCAGACGTACCTCTCAGGAAACTGTAGCACTCTAGGTGATTAACATGCTATGGCTAGCATATGAAGCATCCTTCAAAAGGCTTTTGTTGCAAGGCTTGGTACTGCACTAGATGATTCAATCATTGACTGCTGATCAGATCTGGAGTCTTCTATCTAAACAACTGCTTATTTCACTGGTAGATTCTTGGCATTTTTGGGAGGCGGGACTAGTTAGGGGAAGCAGGTCACTTGTGTCATACCTTGTCCCTGCCCTTTCTGCCCTCTCTTCTTCCTTTTCCATTTTCTCTGCTTAGCTGCCATATTGAGTGCAGCTCTGCTCTAGCACACTCCTTTACCATGGTGCTTTGTGCTTTACCTACCACAAGTCCAGAATCAGCACAGAGAGCAGGCTATGGACTGAAACCATGAGACAAAAATAAACCTCTCCTCCTGTAAATTGTTTCTCACAGGTGTTTGTCCCAGCAATGAGGCTGAATAAAATATTAGAACTAGTCTAAGCATGAGCTGAGCTCAGGCTAACTGTTCTCCCTGCAGTAAAGAGGCAGATGCTAAAGCACATTTTGGAAATTGTTTTTTAGATGTGAAACAGTCAGTATTAGGATTATAAATGAAAATAGATATACCTAGGGTTTTTTTTCTTTCTTTTTTGAAAAGGGACAGATTCCAGAGGAGTTCTCTACTGATGCAAGTCATAAAAGTATGGACAATATTGATACCAGCTAAGCTTAAGGATAAAGCAAAACAAAATTTTATGCAATGGAATGTATAACCTGTATAGATATTTGAGTCCTTAATGGTATTATGAGAAAAATATACAAGAGGTGGGAGAAAAGCTGAAGATACTATTCTCTGTACACAATTATAATTGCTTTTTCTTTTTTATAATTTCTTTTTTATTTATTTATTACAATTATGAATTGCT
The DNA here is from genome assembly GCA_028658305.1 of Pachyuromys duprasi. Taxonomy (NCBI): domain Eukaryota; kingdom Metazoa; phylum Chordata; class Mammalia; order Rodentia; family Muridae; genus Pachyuromys; species Pachyuromys duprasi. Next base: position 54,096,731 of record CM053760.1, read on the forward strand.
CTTAAGGGGGCCAGCTGCCAGGGAATGATCACAGGCGTCAGTAGGAAAGGTATATGCCTCGAGGGTCTTCAACGAGAATTTATGAAGTATAGAAAACACACAGTGGAATAGTTGAGAATCAACTGAAGAGATTGAAATTTAAAGCTCTTTCTAAGTCCAAGGAAGGAAAGGGGCAGGAAAGGGCAATGTGATTAAGGAAGGATATAAAGATTAGAATGAGGAGCCTAAGAGGGAGGCTTAAAAAAAATAAACAGTGATTTAGAGATATAAACTATTTATAAAATCAAGTAGTGAAAAGCTTAGAGAATATTTCAGAAGAGGAAGCATTGTGATCAGGCACTAGAGATAGTATTCCAACCACCATGGTCGCACAGTTTGGAAAGCAAAATGCGGCAGGATGTTGGATCTTCCAGAACCAACAGCCTGACTTCTTTTACAGGTCTGGCAGTGCCGTGCCGGAAGAGATGCCCTAGCCTATAATCAGGTCTCTATGCCTCCTCTGACCTCAGCTCTCACCAGTCAAAGCAAGGAACAAAAGCAAGCAGAAATGGAGGGGGGCATGAGAACTTTAAGGTCACAGGATCAGGACCTGAGCCATAGGCTGACCACCACCAGGGCTGGAGAGAGGGATAGCACAGAGGGATCTCATTTCCTGTCCTAAGAGCCAAGTGTGAGAAGGTGGTGAGAACAGCAGTGGAGGGAAGGGGAGTTTCAGGACAAAAGGCCAGCCTGGTGAACACAAGAGCTTTTTACCCCAGGTACTTAGAGACAGAGTGGAGGGACTCTCAAACTGCTACTTATACATGTCCTCTGATGACAGATCAGATTCCTGAGGTCTGGAAAGTGTTACATACCATTATTCTAAACAAGGCTATGAGATAGAGCAAGCAATTACAGGCCATTTAGCTTAACATCATTTACAGAAAAATATTAGGAAAAGTTTATGGGGGGCAAAGGGGACAACCCGACAAGCATATGGTAATTTGATTAGGAACAGGCCACATGCTGTCACTGGAGGAAAGTTTTAGCTGACTTGCTGGGCTTCTTTGAAATTACTGCCTTTTCAGTCTTATATATTAACCCATGGGTTTTTTTTTAATTATCTTTTTCTCAATAACTATAGTAATTAGAAATGAATTTAAGATGTCTAAATAAGACAAAGATCAATCATAATCAAGGACATAAAAACACAATGAAAAGAAAAAAAATGTTAAAGACTAATGATCTTGTGAGGGAAAAATGCTAATAAATGTCACATAGCAGTGTTTAAGCCAAGATTTTTCTTTCTTTCTTTCTTGTTTTTTAAGAAAAATACTTGATTTTTTGGTCATTTGCCTCATTTCTTAAAGTTATCTGTAGAAAAAAAAAACCCAAAAAATAGATTTTAGCTTGTTTCACTGAAAGCAAAGCAAAATATAGTTTTCTTTTTCATGCTCTGATGTGGCACAAGAGGACAGGTACCAGATCAATCACTCCTTCCAGAATTTTTCAAACCAAAAAGATACTAGGTTAATATCACAATACTTGTACTTCTTTGCTATGTCTACACCATTGAACAGCTATTGAATGTTAAGAAAAAAAATGAAAGGATGAAAACTAAGAGAGAACAAGTGCTCATATTTAAATATCTGATTTAATATGCACTTTATATAATGAAGCCTCAATGACCCTTGCTATATTCCTACAGTTTTTTTTTTTTTTATTGTAACAGCCTACTTTTTTCAAGTCTGAAGAATAGAGATTGATAACATTTGCAGATCTACCCCATTTCCTGGGGGCAAGTCAGTCTTGTTTACCATTGCATTATTAGGGTCTAGGAGAGTGGGGTAAATATTTAAAGAATGACTAAGTAAGAAATGAATGCAGGTATTTATTTTTTTGTCAGATATTATAACCAACTCTTCCTCTAATAATTCTATGAAAGAAATTCTCTAATCCAATTTTTAACAGTGAAGTAACAGAAGCATTGAGAAATTAAGTAACTTGCCTAAGGTTATATATATATATATATATATATATATACATATAATAACTGACAGGTGCTAAATGCAGACAGTGTGGCTGAAAGCCCACATTTAGATATAATACTACTTATCCTAGAAATAAATATACTTGGGCTGCAAATATATATGTGTTATTGTTGTTGTTGTTAAGAGTACTTGCTAGTCTTCCAAAAGATTTGGGTTTGACTCTTAGCACCAACATGGCAGCTGATATCCTACTGTAATTTTTGTGCCAGGGATTCTTACTTGACCTCCATGGGTACCATGTGATACACATACATTCAGGGAAAATACCCATACATAAATAAAAGGAATAAAAACAGAAATGAGGGTATTGTGTAATGAATCTGTGTATTAGTAGGTACATGTAAGAAAGTTATACTTGTAAAGGAATTTTAATTCAGAAAATGGCTGCTCTGGTAAGAGATCACATCCAAAGATCTTTTAGCTATGTGATCTGGCTGGAATATAAACACGCCTTTAATCCAGAAGACAGAAGCAAGCAGATCTGAGTTCAAGGCCACCCTGCTATATTGAAAATTTCAGGTAAAGAAAAGCTTAGATCCAGGTGTGGTAGTACATACATTTAATCCCAAACACTGACGGTAAAGTTACTGTGTAGAAGGAAGCACCCATGCTTGAAGGTGATGTCTAATTGAGTGGCAGAAAAAAGTGAAAGAGAAAGAGTTGACAAAGCAGAGAAAGAGCTGACAGAATAGGATATGTCCACCTCTCATGAGAAGAGAGAGGAAAGGGAAGCAACGTTAAGGGAGTAATACAGAGAATGAGGGCGAGGAGGCAGATTTACTGGGAATGTTTTACAGAGAGGGTAAATGAGAGAACAGGCTAGGCACAGGTGAAGACAGAATGAGCCAGAGAATGAGAAGGAGCCAGAAGATTAAAAAAGATTGCTGAAATTAGTTTGAGGCAAGCAGAGCAATTCAGAGGCCAAGAGAAAAGCCAGACTGAATAAGTTAGCTGGGAGAAGAGTTTGAGCCAGAACAGCTGAGTCGAACCAGACAGCTATGAGCTCAGAAAGAACAAGAAAAGTGTGAGCTTATTAAGCAGTAAGTCTCAGAGGCTGAAAACATTCCAGGCCAAGGTTGGACTATTCAGCCATACGAAGTTTCCAGGACTAGGCCTAGGTTAGCAGACAGAGGCAATAAGCCTCCCAGATGACAGTCACAACAGGAGAATAAAAGTTCCTGTTACATATACATAATGCAGGAATATTTTATTTTTGTTTTGATTTACAGGTCTAGGGATAGAAAATTGGCTTGGAACATCTAGACAAGGGCCTTTCCACTGAGCTATCATTTAGCCCAAGGCAGGAGTCTCAAGTGTCAAAGAAGTCAGGTTTCAATACAGACATCACCAAATCCTCTGGAACTTAGGGGCAGTGGGAAGTGGACAGCTTAATCAAAACTCCCCAGCACATAGAGGAGCCATAGAAACTTCAGGTAAAGTATCAAAAGACATGGCTTCATTCAGCTCTAATCATAAGTTGGAGTCCTTGTTCTAGAAGAAAAACCTTTTACATCCTATATGCTAACACAGAAGCAAGGTTTAAGGTTTTGTGGTATTGCTGTCAGTCAGTGAGGAGAATGTTCACTGGCACACATGCCCTATATGGGCTCACCAGTGGCATCTTAGACTAATATCTACCTTTGCTGAGGAACAGGCCTTCTTAAGACCAAGCCACAGCTATTTTGGAAAAACAACAACATAAAACTCTATTTTCTATTTGTCTTGCTTTAAGATACAACTGTTCTGATATATGATGTGTTTTTGTGTCCTTATTACTTCTTGTTTTGTTTTTCGGTCATTCTGGAACCAATTCCCTAAAAGAAGATATAGTTTATGCTTTTAAAAATCAAATGAATGAGTGCATCAAAACATTAGTTAATTATTTGGGGGGGTGCAGTCATTGAGCCTAGGGCCTTGTGAATGAATGCTAGCCAAGAATCTTTCAATGCAGTATACCCCCTAGCCCGAGGCTATGCTCTGGCTTTGAGTACTAGTACATAATGAAGATCCTGGGGGACAGATGACCTAAACTGATGAAAATAAACTTTCACAAGTGTAAAGAATCCCAAGAAACCTAACAAGAAGTCTCTGGGACATCCAGGATAGATGGAGACTCTGAGAAGGAAAGAATGGTGTTTGGAGAGTTTACTTTCCTTCTCAGAGTCTGCTCATTTCATGTGTTTCCACTGGGTCTAGCTGCCAGCCTTTGAGGGACCTAGTACTTCTCAGGCCTCAAAGAAAATGATTTCTATGGCTGACAGGGCTCCACATTTAGAAAAGGCTTGTTTATGATAAAGTCACCTTTCAACTGGAAGAACACTGTCACCCTGGAGGCAACTCCACAGAAAGCCTGTCACTTCAGGTTGATCCAAGTTTCAGAGAACTGGCTTTGAGGAATGGGGTTAAAAGTTTAGTTTCTCTGTGCAAAGAAGGCATGCCCAACTGAACGCTAGGGTGAAGTGTGGTGAGTGAAGCAAATGCAGCCTAGAGGCTTAAAAAGACAAAACAGTGTAGGACCTATAATCTGGTAGTAAAGGGAATATGTGGGGAGAGACGGCCAAGGGAAAGGAGGCAGCAATCACGGGTATGAAACCAGACACCACTCTGTGTTCACACAGTGCTGGTGTCAACAGAGTTGCAGAACAGGTATGATGATAGCATTTGAATGAACAAAGGATGGGATGGGAGGGATGCAGTGGGGCAGGAAAAGGGGTCCGTGGGGATTCAAGAACAGTCTTGTTAGTCAGAGGGTCCTCTTCCTGTTTTACACATTCTTTTGTTCTGGGTCCTTATCAATCCCACACCTTGCTTAAATTAGAATGACAGACAAACCATTCTTAATGACTTCCTTGCTTTTGAAACTATTTTGGTGTCAGAGAAAAAGCCACGATTTAGCTGTTGTGAGAACACAAGCTTTTGCTGGCATGGTAAAGGTTTCACTTTGAACTGACTGCCTTTATTTGTGAGAAGAGAAATTTGTCCCTATATATGTCTTGTGGACCATTTCAGAGAAATGATGCCTTTACAGCCCTTCCTCAGGATAGCAGAAGTAGCAGAGGGCTGGGGCTTTCTTGCTGAGTCAGCAGCAGTATGGCTAGTATCTTCCTCCCCCAGGAACAGGCACATCCTTTCCTAGGCACACCCACTCACCATTAGCTAAGAACAATCACTCTCTGTGTCAAAGCCTGGCCACGCCCTTGTGGGGACAATGCAGGACTGCACAGCCTTAGTGTGTAGTCTCCCAAGTCTCTGCTCACTTCCTTTGTATGGATTTCTTTCTCTGTGTAAGAGGCTACACAGAGCATAGCTTGGCGGGGAGAGCAAAGAAACAACACTTTGCAAAGAATGGCTAATGGCCATACATTTGACCTTCAACTGTCCTAACTGACTTTTCCCAATCTCTGAAGGTTGTGTGACACACTGGCATTTTGTTGACAACCCAGACAGAACAGATTCTGAGAGTGCTGCTCCACAGCACTCCCTGCGCACACCCTGACCTTTCCCCTCTGAAGACCCTGCTTCCCATCATCTTAGAAATTTATTTTAACCATCTTTAGCTTTGTCATCATAATGAGTATGGATAATACCAAAGTTGTGATATCAAGCTACACATTTTATATAAACTTAGAAAAAGAAAATATTTTGTACTAACAGTATACACTATTGCATGTATATGTATACACACTGTCCAGCTCATGTCTGTGGAAGGCAGAGGACAACTTTAAAGAGTTGGTTCTCTTCTTCTACTATGTGGGCTCTGGGGATCAAATTCAGTCATTAGCCTTGGCAGTAGGCACCATTACCCACGCAGCAATTTCCCTGGCCCCTAAATTATTTCTTAATATGATAACTTTTGTATTTAGAAATTTAACTGTTCGTTTAACAGTCAGTCACTATGAAAAAACTATCTTGTTTCACTTTTGTCCTTTTTTCCCCCTCCCCAAAGTCCCTATCCTCAAGGAATTTTGAGTCTGGTAAAGAAGGGAAAACATGAAAACAAATGATTATAACAGGTCCTAGAGTAGTGGTTCTCATCCTGTGGGTCACGACTCCTTTCCAGGGGCAGAGGTCAAATGACCCTTTCATCGGGGTTGCCTAAGACCATTGAAAAACACAGATATTTACATTATAGTTCAAAAGTGTAGCAAAATTACAGTTATGAAGTAGCAATGAAAATAATTTTAAGGTTGGGGTCACCACAACATGAAGAACTGTATTAAAGGGTCACAACATCAGGAAGGTTGAGAACCACTGTCCTAGAGTGTGCAAGGTAATTATAGAGACAAGAGAAAAATGTTAGTGGAAGCAGAATATTGGCTAGAGAAGGATCAGTGAACAAGTTGGTACCTGAGCTGAGCCTTACAGCATAGGGGAGGTCTCTTTTGACATGTGTGCACATGACTTTGTGCATTAGCATGTTGGTGGCCATGTGTGTGAGAGTGTTGCATGCACAGAAAATAAGACAGGTGGCTGGTAAAAACGGACTCTGTCCCTAGAAACCCTACAGGTCTAGGGCTTGGTAAAACAGACAGCTTGTATCAGGGATCATTCCACAGACCAGACCAATGAGATGAAATTTATCCAAGCTATGATCTCCATTCCTGGAATCAGTATTTTCCTGGGTGTGTTTTACTCTTGTTTTTCATTATAGAGCAATAGATTTTTGTGGTGAGAATGGTATCTAAAACTTAATTCTCTGTGTTCTTGTTTGGGAAGTGCCCTGTGGAGTATGCCAGAGAGGCATAGTAGAGAGCTTTGAAGGTTGGCAGCAGGCATTCCAGGAGGGCATTTTCCCAGCCAGCTGGCCAAGTGTGGCCACACATTGGGTGGTGAGGGAGTCCTTACCACTTCAGTTGGTCGGTAGTATTTCAGATCCACAGTCACGTGAACTTTGCCGGTCTCTTTACATCTGCCTACTTCATTTTCATTCTTTCCTTCCCACCTGCAAAGAAGACAAACAATCAGCTCTTAATTGCTTGGTTGCATGTGGCCACACTGTGATGCTCAGGATGGCTTGCCTGTCTTCTCCCTGCAGGAGGGCATAAGCGCATTAGCAGCAGGGACAGGCCTGCTCTCAACCTTGTTATTAGAGCAATTGTGGCTTTCAAAACTTTCTGTATTTGTTTGAAAGGAAGTTTCACCACCCCCTTATACTTCCTTTTAAAAAATATCAAGATGAATTCAAAACGAGACTTTAGACATAAATAGATTAGTAAAAAAAAAAAAGGGTAACTTTCAGGGATCTCAATTGTTTTTTTGTAATTGTAAAGGTTATTCTTTGTATTCAATAATTATGAATTATTTATTGTCATTTATCTCCCAGTTTGTCTTTTCTTTCATATTTTAGGCACAGTTAGTATGAGTTCAGTACACCCTATTTGGTGATAAGTTACATACCTTGCTGGTCCTAATGTTCATCCCTGCATTATGGACTTGTGAAAGAGACCTCATGACCTTACCACAGATGGTGAAGCCTGTCCACAGTACACAACTAGTTGCTCATTTCCTGTCCTCTAACATGCTCTCCCCTGACTTGGCTGGAATGTTCCTTGACTTAGCTTGCCTCACTAAACATCTGCAGTTGACAATAGCAAGGATCCACTAGGACCCTCCAGAGTACACAGGGCGGGATACATAAGAGGCTCTTAGGCTTCAAGAGCAGCTTCTAACGGGAAACTCTAGTTATCTGCTTTATATTCTCATTTTTCATAAGGGACCACTAGAGTTGGGGCTGGTGCTACACATGTGTAATTCCAGCTACTTGGGAGGCTGAGTCCTGAATCAGGAGGATCTTAAATTTAAGGGCAACTTTCTGAAAAGAGAAAGTTCTTGATTTACTGTTGACCTTGGGATTTCTATAATCTAATATCCCAATAAAAGAATGTGCTATGTAGTTTGAGTTATTTTTTTTAAATACTTTTTGGCAAGGAAAGAAAAGAAATGAAAAAAATCTGACTCATATTTGGCTTCAGTGCTTATCCCTAGAATGAGTTTGCTTTATCAGCTGGGACTGAGTAAAGGACAGCTCTGGCTCCCCAGATCACTCACAGAAAGGCTCGAAAGGAAGAGAAGAACATTCAATGATTACTTGAGTATGTCACAGATGCCCCTGAAAATGAACATTAAATCCTGAAGAACCTTAAATTTCAAGACAGGTTGAATATAGACTGGACTCACAAACTTTATTTTTGATTAGTCATATGAATATTTGTCAAGTCACCTCTTGGCAACGGAGGGGAAGTGTTTGTCTGTTGAAGAAATCTTTAGTTTGTTGGTTTGCTGAATTTCACAGTGGACTCAAGGAAGATATGAAAAGCATTCCATGACACAGAGAATAGTAATAGTATAGTGTTTAAGTATATAAGCAGTCATTTCCCACTTTTTTTATCTTGATCAACTGAAACAGAAGCATTTGGTAACCTACTAGTTAGGCTTAACTTCCTTATGTTGGGTAGATAGTCTGACAAGTAATATAGAGCAGAAAATTTGAAAGCAATTAGTTTGAAAAACTCACATCAAGACAGTGTGAGGGTGTTTGGGGCAAGAAGATACCTTACAATGAGATGATGTGAAGTGATGACCACTCTTACTATCTCTCATAAGTATACCCCACACTTTGACTAATATCTGCCAGTATAACTGGTTGTCACAATTTTGGGAAAATCAGAATCTAACTATAAAGTTGATTGTTTTAGTGGGATCTTCTCAGTAATTAGGCTTTCAATAAACAAAAGAGCACGCTTTATTTACTAGGCATCTTTTAACTGTATTCTTGCCTACATTTCAGATTCTACAAAAAGATACAGCTCCAACAGATTCCTCCATGACACCATCTCCAGCTGAGTCAAAGGATTGACGCAAACAACTTTCATAACAATTTTTCTATTTGTAGCCAAGCATTTAGTCTATGACAAGGAAACTGACTTAACGTATACACATAGATTTCACACACTCTGCACACAACACACATATACAATACTCCCTTACTGTATACCACACCACAAAACACACATACACACAACACACATACCTACACACTAAAAAAAATGCAACACACACACACATTCATAAAGCCTTGGTAAAGCCTCTGGACAGATTTCCTTTTGGTCACAGAAAGGAGTAAGGCCAGCCAGAAATCTTCAGCTGGAAAGATTGCAAAATTGTTTTTAAAGAGCCAGAGTGTAAATACTCTAAAATTATAGTTCATATACACTATGCTACATAGTGCTCCTTTCTACTCTTCCTGCTTTTATTTCATCTTCCCCTGACCCTATTTATTCCATCTTTTCTCTTAAGTTACCCTTTATATCTGGAAAACCAACCCTTTCTTCAAGGGCAGAAAAAGAAGCCAAGGTCAAAGCTGTTCCCGCGATGCAGTGAATCTGGCCATGGGAATCTTCTATGGCCATGAAAAAAACCATTTTATTCTTTGTACATTTATTTACTGTGGGCGTATGTATGTGTTGGGAGATACGGGCAGAGGTGGCATGGCACTCTTGTGAGGTCAGGAGACAACTTTTGAGAGTTTGTTCTCTGCTTCTGGCATGTGGATTCTTGAGATCAAACTCAGGCCATTAGGTTTGGAGGCAAGCACCCTTCCAGGATGATCCATATTGCAGGCCAGCATTTCATTCTTATTTATAGCTGATTGCTATTGACAAAAATTTAGAACTGATTACTGTCTCTCCTGCTTGATTTGCTACCACAGCAAATAGCTAAGATTTGTAACACTAGCCAAAAGAGGAAAGGTTGAAGGAAGGCTACTCCCACCTCAGGGACTTATTAAATGCAAACCCAAAGGCAGACTTGGGGGTTAATGTGACTTTAGCACTTCTGGGTCCAAGCACCAAACAAGCCTTTCTTGTGGCTGTCTGAACACTGTCTTCTGGGCTTCTATCTTATAAACTGTTGACTACAGTCAAAACAGTCTTGCCCTCCATAATTGATTCATCCATACTGAAAAATCAAATGGAACCATGAAATGGATCACAGAAGAATGAGTTCAAAGAAACCACCTTCTCATGTATATTAGATCTGCATAAGGGCAGTAAGCAAAAGTTTCAGTCAAGAGTCAAAATCATTCAGTTACAATACAAGAAACACTTGTGTTAACATGTGAAAATGGTAATAGATAACTTGTCCTAACAAGTGAGGCTGTAACTCAAAGCAGAACTTTGGTGTCAATGAAATGACCATGTCTTGATGGAAGCTAGAGGGTTCAGCTAATTAACAGAAATTACTACCCACTAATTCAGATTGGCAGCACCTTAGGCAGAGATCCTGTAAAACTCAATTTAACAACTAAATTGTCAGTTCCTAATAAGCATTAGAAAAAAACCAGAAAGCATGGAAGAGCAACAGAATTACTCAAATGAAGATGAGGTCCTATTAAAATCTATTGAATAAATATTTTCTTCAGTGGTAAAGCCACTAGTAAGGTACACATTCTCCTATAAACAAACCCTTAACCATGTTCAACTAAGTAGCTCTAATGAAAATCACTGGCTCTTTCTCTCTCTCTCTTTTTTTTTTCTCTCTCTCTCTCACACACACAAACATGAAAAGAAAAGGAAAGACTAGATAGGAAAAGGGAGGGGGTCTATGGGAGTGTCACAGGAACAAGAAAAGGTAATGGGGCTGAATATAATAAATATGTACTATACCCATGTATAAAAATGCCACAATGAAATCTATTATTACATAATTATGTATAATAGATGCTAAAATAGAAATTAATAACTCCTGCCTTATGAGGCTAGGAATTTCTTGTGGCTCAGGGGTGTGGTAATTGCATTTCATGTTCAAGGTGCTATCCCCAGCACAATAAAAAAAGAAATATACTCAACCCAGAGTCCTGTTGAAGAAACTTTTAGGACTATTACCCTTGATGACTTGACCTGATGACTTGAGAGGCAACACTTCTCCTAGTAATTGAAATGTCCCAGACATTCAATATTTAATCACCAGATAGGAAGGAGGAGTCAGTCCTTAGCTTAGGAAACAATGACCCAGAGGGATCCTGGAATACTGGTCTGCATCTGAAGAGGGATGTTGGCATGCATACTTCACTTGGTCCTCAGGTTCCTTTCAAAATCAGTAAACTCATGAGGGCTGAAAGAACAGGGAAAAGACTAGAAGAATCTAATTTTGGAAGCTAGAAGACAAACAAGTGTTGAGGATTCAGCAGAAGCCACAGTGGGCCACTTGAGAATGAACCCTGGTTGCATTTGCAGAAACCCCAGCATGCTCAAGGAGTGAAAGTAGCCCCCCGCTCCCTATTCTTCCTTGCTAGGCAACTGCCTCACCCAGCCTGGTGAATAAGGTCATTGGACTGAACGTCACAGGTCCAGGAATAGAGTCCAGGCACTGAAAACTAAGGAAATTTAGTGAATACTAAGGGCTGAGATTCTTGTCCATATTCCAGCAGGTGGCAGTCAGATCTACTTCCTTCCAGAGAGTAAGTAGACTGGGAAGTACCCCTTGGGCATAAGAAACTTTATATCTCAGTGGCCATGTGAGATTATCTTATAGTGATGCAGACAACTATACGTCAGTTCTAACTATATCTTCAAAGCTTCCAATGTACTACTTAGGCCCTATTTTGAAATGTAACAGAAAACCAAGAATTACTAGACCAGATAAGTGAGAAAAGCCACATATTTTGAGAAAAGCTCAACAACAAAATAAAACAACAAAACAAACAAACAAGCAAACAAAAAAATCTATGGAGGAAAGAGAACATGTAGAAGAGAATAAAAAAGAAAACTAAACTAAACTAAACTTTCACATGTACTACCATTCATATCCTCAGAGATATAGTAAAGATAGCAAAGATATAGTACAAACTACTATATTTAAGAAAAAAAAACTTGAGATGTAAGAAATTTTAGAACTTTAAAAAGAAAGCCATGACCTCAAAATTGAAAAGATTTTTAAGACAAAAGTTAAAGAGATCTCCTAAAAACAGTGCAAAAAGATACAGACATGAAAAGACGTTAAGAAAATTCAAGAGTGGGCATCAAGAGTGAGCAGGCATCAGTAGAATAGATTTCCAGAAAGACAGTACATATGAAATAGAGCATGGTGAATTATCTCAAGGAAGAAGGAAGTTAGAATTTGAAGACTGCTCAGGAGACCAGTATAATAGTATTTCTAGGAAGATAATACAGAAAAATAGAGCATAGTGAATTATGTTAAGATAAATTTTAAAAATGATCAGAACAGAAACACATGCATTTGTGGACAGAAAGTGGCCATATCATAGGTGGATCTAGACCCACCTAACATGGAGTTTCACAGAACTAGGACCAAGGGAAGACTACAGCCACCTTTCAAAATGAAGAGACAAAGCTGGGAGTCAGATGGCTCCTAGAGGCTCAGCTTAACACTGCAAATAAAAAGGCAATGGACTCTGGAAACAGTGAGTACGTTGTGATAATTCTGAGGACCTACAGTTTTGAAAATGGTGTCAGTAAATAGAGGCTCCAACTTGAGAGGAAAGCTGTGAATCCATTAGCTGTGTGTGAAGAAGACTATGGATGCTGGTCCTCTTGCCAGCCCAGACTGAGGCAGACTAGAAGCTTTCTGTTTGAGGAAAACATGACAAATAGACTAAACCTTGATAAGTGATTTAGAAAGTTAGGACAGTTTTTAGGGTGAGGTTAGTAATAAATACATAGAAAATGAACCAAAGGTACAAAATACATCTCAGAGGGATATGCTAAATAAATGGTAATTGTTCATAAAAGCAAAAATGTTCAATTTTTTTCTGAATGTCAGCCATGAAAACTGAATATGAAACTAACATAAAATATAATAATGGAATAATAAGAAAATGGAGGTTTGGGACATGTGTAGAAAAAGAGAACAAGCTGTCATGTTGGACAAGAAAAGCCAACAGATAATGCATAGAAGGGAAAAAATCAAGACCCAGAATTACAAGATAACCAGGTGAAAGAGTGAAAAGGCACAAGATTTTAAGAAAGGAAGAAACTTAGAATGGAGTAAAAAAATTACCTTACAATACATCAAGACAATTTACCAGAGCAGAGCAGGACACATTTCCAACACAAAGTGCTGAGAAAGTTCTCCAATATCATAATATGTGGGGCTGGCTGGGGAGATGGAGATGGAGGGGAAGAGAATGATATGGACTGTGACAAGTCTTATAGAAAGAATGGAGATTAAGTTGTGTGCTTAAAAAAAAAAACAAACAAAAGAAACAGCTAACAATTTGTAAGCTAAAGTAAGAAAACCACAAACAAATAATGAGCTTGATAAGTCTTGGACTGTGATAGGTCAGCTCTTCCTGGCAGCCCTTTCTATGACAGATGAAGACATTCTGGAATGACCTATGATGGACTTCATCCTGACCTAGCCAGAACTTTTCTCTAGGCACAGGCTTTCTATCCCATGCCTTCCTTACTAATCTGACTTCCTCCTAGGTCTTCTGTCACTTTGCCTTTGACACGGGGAAGGCCAATGCCTTTGAAGGCATCAACATTGTAGCAGCTGTAGATCTTAAGAAATGTCTTGCAGGCAGGCAGCTGAGTTTGTAAGAAACCTGGGGGAGGGGCTGCCTGTAAAATGCAGTCCAAGTATGCGACCTCAGAGACCTAGTAGAGAGAGGCATCAGAAATGTCCTATGCTGATGGCCAAATGTGAAGGAGAATGTGGGACTAGCAGAAAAGCTGTTGGCCTAGAAATGTTGAGGTTTTGAAAGGAAATAGAAGAGGGACTCTGTCTACTAATTGTCAGAGTAGAGGGCAAGAGGAGGAAGGGCAGTGTGGGTTAGAGAAGTGCAAGCCCAGTATCCTGAATAAAAAAAGAGGTAAAGCATGATTCCCAAAGGTCAGGAGAGAAGAGAGGGGAGGGATAGAACTGATATGCTCAAGAGACCAGATCAGCCATGGTCCTGCCCCTGATAGTAGAAGACAGTACTTGTCTACTTGGCACTATGTAGATACCAGCATATCAGCTACATACATCCTTTCCCATTGCTGCTGAAATAGAGAATAGCTTTCCTTACCCCTCCTTAGAATCCTCCCATGACATTAATGACCATAATTTCTCATAAGAGGTTCTGGAAGCAAGAAGTCCAGCTATTTATGTTGCGGTTGGTAAACAACAAGAACAAAATGTAAAATTTAAATCAACCTGAATATACAAGGTGCTTTCTAACAGTTAACAGTTATCCTGCAGGGTTGTATCAGGCCCTTAGGAATGTTAACTGTTAAATCCTGCCAGCTGTCAGGCATCTGCAACTGGTTAAATGGCAGAAAGAAGTTCTGAGAGTTGAGTGATGTATGGGAACCACAACAGTAAGGGGGACTATAACCAAGACAGCAAGGCCAGGGCTTGGATGGGGGCATCAACTTAGACTGAGGTGCCTTTCTCTCTGTGGCTGGCATGAGTTTGATGGGGCTGGTATCCTATGATAAGGGTACCACACCGTATGTGTGTGTGTGTGTGTGAGAGAGAGAGAGACAGAGAGAGAGAGAGAGAGAGAGAGAGAAAGAGAGAGAGAGAGGGAGGGAGGGAGGGAGGGAGGGAGGGAGGGAGGGAGGGAGGGAGAGAGAGAGCAGGTCATGTCCAACAGTTTTACTAAAGGTGCTCAATCATGCTTTAGCAGTATGACCGAGATACTGCAACAGAGGGAAACTACATTCAAATCTCCTTTTCTTATGCTTTATTTCCAGGACATGCATTGTACCCGTACATGCAAAAAGGAACTGGTGCCTATAGAGAGAAGGGCAAGAGATAAGAGAACAAGAGTTCAGGGATGATTCTCCTCAGCTGAAACTGGTAGTGTGAAAATTCTGAGTGCTTCTGTATTGAATGTACACAACTGGTGAACATGCTCTGGCTATTTGCTTCACTTTACTTGTTTTCTTTTATTCAGTGGGATGTTACTACTCACAGTAAAGGGTGCAGATGGAGTTACTATGCTTTACAAGAAAAAGCAAAATGTCAGTCTTACTACAGGGCTGGAAGGAGGAATGCTCCCAGCCACAGCACTGGCCTTTAGTGATGTCTATACACATTTGCCTTCCTCTCTTCTCTATAAATCTGTGTCCCAGTCACTGTGCTAAGCCAGGTATTAGACCTGGGATCTATCTTTCAAGAGCTTAGAGTTTACTGCCACACAATCTCCTGAGTGAATGATGGCAGGAGACAGACAGGGCACTGTCAAAGCCCAGAAGAGGCCCCTGGCAGAGCTGGTGAGGTGAGAGTGTTGGCAAAGGAAGATGCCTGAGCTAAGAGCTGAGAGATGCGTGGGCAGTAGCTGGGGAAAGAGAGGGGTTGTAGGAGCCGGTACTCTTTGTGGTCAAGCTGGTCCACCCAGCTCACCAGCTTGCCTGGCAAACACATAGTTCACTGCACAAGCTGTGGTGCATTTCTCATGTAACCTACCCACCTAGGCTGCTTTCCCTCATCTTAACTATTATGCACAGCTTCCATGTGGCAAGGGTTGACTTTAGTCTATCCTCCTGCACACATCCCTCTCATCTTGATCATGTTGCCCTGACTCCAGGATTGATATAGGGCATTTGCAGAAGGCCACATCAATATGTTCGTATATATAAATTATGTGTTTCTATCAACTGTCACCCAATTATCAAGGACAAAAAATATTTTCTGATTCTCTTTGATGAGCTTGCCTTTGAGAGAAAATGAGAGGGTAAGGACATAGTCACTGAGCACCTACATATGGTAGGTATGTTCTGGGAGTCAGGTGTATAATAGTTACTCCAGGACCTATTAGATTCTTGGTTAAAAGCCAGAAATGATCTATCAGCTAAGACTCAAAACAAACCTTGTCTACACCAATGATCCAAAGACTATCATATTTTAATGGGTAAAAACTCCAAGTAACTTAGACATTTTTAGAAATAAACAACAGTAGAAAGTAGACGTTAGCAGGAGAAAACAGGACAGTAAGGAAGAAGCAAAAGAGGAGAGAGGAAGAGAAAGGGGGAGGGACAGGAACTACTGTAAACGACAGCTTGGAGCTCACATGAAAGCTAGATAGACCAGACACGTTTGGAGGCCTGAGTCTCTACAGCGAATCTTGAGAATTCTCACAACTGGCAGTTCTATATATGGATAAATTCCTAGTTCTAACAGCAGTTTCTGAGTGATTATGAATGAGATGAACTGGATTTCTGTCATGGAGTACCACACTCAACACAATTAGACTCTATAGAGCAAAGGTTTGGTAAGCTGCTAAGGTAGTATCCAGGTTCTCACCAGAGAGCTCCAAGTTGGATGGCCTAACAGCCACTTTTGAAGATAGCCTTGGAGATGCAGAGCCACAGTGATTCTCCTGACTGCATCTCCCAGGGTACCTTCAAAAGTGGCATGCATACTTGTAAGTTGCTATGTATGTATTTTCAGCATTCCCCAGTGAAGTCAAGAATTGCTGGTGGCATAGTAAATATTGGTTAGATTTTATAAGAAAGCAAACTATATCTCAACGTGATTGCACAGTATCATTACTGTCACCACTTCCATATCTTCATTAACATTTAGCATAGTTATAATAGGTTTCTGTATATTCTGGCCATTCTAACAGGAGAATTTTATTATCAGTTTGTAGTTTCAATGTGTTTTGCTCAAATACCTAAAAACACTGACCATTGTTTTCTGGCACAGGTATCCATTCAAAAACACATTCATTTTTTTAGTGCACTGTCTTTTTCTCTCTCTCTCTTGAGACAAGGTCGTGACGAGGCCCTTTTTCTCACTTCTGGGACTATAGCTATGTGCCATAATGCTGGGCTTGAGTTATCTTCTTATTGTTGAATTATTAGATTGAAAAATTAGGCTTAAATATCATGATATCAATATCTATCTATCTATCTATCTATCTATCTATCTATCTATCTATCTATCTATTTCTTTTCTTTCAGACCAGGACTTCAACTTTTTATTTTGTTACTGCTCTATTTAAAGAATAGAAATTGTAAATCATACCACTGATTTCATAAAGCCACTGTTTTCTCTTTCATTGTAGGGGATCAAATCCTGGCCCCACAGAAAGCTGGTAAGTACCACCACTGACCTACACCTCCAATCTCCATTAAAAAATGGTTCTTGCCTTTCCTGGCATAGGAAATCTTCCCCTTTCTTCTATATTGAGCTATATGTTCAACAAGAACATGTACACAGTGCAAATGTCATAAAAGTGATATATTAAACTATAAAAATAGAAAATATTTGCTATTTGGAAAGGTCCCATAACAAAGTTGGAGCCGTACTGCACAGACTAGGATACTACATATGTCAAACATGAGAATTCATTTACCCGAGGTGGAGAGAAGGCTCAGTAGTTAAGATCATGTTCAGCTCTTGCAGAGGACCTCAGTTTGGTTCCCAGCACCCACATTTGGAAGCTCAAACTACTTGTAATTCCAGCTCCAGAAGAGCTAATACTCTTTTCTGGATTCTGAGTGCATCTGCAGTCATATGTATAACTCCCCACATCCACATACACATAATTAAAAAGTAAAATATAGACCTTTAAAAAATACATCAACTCAGTACAAAGCCACTTGGAAATCTACCAAGATTATGAAACTTTTCCACTATATTTTCATCTAGATTTTTTTTTAGTCTTGTTTCTTAACATTTAGATCTATGATTCGTTTTCTATGGTATGAAATGTCTGGTGAGTTTCACCCCCCTCCCTCTTCCCAACCATAACTGCAGTGTTCCAGCACCATCTGTTGAAAAGACAATCTCCTTCCGACTGAATTATGTTGACATTTTTGTGGGAATTCAGCTGGTCATATAAACATGGATCTACTTATGTAATTTTTTTTGTATTTTATTGGTCCGTGAGTGTAGCATCATGACAACACCATACAGTTTAAGCCTTAAAGAAATCTAAGAATGTAGCAGTATGTGTTCTACAGTTTTGACCTTTTCTAACACAACGCTGAATCCTCTGCATTTCCATGAGAGATTTACAGTTACCTCCTGCTTTCTCCTCTTTCACCTAAAGGTCTTGCTTGCTATGTAGCCCAGGCTGTCCTCACATTTGCAACCCACTTGCTTTAGCTTCCCCGATGGCAGGAACACATGTGATCTACCGTGCCAGACTCAGTGTGCTAATTATTTCTATTTTTTAAAACACCACATAGCTTTGACTCAATATATGGAATCTATTTATTGATTTGAAAAAAGCAAATATCAACAGTGAGTTCTTCAAGCCAAGAACATGATGTATTTCTCATTGTTTAGGGTTTTGCCAAAGTCTTATAAATCTTGAATCTTGTAAAACTCACCTCTGAAAGTGTCATGTTTTCTAATCTTATGTGAGTGACATTTTTATTTCAGTTGTAATTGTCTGTTGCTTTTATACTTAAATATAATTGACTTTTATATATAGACCTTGCATCTTCTGAATGTGTTAAATAATATGCATGAGATCCTTGGCTTGATCCTCAGCACATCTCTGTAACTCTAGTACTCTGGAGGGAGAGGCCAGAGGAATTGGAGTTCAAGGTGATCTTCCATTACTTGGTGAGCTTGAGACTTGCCTGGGCTATATACCTGTCTCATGGGAAAACAAAACAAAAGAAAACAAACAAAAAGGGGAAGCTTTTATTCTTAGCATTACTTTTTCTTGTTTTGATTACATGGTGTAGTGATCTTTCTTTGCTTCTGCTTGGGATTTTTAATGATTCCTAGGTCTACATCTTCATCAAATCAGGAAGGAAAATGATTCTTACTTAATTCTTTCTGTGCACATCCTCTGCCCCTGTGACTTCAATTACACCCACCACAATTCTTGTTAACTGACCCACAGGAAACTCCTTTTCTCTCCTAACAATTCTTTTCCTCTAGGCTTCTTTTGCTTTGTTTCTATCACTGTGTCTACACATTCTCTGCGTTCTTTCCAATATGTAATTTGCTCAGTCAATAATAAAATTTTTATTACAGATGCTTAGCTTTTCAATCTCTAGAACTTCCACCTAATTTTAAAAACACGTTCTTTCCAAGGTCTTTTTAAAAATAATTAATACAGTTTCAACAGGTATCAATGTATTTGTGTGCTTACTTCATCTTCATTAATGCTTTATCTGTTCTTATTATTTTATTGCTATTCTGGCTGTGAATTATGCGCTTTTTGACATACCTATTAATATTGGACTGAAACCTGAATGGTGTCAAGACTATACAGTTTTATTTGAAAACTTTTGGGTTTCACAATACCCAAACACTGTTATTTGTGTCCTATTAGATCCTCTGAAGACCTCTAGTTAAACTTTATCACTCTGACTTTAGAGTGGCGTTTCCTGTTGGGGTTATCTTGTTTTTCAGACAGAGCCTTCTAGAATTCTGATTGCACCCAGTGATCCTCAGGATGCTCCACCACAGATGGATCCAGTCTTGAGGGAACTTGAAGAAACAGTCAACTCCTTGCTCCAAGAGTATGTTTTGTCTAAGTTTGTGGAACTTGTCATATACCTGCACCTTAGTATTATTAAGCAAAGATTCAAGCAGACCTCTGTGCAGATCTCTGAAGTGTCTTGTTTTTTTTATTTAATAGATTCCATAAAGCTCTGCACCACAAAGTCTAGGTCCTTCAGACTGTTAGGGAAGTTTTCAGCTTGAAGGTCCCTTCTGAACTCATGGTTCACTATGATCCCAAGAAGGGAGACAAGGCAATTCAGAACTCAACTCTGATATTTTATTAGGGATTACAGTCTTGTATTGTCTTTGTCTAATGTCTAAAATAACGATTTCATGCATTTTTATCTAGCTAACCAGTTAAGTTAAAAGGTTTGAGAATGGGGATGCACGCCTTTAATTTCAGAAAGTAAAAGCAAGTGAATCTCTATGAATTCAAGGCCAGCATGGTCTACACAGAAAGTTTCAGGACAGCTAGGGCTCCACAGAGAGACACAGTCTCAAAAACAAACAATAAATGACTAAAAATAAAAGATTTAGGCTAGATTCCTTTATTTCAACATGGCTAGAAACTATAATCTTTTCATATGATTTAAAAGGAAATCTTGGAAAATAGTTTGTCTGGACTTTAAAAAATTAAACGTATTATCACATGATATGCAAATTCTACACACAAATGCAACACACAAAAGAACTGAAGGCAGAACCTACACATGCATTTGTGAATTAATATTCACATCAGTGTTACTGGCAATAGCTTACAAGGTAAAAAAGAACTCAGGTATCCAGCAATAGAGGAATGGATTAACAAAATGATATATAGCCACAATAGAATATTATTCAGTCTTTTTTTTTTTTTTAAAAAAAGGATCTTTTTTTTTTTTTTAAGGATCCTTTTTTTTTTTAAAGGATCTTATAGCTCAGACTGGCTTCGTACCCTAATTTTCTGGCAGCTCCCTGAGTTCAAGGTTTAGAGGCTTATAACACTACATTCAGTTATTGGTCAGTCTTATGAAAAACAGAAATGAAATGCTACCACATAGATAAATTCTTAAAGCATTGTGTTAAGTACAAAGGAGAGACACAAAAGGACAAGTGTGAAAGATTACATCACCAGGAGCTATCTAACAAGCACATTCACCGAGATGGACAACAGAGTAGAAATTGCCAGATACTAGGAGGAAGGAGAATGAAAAGGAGTTATTGTTTTTATTGTCCACTGTGATGGAAAAGTTTGGAAAAAGGATAGTCGTGATGGTCATATAAAACTGCAAATGTAACAAATGCCTTTGAATTGTATATTATAATTAAACTGTATTTATCACTGATGTTTGCATATTCCAAAAATATTTTGTGCAATATTACAAGCACGAGTAGTGCATGGTGCTGCACTGAGAGAGCTTGTATGAAGGACAGCACACCAACTGATGGAATGCTAGTGGGATTCTGAAGGGTAGATGTGTGGAGGCAACATATCAGTCTGGGTTTGCAGGAACTGATAGCTTACTATATTATGTAATAGAATGTCATTATTTGTAGGTGATACACACAAGTACAGGATCACAGAGTTTTAAGTCGCAGCTATTCTAATGGCCCAGGGAAAAGAAAAGTATAACATATCTGAAACCCTTCTATCGATTTTCAGTGATTACAGATTTTTAAAATATAAAATAAAAGCTGGGTGGTGGTGGAACACACCTTTAATCCCAACACACAGAGGCAGATAGATCTCTGAGTTTAAGGCCAGCCTGGTGTACAGAGAAAATTTGAGGACAGCCAAGGATAAACAGAAAAACACTGTTATAAAAAAAATAAAAAAACCACACACAACAACAACAACAAACTAACTATGGAGCCGGCCCCACCCCTCACTGGCTGTAGCACTCAGGAGAGCAGGACCTGTACCTTGCCTGGGAAGCACAGTAGAGCTAGACCTGTTGATGTGGGTGCAGGAGAGCTACTGGGCTGACCAACACAGCTACCTCCCAGGCCCAAATTCAGGGCTTTGATTTGGCCCACCCCAACTATGAGCTGCTGAATGGTGTGAAAGTGCATATCCAAAGTTGTAGGATTTCCATGACATGGAGCAACAACAGTATATATGAGAAAAATCCCTGTGAGGATCCAGTACAGATAATATGGCAGAAGCCAGAGGCAGCAAGACAGACCACTGACTCATTGAAATTAAGGTTTGCAAGTAAAGATGTGTAGACAAAAGAGCATACTGTATGACACACTGTGACACACTACAGCTTCCGCAAGATTTTTTTTTTATTCTATCTTATTTTCTTTTCTTTTATGGGGGAGGTTGCTTGGACAGAGGGAGGATATAAAGGGATGTGGAGATGAATGGGATTGGGGTGTATGATGTGAAATTTACAAAGATCAATAAAAAGTTAAAAATTCTTTGAAGAAACAAAAAATTATATATGTATATATACAAATATACGTATGAATGTATGTATGAAGGCAGTGAAAATTATTGATATTTTATTGATATTCACATTAGTCTCATAAAAAGATACAATTAGCCGTGGTAAAGTCATTATATAACACAGAATTCACCTTACTATAAATCTTAAATTGAAAAATACATTAAAAATTAAAAGAAAGTAAATCTTGAGAAGATGGGGTTTAGAAGCCAATGAAGATCTGACACACTAACTGAAGCTGGACGTGAGACTCCTAAAGGACCTCCTGCATTGCTTTCTAAGAGGCTGAGAGAGGCAGAGAGGAAGCAGGATCAAGTGGAAGAGCATGGACAACAATACCTGGTAACAAGCAGGAAGCAACCATCAGGTGTACTTACACAATGGTTTTTCCGATGTGCATGAATGACTTTTCAACAAATTCACGGACACTATGAACTTCTCCAGTAGCTATGACAAAGTCCTCTGGCTCATCATTCTGTAACATCAGCCACATGGCCTAGAGAGAAAGGAGTAATTCATATGAAAGTTACACTTAGTGATCAGTATGGGAATGTAATATCACAGCATATAATTGAATATGGAAAAGTACAGCTAGAAAATGAGTGTGAACTTAATGAAATATTCTGATTAGGAAAGCTGGCTCTCATAATTTAATATATATCAGAAAAACCTGAGGAAAATATTAGTGTGAACACTTGGCCTATCATGGACTCTAGGACTCTTTATTTTCAGCAGATCAGGAGATTCCTACATAAAAGGTCTCCAGACTGGGAGATACAAGATGGCTGCCACGAAAGGACACTGTGTCTGAGGAGTAGGACAGCAGTAACAGCGCAGCGACCAGGAGACTGAACTCTGGGACCTAAAACACCAGCATTTGTGATTGCCAGGTGAGAGGAATTCCTACGGTGAGGAAATCAATTGGGAAATCCAGTTGATTTCCTAGGGACATCCAGTTATTCCCCGGAAAAACTCTAGGTGACCAGCGGCACACAGACCTGATCTGACCCAGCAGCCGCCCTGGGCGCCAACAGCCACCATTCCGGACTGGGTCACACAGTCTCCAGGCCAGACTGAGAAGGCCCTGGGTACCGCTTCAGACCAGCCTCCATACAGCAGGTGAATACCGCTCAGCTCTGCTGGCAACCACACCAGACTGTGTGTGTCCATGGGCCAGACTAAGAAGGCCCCAGATTCCATTCCCTAGACTGGGCTGCATTGGGCGGGCACACTCCCTGTGGCGGCACCAGCCGCCACCCCGGACTGGGACACACAGTATCAGGTCCAGACTGAGGTGCCCCCATATACCACCTCAGACTGTGGTTTACAGCCCCAGGCCCAGAAGGAGGTGCCAAGTCTCCAGTCCAGAGGAGAGCCCTTAGCAGCAAGTCCAGGTCGGAGCATGGAGCCTCCTGACCAGAGCGGTTCCTCCAGCTGCCATCTCAAACTGGGACACTCAGCCTCTGGCACAGAGGGAGGAGCCAAACCTCCAGACCAGAGGGGTGACCAGCCTGCAGTGCTCACAGCTTCTAGCACAGAGCACGAAGCTGGGCACACAGATCCCACAACAGAGTTCAAGTGAGGCAGCAACACACACTAACAAACCACTAGAACTCCCTGTTCTTCTTGAAGAATATTCCTGAAACAAGAGATTGATAGTTCCAGTCTGAAGTTCAGCCTTAAAGCACAAACAGCTCCTTGATTATATATAAACAAAGTGCCAAAGGTAGATGCAGGAACTCACCCAACAAAAATCAGGACACCATGGCCCCACCAGAAACACCCAAAAGCAATGGAGATTTTAATTCAGCGGAGACACAGGAAAATTATGTTAAAGCTATGATTATGCAGATATTAGAGGAACAAAAAGAGGGACAAAAAGAGGAAATGAACAAAGACCTCAAAGAAACACAGAAGAATATAACTGCCCACATAGATGAATAATTAAAGATATACAGAGAGGAAACAAACAAAAAATTAGGAGCCACAGTCAATCAGATGAAGGAAACAATACAAAGCATGAAAACAGAATTAGAATCTATAAAGAAGACACAAACGGAGAAAACCTGGAACTGGAGAACTTAGAGAAAAGATCAGGAACCACAAAGGTAAGCATCAACAATAGAATACAAGACATGGAAGAGAGAATCTTGGGAGCTGAAAATACGCTGGCTGAAATGGATTCCTCACTCAAGGAAAAAATAAAATCAGAAAAGTTTCAAACACAAAACATCCAAGAAATCAAGGATGCCATGAAAAGACGAAACCTAAGAATAA
>CM053760.1:54121387-54149396 GCA_028658305.1 Pachyuromys duprasi
ACTCTTAGGCATATATCCAAAAGATGCTCAAGTACACAACAAGGACATTTGCTCAACTATGTTCGTGGCTGCTTTATTTGTAATAGCCAGAACCTGGAAACAACCCAGATGTCCCTCAGTTGAGGAATGGATACAGAAATCGTGGTACTTTTACACAATGGAATACTACTCAGCAATTAAAAACGAGGAAATCATGAAATTCGCAGGCAAATGGTGGGACCTGGAAATGATCATCCTAAGTGAGGTATCCCAAAAGCAGAAAGAAATATATGGTATATACTCACTTATATAGACCTATAGGATAGGATGGTCATGCTGAAATCTATACACCTAGGGAAGATAAACAAGAAGGGGGACCCAGGTTGGTATGATCAATGCTCATTTAGATGAAAAAATGGGATGGACATTGAATGGAGGAGAAAATAAACAACAGTATAGGAGCATACCAAAGAGGACCTCTGAAAGAATCGATATAGCAATGTATCAAAGCAGATATTAAGACTCACAACCTAGCCTTCGGCAGAGGGCTGGGAGTAATAATGAAAATAGGGGAAGTTACTAAGACTTGGGGAGAACAAGAGCTCCACAATGACCAAATTGAGCAGGGCACAGGGGTCTTTTACGAGATAGTTTCTCCAACCAAGGAACCCCATTTCTTAACAATGAAGTTGAAAACTCAACAGTAAAATAGAAACAACCAAGAACCATTAACAGAGAAACATTCACAAAATAGAAACTACTAACATTTTAACAAGTTGTCAACAAGATGTTCAACCTTCATACTGTTGCAGAAATGGACATATTGAGAGTTAGAGAAGATGTTTAGCACATATGAAGCAACATTTTGAACCATGAATTGAGAGCAATCTGTCTCTACTTGCTTAGAAAAACATTTATCAATAGCATGTAGGTCTATAGCTTCCATAGCACAGGATATATATATATATATATATATATACACACATATATATACACATATATACATATAAATATATATAATATATACACACATATATATATATATATTGGCTGATGTTACAGAATGTATACATATTCATACACACACATACACATGGAATACAGATTATGGGGCTAGAGAGATGGCTAGGTGTTTCATACTCCTTTATGCCTCCAAGAAGACTAGACTTTAATTCCCAGTACTCACACCAGGCAGCACCAATTGCCTGTTCCAGAGATCTGACCTCTCTATCCCCATGGACACCAGTACTCATGAACACACACACACAAATACACCCAAAATATTAAAAAAAAATAGGTATAGCTGGATTCTGACAAGAACATGGTCATGTTTCTTTAAGAAATATCCCAGCAAGGCTGATGATAATAGTTTAGTGGAACAGTTCATGCTCTGGGCTTCATCTCTAGCAAATGTGCTTCCAACCCCAAATCTCAAGAAAAGAAGAAAAGTTTAATCCTCATTACCATTACCCATTTCACAGAATAAAAACAGGCAAAAAAGAATCTGCATTTCAGTGTGACACAGCCTCAGAGTCCTATTTACTTAAGCACTTGTTCTAATTCAGAAAGAAGGACTTCAGTGAGTCTCTCCTATCAACCACTGGAAGAGATGAAACTAGTTACCAAAACCAGTGAGCCAGCCCTCTAAACTTCTCTTAGAAAATGTCACCAAAATTCTAATTCCTATCTATCTATCGGTCTGTTTACTTATTTATTCATTTGTTTATTTGTACACAAACACTTTAACAAAATAAAATGTATATATTCTTTCCTCTAAAATTATTTTGCATATATAATACCTTTGGTTCCCTACTGCTTGACATCATATTTGTGTTCTGAGAAAAATAAAAATTTGTGCAGTTTTCCATGCCTTGTAGCACATTTGTGTAGGACAATGGAAACGACCTTGACCTTGAGTCAGTGACACATGCTATAAAGACATTGTCCAAAGAAATTGTCTTGGTAACAAAAAACTTCACACACACTTACACACACACAGACTATGCTATCCTCAAATTCATGATCCTCCTGCCTCAAGCTACTACTTTCTGGGCATACCATCATACCCAACTGGACAGTCAGTTTTATACATGTTAATGAAGTAGCTGTAGTGTGATTTTATACTAAAATATCAGTCAGAATACTTTTTTAAATTGAAAAAATATATTGAAAACATTGAAAAAAGATAATCAGTGAGAATACTTTTTAAATGTTATACTGCCATTACTGTGACTAATAAAATTTGACCAGTTTTAAAAATACAAGCTGCCAGCAGATGGTGTCTGCATGGCTTGGGAGCCCTGCTTACTATTAGGAACTGAGGGCCAGAGAAAGCAGAGATGGACTTGGAATGGGCAGACGGCAATGACATATGAGCACAGAGGTGGGGCTCCTTGTAGGCTTTGCTTGATCATGCTCCTCATAACATGGAATATATGCTCTTCCCTAATTTGTCTCAGAAAGATGACCTCTGCTTCCATGTTCTGGACAAGAGTCCTGAGTCCTGCTGCTCGGATGAGATTGTGTCTCACTGGGCTTCCTGTGGTCTAACCACACAAAGCACTGATGGCTACCGAGGCCCAAGCTGCCCTTTAGTGCCCTTTCCCACTAAGGAATCTTTACCTTTCTTGATTGGGTGAAAACCAGCAGCATGCCAAGGCACAAACATGTGTGCACATGCATGTGCACACACACAGACACACAGATAGATACATATACACACACATACACACTTTGACTTTTGTCAAACTATTTCTAGAGTTTTAGGAAAAATTATATTTCTAGCTAGAATTTCTGTTTGAACATTTGTATGAGGGATTATATATTAATAGAGTAAATGTAATTAAGTGTGTTTGACTCAGATTTCCACTCTAAAAATAACATTTTAGATAGACATTTCAGGACCACTAAGCTGATTTTTTTTCTTTAAATCTCCTGTAGTGTTATTTTTTTTTTGACCCCATGTGGAAGGAAACAGCTTCTGGTCTGTCTACATGAGGCCAGGCCAGGGCCCTAGGACTTGTATGCTCCTGGCAGGAACGGAGAAGTAGGAGCCTCTTGCTTACATGGGAGCCAGAGCCAAAAGTCTCCTCCTTCTTTCCATCAGACTATCTGGCCCTTTGACCTATCAATTTCTAGGCATTTCCTCTACAGTTCATACTGTGCCAGACTCTAGTCTGGGAATGGGAGGGAAAGGATATACAATTCCAGATCTATTTGTTATTGCTAAAGAGTTTACCGGTTTTAACAGAGAGAAAGAGCTTTGTTTAAATTTCCACAGAGCATAATTAATGATTATTGACTGGTAAATGAAGAACAGGTGACACTCTGGATTAGAAGATAAACGATGCTGTGTTCTAGTGTGATAATGGGTTAGAAATTTGCCACGAAGCAGAGGCTGAGTACATCCCCTCCTAATGCCAGATCATGTCCAGGACACAAAGGCCCCTGTGTGAGGAGGATACAGCCATCACCTCCGTGTTCAGCTGCACACACTGATGTGCTCCATTTGTTCTCTGATGGATGGCCCAACCAAGGCGAGAGTTCACCCATTCTCACCTTCCTGTTCACATGTGGGATCACATGACCCATGACAGGATGGGCCACAGGCTGTGAGCAAATCACCACCTAACTTTGGCTTCTGAAAGCAGAAGCAGTCTGGAAGTTACATGTTTTAGAGGTCAGTGTTCTCCTCTGTGTCTCAAGGAATCAAAGAGGAAAAGCAGGAGTCATCCTGAATTCTTTTGGTGCCCTTTAAGGATGTGACTGACTCAGTCACTTCCTCAGATACTTATTGACTTTCAGGCTTGACCAGATTACCAGCCTCCCGCTCCCCACACTCCTGGTGTTTCATCTGTCCCACAGGGAGGAAAGCAAATTACTTAAGGGATGGACCAGAGTAAGATTCTTCCCCATGAAAATGTCCTCAGTGGCAAGAGAACAATGCAATTTTCAACTCACATCTCAAATTTATTTTTCATTAAAGGCCTGTGAAGCTAAGTGAAATCTGATGCTATACAATTGACATTTGACGGCCAAGTTAAGACGGTGTAGATATTATATTCATGATATGCTTTCTTGTAACTATATAGCTAATCTGTCTTAAAAATCTAATTTAGAGGAAAAAAAAACTTTACATTTAAAAGTTTCAGACAAAAACAGCCTTTCATAGCCTTCTGTTCAGCTCTTCAAGTGATAAGCATGAATAGAAGTGGTTCAGGAGGCCTTGGTGAGAGGGCAGCCTTTTTTACTCGGTAAGTTACCAGCTCTAGTAGCTTTTCACAGTGGCCCAGTGAAGGAGAACACCCAAAGTACATCACCACAGACGACTGACTACATTGATTCCATGCATGCCTTTTGGGGTATGCTGTGTGTTTGTCTTAAAAACCTGGATTCTGCAATTGCTTCCACTTTGCCATTAATCTCCAGTTCGGTATCCAGGCCGCAAACACTGATTAACTGAGTTGGCGCCCATGAATAACAGGATTGGTTAATCAAGGTGATGTTTAACTATGTGTATTTGACTGCAGCTTTTTTAAGCTTGGCATTTTTTCTTTGCTTATGTGCTATTTTTATTTATTATACGTGTTAACTGTCATAAAACAATGTTTATATACATACATTCACAAAATATAAAGGAGAAAATCTAGGAAATAATCTAATACATGTCATCTAGGCTGGAGGTATAGCTCAGTGGAAAGCATTTGCCCACCATGTACAAGACTGTGGATTTGGTCTTCAGTAAGAAGAAAAAAAATCAAAACAAACTAACTGACTAACTTACCAGGCAATAAAACAAAAAGCTATAATACAAAAATGATTTTTATAATGTAAACTTTCTGGGCAGTGGTAGTACACACCTTTAACCCCAGCAATTGGAAGGCAAAGGCAGGTGTAGGTCTGACTAGGCCCGGCTGTGCTACAGAGTTTCAGGACACCCGAGGCTACACAGAGAAACCCTGTCTTGAAAAAAAAAGAAAAAGAAGAAGAAGTAAGAAAAAGTGAATTTGAACAAATCAAAAGTAATGTTAGAGACAAAGGATGCCAGATGGAACTCCTCCTGTGCATACTTTATGTTTAGACTTTACTTAGTGCAAGGTGGTTTTTATGTTTAGACTTTACTTAGCACAAGGTGGTTTTTATGTTTAGACTTTACTTAGCACAAGGTGTTTTTTATTGGCTAAGATCAATACCACAAGCTCATACAGGTAAGGCTATGGAATAGGAGAACACACATCCATTGCTGGGAGAAGTACAAACTTACACAGCCACCACTATGGAAATCAGTGTGGCAGGTCTTCAGAAATATGGGAACTTATCTCCTTCAAGATCCAGCTATACACTGTGGCAGTTTGAATAAAAATGATTCCAAAGGCTCATAGGAACTTGCACTATTAGCAGGTGTGGCCTTGCTGGCATTGTTGGAGGAAGTGTGTCACAGGGTTGGAGCTGGGAGGGCTTTGAGGTCTCAGGTGCTCAAGCCCAGCCAGTATGTCTCAGTCTCTTCCTGCTGCCTTTGAATCCAGATGTAGAATGTTCAGCTCCTTCTCCAGCACCATGTCTGCCTGCATACTGCTATGCTTCTAAGCCATGATGATAATGGACAAAACCTCTGAAACTGTAAGCCAGCTCAATTAAGTGTTTTTCTTTATAAAAGTTGCCATTAGTTACCCAACTAAGACAACCACTCTTGGCATATACCTGAAGAATTCTTCACCACACCACAAGACCCTTGTTCAACCATATATTCACAATAGCAAGAAATTGGAAACAACAGAAGAATGGCTAAAAAAAATGAGGTACATTTACACAATGAAGTATTACTCAGTGGTTTAAGAAAATAAAATCATGAGATTTGCAGGCAAATAAATAAAACTAAAAAAAAAAATCATTCTGAGCAAGGTAACCCAAACCCAGAAAGATACATATGGTTTGTATTTACTTATAGATAAATACTAGCCATTAAGTAAATGATAACTAAGCTACAATCTGTAGACCAAAGATCCTAACTATAGAGGAAGGGACTAAGGAAGGGTGGTACATGAATCTCCCTGGGAAGGAGAAAAAGAATAGACTTTATAGGTAGACTTAGGGTGAGGAAAAGTGGAACACGGGGATCAGGTGGGATCAGGGAGTATAGGAAGAAATACTAGAATTGGGGGTCATTTGATGGTGTAGGGAAACAGTATAGTAGAAAAGTTCCTAAAATATATGAAGGTAATCCTTCATATATTTATGAAGTCTCCAAATAATGGACAAATGGGCCATCCTTTGGCACCAAATGAAGCTTCCAGTACTGGGATTGGGTTATATACAATTGAGAATAACTGTGGGCCCCTCCCCAACAACCTGCCTGTTGCCAAGACAACGGGCTGGTCTCCATAAACTGACAGCAAAGCCCCATTGCTGAAGACAACACCCACACAACTCATTGAATATGGAGAGGTTGAGCTGGTGCCTGCATAGAGCCTTCACTTGAATGTTCTAGTATCTTTGGTACTGGAAAGTATTCTGGAAGCTACCAAAGAGAAATATATATACCAACCCAGCCACAACCTCTGATCTACAATGCTGTCTCAGCTACAAAATATGCTAAGAAAATGTTGGAAGAGAGCTTGTGGGAGTAACCAACCAATGTCTGATTTGGCTTAATGTCCACTCCATCAGATGGAACCCTATCCAACACTGTTTGGGTGAGCAAGAACCATAGACTTGACAGTTAAGAGACCTAGGATAAAACGAAATAGTACTGGTTGACTGCTCTCTGATCACTCGCCCCTGATGATGCAGCCTTGCCAGACCATGGAGGAAGAGGATCCAAGCAGTCTGGATGAGACTTAACAAGCTATGGGTAGATGGCGACAGTGGAGAACAATTCCTTTCAGTGGGCTAGGGGAAGGGGATGGACAGGAAAGGGAGGGAAGGGTCTGCAATTGGGATATATAATGAATAAATTGTGAAGAAAAAATTAAAATTAAAAAAATGATAAAATGATGACTCCTAATGATATTCTGCTATACGAATAGATCAGTACCATATTCAGACATCATCAAAGAAGCTTGCCCCTGCAACCTGATGGGGAAAAAAAACAGACCCACAGATATTACACACACACACACACACACACACACGTGCACACAGAGAGATAGAAAAAAAAGAGAGAGACAGAAAGAGACAGAGACCTTAGAATACTCAGTTCTAAATGGGGTGTCTTCATCAAATTCTCTCCCCTCAGAGCTCAGAGAACCCCAAGGAAGAGGAGGAAGAAAGAGTCTGGAATCCAGAGGGGATAGAAGATACCAGAAGAACAAGGCCCTCTGAATCAAAGTTCATATGAACTCACAGAGACTGAAACAGCAAGCACAGGGCATGCAAGGGTGTGCACCTCTGCACACATTATAGTCTCCAGTTTAGTGTTCTTATGGGACTCCTGAGCATGTGAATGAGTGGGTCTCTGATTCTGATTCTTGTGCCTCCTCTTGGGTTCTTTTCCTTCTGTCTGTTTGCCTTGTCCAATTTTTGATGTGATAGGTTTGTTTTATTTTATTATGTTTTGTTATCTCTTAGGAGCTTTTTTTTTTCTTTTTTGAGACAGGGTTTCTCTGTGTAGCTTGGCTTTCCTAGACTAGCTTTGTAGACCAGGTTGGTCTTGAACTCACAGAGATCTGCCTGCCTCTGCCTCCTTAAGTGCTGAAAAGCCTGTTCTTTTCTAATGAGAGACAGAAAGGGAGTGGATCTGGAAAGAAGGCAAGGTAGAGAGGAACTGGGAGGAGTAGAGAAAGAGGAAACTGTAATCAGGATATGGTGTTTGAGAAAAGAATCTATTTTCAAGAAAGGGGAAAATTAATACATGTTACTAAAACAACAAAGATATTCTTAAAAGTGCCCAAGCAATAGAACACAATTAAGTTTTGTACACTTTCCCTCTCCCCATTTCTGTTGGCCTATCACTGATTCTGAAAGGAAGTGCCTCTGGCCCTGTCTTATTGTAGGAAATTCCAAGATGGTGGTTAATTTCTCTCTCTCCTAGCTATAATACAAAACCTATAAGAGCATCATTTATGTTGATCATTCGGGGATTATGTATTTTTAACAAGCAGATTCTAGTTATTCTAGCTAACAGAGCAGGGCGTGCTTAGCTCAACAGCATTTATTACCTTCACTGAACTCTGAGTATATTGGTCTATTCTATTTGTTCCATTTCTTTTCTGGACATCCCTATTATGCATATGCTGCATCTTCTTTGTTCTACTTCTTGCATGTAGCATCTCCTGCTTTTGACTGTTTTTTTTCTTGTCATTTCATTTGAGTTCCTCATCCTATTCACTTAATTGTTTTCAGTAATATTTAAAGTTTGCTGGGAATGTGACTTCAATTTCTGTCTTGATTTCTTTTTTCCATAGTGTCCCTGAACCCTACCCAGCTTGTTTTTAAAAATATTTTTTATTGAAACATAGCGCTTAATGGGTAGACTCCTGTGTGTGTGTGTGTGTGTTTCCCACTAAATTTAATGTCATCCGCCCCACATTTAATAGTATCTTGTAACTCAAGTTATGTTTAATTTCACTGATACAATAAAGCTGGTTTATCTTTTATTGACACAGTTTTTATTATTCTTCATTTCAAAATGTTTTGGGGAGAATATTGAATTCAAATAGTTCAGTCACTTAAATATATTTATTTCTTCATATCCAGTTTTAAAGCATAATGTTTCAAAAGATTAAGGCTATGGAACAAACTGGATATAGTGTTCAATATGACACACTGTGAGTAAGTATATAAAGAATCATCCTGTGTTATTTTGAAGCATGTGATGTGGCTCACACTTGCAATTTCAGTACTTGAGAAGTAGAGGCAGAAGGATCAGGAATTCTAGATCATTCTCAGTTACATGAAAGTTGCAAATAATACATAAAAGATAGTCATCCCAGAAGTCATAGGTTGTCAAATAAAAGGGCCAGTTTTAGATTTGGAATACCCTCCCTCCCCCAAGTTGTTAGCAGTATCCTAGAGATCCCCTAAACAATATAGATTTTTCTCATTGCTCTTAGTTGCTCACTAGAACTTGATAGTAAGAGCCTATTGTTGGAAACACCAACTACTTTGATCTGGGTCACTGAAAAATTATAATGGCATGAATCAGGAAGCTTCCTCCTTGCCGGCTGCCTTTCATGGTTCCAGAAGATGCTGTGTAGGCTACTGAGGGGAAAAGCGTCATCAACAGTCTCATCCAGATGTGGACCCTGTGAACTACAATAATGATTGGCTGTAGGAAGATAAGCATAATATTGGCACAAGTGATATGAGGGTAAACCGGCCATTCTGATTGGATCTGATGCCTATTCCACAGAAGGAGAACTATGACTGGTTTTGCAAAGAGAGCTAAGCATCCATGGTTGCAGAGCTCACAGTTCCTATGGGTAAACCTACAAATGCTATTTTGCTAAATGGAGATGGATGTCTAAGTCATATCTCTATAATTATAGATTATCACAGCTTTTACAACTCATCAGAGAATTTTCTTTGTGCAGTGGACACTGGATAGTTCAGAAATTCCCAACTCATCAAACTGTCGAGAATAAATGCCAGTGGAATGTTCAGCCACCAATGAGACATCATCAAGGAAAGTAGCGTGGAAAGATTGTAAGTGTCAGAGTTTAGGTAGGACTGAATAGAAACAGTGTCTTTTGGACATGGCAGGACTGCTACATTCATGAACTCACAGCAGTTATGGTTGCCTGCATAAGATCAAGCCAGTCAACATTCCAGCATGGAGTGGGGAAGGGCTCTTTATCCCCTCCCCCTAACTACGAAGTTACTGGCAACTAGTGGCTTCTGAGAAAATGTTTCTTTAAGGGTACGGCCCTTGATAGTTCTACCATGTTCCAGTGTATGACCCCACAGCTAGTAATATAAGGGTAACATAAATTGGACTCAGTGGGTCATTTAAAAAATAAAGGAGGATACAAAGCATGGATAGTATAAAATGCATTATATGAAATTTTCAAAGAATTAATAAATACATTAATTATAATACTTTGTACAAATCTACAAAAACATTGTGAGAACTAATGTTATGTTTTAAGTTTAAATTACTTAAGAGATTTGTAAAACAAAAATGCCTCCAATCTGTAAGGCTCACTTGCCCAAGGACAGATAACTTCTTAAAATACTAGGGTCTGTTGTTCATGTAAGGTAACAAGCCATATGTTTTCACTTCTGTAGGCAAGCTTGGTTGCTCCAATTGCACAGGATTTGCTTAGTGGAGGTATATAGACAGGAACTATGTTAGGATGTATGCTTGCCTCTAACTGGACAAAGACTGAAAAGACACAGCTTTGTGGGTGTTGCCTTTATAAGCTCCTGACTACTGTAATTCAGGGCCATATTCTGGTAATCCAAGGTATAAATTTGGCAAGTGTCCATTGTCCTGGCCAGTATTTAATAAAGCTTGCTTCAAATTTGGCTCAAAGGTTGTGGTAGTGGTCTTATTCTTACCCAGCGTAATTAACAATTTTTTTAAAAAATACTTTTGGTTTACTATCAATGGACAAGCCTTAAATATAAATAGAATTGAGATAATACTTAACACATGAGTAGTTTAAGAATCTATGAGTAAGCTGAGCTTGGTGTCGAAAGCCTGCGATCCCTGCACCCAGGGAGGCAAAGGCAGGCAGATTACTGTGCGTTCAAGGCCAGGCTGGTCTACAAACTAAGTCCAGAACAGCCAAGGCTACACACAGAGAAACCCTGTCTTGAAAGAGAGAGAGACAGAAACAGAGAAAGAGAAAGAGAGAGTCAAACAGAGAGAGGAGAGAGAGAGAGAAAATCTATGAGTAATTAAAACTTTTCAGGTTTTAAAAAAGGACTCTGAGTGAAAATTAAACAATGAAAATAAGTGTTAAACTGCTCAATTGTGGCTGGATTAAACCATTCCAAAACAGTGACTTGAGTTTTCTGCTTCCCAGAACTTCTGGAGGTCTCAGAGAACATAGCTCATCCTCATTTCTGGTGATACTGGCTATGTGGATTGGGCTAAACTATGGAATGGTGATGACTTCCCTCCCAGCCCTGGGTGCTTAGTGTGGCCTACATTTGGGACTCATCATGGTCATTCTTCACTGACATGATCTTCCATCATTTACCAGCCTAGTCCAAACTTTCTTACTTGTTATCTTCTCCCAGGAAGGTGAACAGAGCTGAAGGCCTATAAAGGGCTTGTCCTGGAAGCTGCTGTCACTTTCTGTGCAGCTTTTGGTTACAGTCAGTCCACAGTCCACGATCAAATATAGGGGGAAATAGAATTTCTCTTCTTAAGGATAGAAAGTCATCCTACAAAAAGAGGAGCCGGATGGGTAGGGTTATTATATGTATTTCTAGAAGAACCTATCACAAAAGGATATTGTGTGAGGGCTGTAATGCTGGATGAATGTTTTGGTACTATAGCAAAATCCTACAGCTATGTGCATTTGAAACAGGGTCTCAGGATAGCCTGGAACTTTCCATGTAGCTCAGGCTGCCCTGCTTCCTTATGACATCACAGGAATTCATTGCCACTCCTGCCTCTACACTTCCAATTTCTACGCAAAGGTCCACATATCTCCTTAAACTGTCCAATAACCAGTTTATATGATGGAAAAAAATTCAGACTGGCACCTGGGATGTAGAAGCTCACTTTTAGATCTCTAGTATAATTTGACAAATGTTCTAACTTGGCCCCAAATTCACTACTGTCACAACATGCTTCCCAGACGTAGTTGTTTCCTGAAGCACACCCTGCCACCTACCTCAGCCAGGTGTTTTCAAATACCTGCTCCCACTCAAATACTCAGGTAAGCCATTCTAGAATTAGAGTCTGGCTCAGAAAGGACAATAGAGAAGTCCTAGGAATGGCGGAGGAAGTTTCTTTACACTTATGAGCACCTGACTGGCTATCTCCTTGCTCTTGGCTCCTGGCTGTGCTATGTAAATCTCTTCTAATCCATTTGATTTTCAATAACCGTACTCATCAAGCCCGTCCAAATCATCTGAGTCTGATGTTGAGACTATAACTTCTGGGTTGATTCTATAATTCTTTCAGTAAGTCTGGTGTTGCCACAGGCCTCTCCTTTCCAGTAAATAAAAATTACTATTCCATGCTTTAATATACAGGGCAGGATCAGCCTACACATAAAGGTTTTTAATTTTTCTATCTGCTACATTAAAAAAGCAAGAGAAGTAGCTAGCCTTAATGTTTTATTTAACTCAATATAGTTAGTATTTTATTCTGATAAAAACACTATCCAGGTATTTCACATACTTTCTTTTATTTTCTAAATCGTGCACTTATACCATAGCTCAAACCAGAAGATCTCAGTGGCTACATGGGGGCATGCCATGCTGGGCAGCGCAAGGCAAAAAAGCAGGCTTTAAATTAAGGAAAGAGAGTTGGCCTACTATATGAGACACTCCCCTAAACCTGCCTGAGAAATCACACATCTGGAGAAATAATCCTACCTCTCCTCTATCTACATCTACTGTGTGGACTACCTGACTTCTGCATCCATTTCATCAGTCCTGTCAACCTAGGAAAGCAAATAAGCTTGAAAAATAGTACATCTGGGTTCTCCTTTATTGGCAGAGACATCTGAATGCCTGCCTCAATTATCTACAAAGAGGCAAGGATAGCATATATCCTATTTCCTGCCAGAATACCTGTGATAAATATCAAAAGAACATTTATGGTCTTGGTGAAATGTGATAAAGATGGCAGGAATTCTCAAATATTGGCATATATTAAAATGATCTAGAAGACCAAAATGAATTGCTGGCTCTCCTTGCCCTCAGAGAGTCTAACTGAAAGGCCTGGGCGGCTCCAGAGAGCATTCAAATACAACACATTCATGGGGAAGCTGCAGTGCTGCTCTGTATACCCAGAGCTCTCCTGGGGCATGTCTGGTACCAGACCACCTGGGATTCAGTTCCAGAATGCTGCTTACAGGTAACTGTGGACAATCAGTTAAAAAGTATCTTATCTTATGGGGTGTTTACAAGAATAAATTAGCTAACATCTAAAGTCTCTGTCTGCAAGTGTGCCCAGGACATAGGAAGTGCTCAAAAACTATTATTTATTATCAAGAGAAGGATGGTGACAATAATTATGTAGCTTGGGAGAATGACTGGTCCATTGCCATGACAAAAATCTTGTACCCATAAATGGCAAAGGGGAGAATGGCCTATTGGGTGGGGCGAGTTAAATCCCGAGTCAGTTAGTCAGAGCCACAGAATTTTATAGCTGGAAGGGGCCTCGGAGATGTTCTCATTCAATTCAACTCATTCTAAAGATGAAGCAACTGAAACCAGAGAGATTAAGTGGCGCGCCTACAGTCACACACCCACTTCAGTGCAGGGCTGAGGCTGGAGCTCCAGCTTTCCTCAGGGCTTTTTGCTGTACTACTCTAAAGCACTTCCTAGAGAAAGGGCAGGCAAGGAACTGGTATAGGCTGACCCAGACAGCAGACTAGTCAGTTA
Source organism: Pachyuromys duprasi (assembly GCA_028658305.1). Lineage (NCBI taxonomy): Eukaryota > Metazoa > Chordata > Mammalia > Rodentia > Muridae > Pachyuromys > Pachyuromys duprasi. The sequence goes on from CM053760.1 coordinate 54,134,876, forward strand.
AGACTTTTATGGACTGCTTGCTACATGCTTGGCTCTGGAGATGTCCCAGGAAGGGGATAGAGTAGATGCTGTTGGGTACTTTCAATACTTACACCGAAAAGACATTAACTGGTGGTGTTTGAGAGACTGGCAGTTCTGGCTCCTTTCTAAAGTTCCTCCTGTAAGTAAGACAGGCCCCACCCACCACTCCAGCTGAATGTGAATCAAAGACAGCTATCACTGAACCAGGTAACCTGTCACTGTTCTTCCTAGCCAATCAACCTCTTGGCAAGTTTGGATCAACCATAGTTTCAATGACATTGATACTGAGCCAATCCAACACGACTGTGTCCACTGATGCTGCTGAAGTCTGGTCCCTACTGATGCAGAGGGAAGGCTTCCCCGGGGGAAGTAAGACCAGCACAAAGAAGGAAACTTATAGGTAGGACTAGAGGAGTTAGGCTGGAAAATGAGAGAAGAGGACAGAGCCATTGAGCAAAGTAGGTCTTACTTTCTGTGCCTGAAAAGTATCCCAGGGCTCCTATGACAAATCTCTTTCTGCTTTATTGAGTTGGTTTCTGTTTTGTGTGCCAACAAACTCAAATGAAGAGAGCTAGAGGCCACGAATGAGCTATAGACTTGCAAGTCTAGGGATAAATCATATATATATATATATGTTCTGAGAGGTGAATGGAGGATTCAGCTGGGGAAGTACCATGTGCCTAGTGGCAACTCAAGTCTGCCCTGCCATGGAGGAGGTGCCAGCATGAAAGCAGGAGTGTTGCTCATCAGCGTGTTACTGTCTGTGACCATCCTTCAGCCCCTGTGTAACAAGAATAGCAATAGTGTGCAAGATTGACCACCATTTTAGAAATTGGCAACCTCGTACCCCTTTTGACTTATTCACTGAAACTCTTCAAGTATGTATCCCAGAGAGTCCAATTACAAAAGTCACAGTGTCCAGTTGAAAGTTACTCATCTATCAGACTTTTAAAAATAGGCTTGTATGGAATAGCTATGAACATTTTCCCTTTGATTTTATTTGCTAAATTTGAAAATGCCCACTATAATCAGTAGCTGAGCTCTGTAAATGTGGTTAGTCAAACTGCTCTACCTGCTTTCATTAAGCTTGTGCTCTTCATGTATTTGTTATAAAGATTCCTAGATGCTGACTCTGTAATGTTCTTGAGCAATGGAGATTAAAAAGGGAAGCCATCCATATTTAAGAAAATATTGACTGTAACAGTTTTATGTGAGTACAGTGACAGAGAAGAAATCACCTATCATTCAACACATACAGTCCTTTCCTCAATAAGAGCAAATTCATACTAAACAAATTAAAACTAAAGAACAAAAGAACCCATTTGTTCTCCATTATTTAAAATACAAATACAAAAATGATACACAGAGGATCAGGGGATACTTTAAAGAATTTAAAGCATATAACTACACAACATTTTAAAGGAATCTTTAGAGAAATCCATAACTTACTAGACCCTGGGAAATTACTATGTGGTTTTTGGTGACTAACATTTCAATTCTGTGACCAATATCAAACGATTGTTCAATTTTGTTAACACACACACACACACACACACACACACACACATATATATATATATATATCACAATAAGTAATATAACCTAGGCAAATGTAAAAGACTGTGATCTAAGTGGACTCTTTTCTGTTAATATAAGAAATTTTTAACATTCATTTCATGTGAATGAACAAACAATATTATTATTGTTTTCTTGAACACTTTCTTAGTATTATTTTTTGCTGTGTCAATGAGTGTCAAAATATTGTTCTTTCAATATATGAAAGTATTTCCATACAGCTTTATTACTGATCATCAGATATTGGCTGGAGGCAAAATAAAACAGATACGCTCCAGTTGGAAAATCTCACTAGTAACGAAAAGCAAGACTCTTTAACACATTTAGTGTATACTCTATACTAATATACAATGATTTATTTGCCCAACAACTGGTGATACTAAAAATGATGCTGTGGTGGGGGTTGGAGGCAGAGAAAACTAAAAATTACAAATCTAAGGTCTTTACTTTTCAAAAAATGAAACAGAAAGCCAGTGAGAAAAATGCAAAAACTCCAAAATGAAGCTCTAATATCTTGACATAATTCAAAGGCAATGCAATGCAAATAGAAAAGCCAAGAAATCCTGTGTTTTAGCAGCAGCACAGATGCACTGGTAGTTTCTATCAAGTTTTTTTAGCTTTTCTGTGTTGTCACATACTCACTGCTTGCTATTTTTATTTATCTCAATTATCAAAGGTGAAATGTCCACTATCAGGTATTGGAAGTAGTTTCTATTCATTTTTTTTCTCTTCACCAATACTAATATCTTGTCATTTGGTGCTGAGTGAAAAGACGAAATGCCCGTTCTTTCACAGAAGGCTGCTCTGGCTGATGGGTTACTCACGATGAAACTGAGGGCTGTACCCAGGCTGTGGTTGGGACAGCGCAGCTCAGAGCTGGCTGCCAGGCAGGCTAGTGAAGGCCACGCTCACACAGCGAGCAGCCAGACCAGCCTTTCAAGTCAAGTGTTGGCTTGTAGACACATCAGTTAATCAGCTATGAAATCACCACCACAATGTACTTATTGATCACACAGGGCTAATGACGCAACTCTTGGCCTGGAGAGGATGTGTGCTTCATTCTCTCAGCCTCCAACCTTTAGAGAAAGAGCACTTTGAGTAGTGTTTATGAAAGGCTGATACTAACTGTGACTTGAACCTTCCTGGGGAGCTGGGCGATGCGAGGTCCCCCAGTGGCATGCTCTGTGCCCAGCACACCCACACTCACTGCTCTCAAAGAACTAGATGATATTTACACTGCATTGTACTTTGGAGGAAAGTTTTCAGAATGCTGTCAGGATTCAAACTGACTGGCTCCAATGTTCTGGCCCCTAGAATGTATCCTCTGAGGTACAATAACAAAGAATAAATTTGTTTTTGAGTAGAGTAAGAAGATGGAACATAGGCTGAAGTCAGTGAATTAAGTCTTAGAGATAAATGTCTAGTAACTCAATTCTTCAAAGATACAGAAATAAAGCCCCAGAGCCTCCCTGAGAGAGGTTATCTGCCTCCTAAAAGTAAGCCCCTTCAGGGTACTCTCCTTGTTATCAGGCTGCATTGCACAGATATTAGAGAATAAGTCAGTGTGAGAACAAACAAACTTGATTAAGTGACACTACAATGATTGCTCCTTCCTTTCTATTTTCTTTCACACAGATTGCTTTGTATGTAATGGACTCCAGAAAAAAACAGGAATTACAAAAAAGAAGTAGGGAAAAACCAAAGTATTGTATTCTGACCAGTACAATGGACTGCATGTTTGCTTTGGGGTAAGCAATAAGGACAACAGGACATTCCAGTTGGCATCATAGTGACTCCAATATATGTAAAAGCAATGGAAACCAGATTTTGTCTGCAGGACACATTGCTCTCTCCCACTTAGTGTTAGACTGGAACTTTGCTAGGAGCACCATGGAAAGGGGCAGGGACTAACTATTTGCTCTTAAATATGAACAATGCCCTTTACTAAGGGCCACAGAAAGATACAGGCCAGGAGGAGACAGTGCCACCTGCTGGTACTGCCCCTGCAACCCTCTTCTAATTGGAAGCTCTCTAGGAGGACCCTGGGTAAGATGATCAATCCTCATTTAGAAAGGTAAACTGGATGTTCATTGAAAGAGGGAGAAAACAGGGAACAGGACAGGAGCCTACTATAGAGGGCTGTGCCGAAAGATTACCCAGCAGGGTATCAAAGCAGATGCTGAGACTCATAGCCAAACTTTGGGCAGACTGCAGGGAATCTTATGAAAGAAGGGGGAAATGAATGACCTGGAGGGGACAGGAATTCTACAAGAGCAACAAAGCCAAAAAAATCTGGGCCCAGGGGTCTTTTCTGAGAGTGATATCCCAAACAAAGACCATGCATGGAGATAACCTAGAACTCCTGCAGAGATGTAGCCCATGGCAGCTCAGTGTCCAAGTGGGTACCCTAGTAAGGGGAACAGGGGCTGTCTCTGACATAAACTCTTTGATCACTTCTCCCTGAGGGGAGAGTAACCTTACCAGGACACAGAGGAAGACAATGCAGTCAGTCCTGATGAGAGCTGGTAGGCTAGGGTCAGATGGAAGGGGAGGAGGACTGCCCCTATCAGTGGACTGGGGGAGGAGCAAGGGGAGAGAAAAGGAAGGTGAGGTAGGATTGGGAGTGGATGAGGGAAGTGGCTACAGCTGGGATTCAAAATGAAGAAATTGTAGTTAATTAAAAAAATTTAAAAAAAAAAGGAGAGGCACTATGCTCCAGACTGTTGTCTTCTTCTACTTCTTGGAGTACAACCACTAGGGCTGGTGTTTAAGAGTTAAGAACATGTATTTTTTTTTGTCTGAAATAATGCTGTTCTAAGTAATAAAAGCAATATGAGCAGCTTAGGGATCTTTTCTGCAACCACACATGTCCTTTTATACATGATAGAAGGTACCCTTTACATCTGTGAAAAGACTTGTGAGAGGAAATATAAAAACATGAACTCAAAACAAAACAGTGTCCCTCAAAAGAGGAATGGATACAGAAATTGTGGCACATTTACACAATGGAATACTACTCAGCAATGAAAAACAAGGAAATCATGAAATTTGCAGGCAAATGGTGGGAACTGGAAAAGATCCTGAGTGAGGTATCCCAGAAACAGAAACAGAAAGACACATATGGTATATATTCACTTATAAGTAGATACTAGACACATAATATAGGATAAACCCACAAAAATCTGTACACCTAAAGAAGGTGAGCTAGAAGGAGCACCCTGGGTAAGGTGATCAATCCTCACTCAGAAAAGCAAAAGAGACGGGTATTGGAAGACTGAGAAAACAGGAAACAGGACAGGAGCCTACCACGGAGGGCCTCTGAAAGACTCTACCTAGCATTATATCAAAGCAGGTACTGAGATTCATAAACAAGCTTTGGGCAGTGTGCAGGGAATCTTAGGAAAGAAGGGGGATATAGTAAGACCTGGAAAGGACAGGAGCTCCACAAGGAGAGCAACAGAATTAAAATATCTGGGCCCAGGGGTCTTTTCTGAGACTAATACTCCAACCAAGGACCACTAATGGACATAACCTTAGAACCCCTGCTCAGATGTAGCCCATGGCAGCTCAGTATCCAAGTGGATTCCCTAGTAAGGGGACAGGAACTGTCTCTGACATGAACTCAGTGGCTGGCTCTTTGACCGCCTCCCCTTCAGTGGAGTGCAGCCTTACCAGGCCATAGAGGAAGACAATGCATCCAGTTCTGATGAGACCAGGTAAGCTAGGGTCAGATGGAAGGGGAGGAGGACCTCCCCTTTCTGTGGACTTGGAGAGGGGCATGAGAGGAGTTGAGAGAGGGGGGGGGGGATTGGGAGGAGTGGAGGGAGGAGGCTACAGCTGGGATACAAAGTAAATAAATATAATTAATATAAAAAATAAAATTTTAATTTAAAAAAAGACAAAACAGTGAGTCTGGGCAGATGGCTTATTTGGTAAAACATTTGCCATGCAGGCATGAGGACCTGAATTCTTTTTCTAGCACCAACATGAAAAGGCAGGAGTGGTGGCGCGAGCAGACACTGGACGGTCCCCAGGGCTCATTGGTAGCTAACCTAGCAGATCCGTGAGCTCTAGGTCCAGGGAGAGACTCTGCCTCAGAAAGAAAGGGAGATGGTCCCTGAGCAAAGATACCCAATGCTGACCTCTGCTGTCTACACACATGTGCTTCTACTATGTGCATGTGTACTTAATAACACCCAGGAGCGGAAACATCCAAAACATGTCCAGGAGGTGTAAGCTGACTGAGATGGCTACAGAGATAAAAAGCGAGGCAGGTGAATGTGTCCATCTATCCAAATGCAGTATTATAGGGAAATGGATGGACATGAAAGGACAGTCTTCCCATTATGTTGTGGAAAGAACTCAGCTAGGTTTGTGGCTGCGTAGGCTTGTTGCTTTAGACTAGTTCCTTTACTTATTTCCCCTCTGATTTTCTTACAAAGGCAGGAGAGTTTTAGATATCCCTTCTAATAATATATGGAAAATGGTTTGAGATCTACCAAATATTATTGTTATTATAAACGATAATATTATTGGAGAGAATTCCTCGGTTACTATCTGAGAGATCAGTGTTCCTTAATGACCCTCAAGATATGATGTGACAATTCCCTGGGATGTTATCATACCAAACATAGAAACACTGTATTTTTCAGAGTGCTAATTCTTATAAAATGCATTTTAGAACAGGATCTGGGCCTTCAACATTTCATCCTTAGGAATTTGACTCCCTGCCCAAAATATATAGGGTAGGGTAAAAAGTTGAAAAAAGCACAACCCCCTGGCTATATATACGTGTATATATGTATGCATATATACATTCACATGTGTCAAAAATAAATTTGTATTATACAGGGAGACATTTCCACGGGGCTGGTGGGGAGGTGGCCTTGTTTTCTAAATGGTGAGATGTGTTACTTGTTGATCAATGGCATGCCTTTGTTAAAAAACATTCTAAATAGTAATCTAAACTTTAACAAAAATATATTTCACCTTACGTTCTCTGTGAGGAAGACCTGCAAAAAGGATCTAAACAAAAGGGTAAGCAAAAGATTTAAGCAAATCAAATCCCTTAAAAGGTAAACACCAAATTAAAATTAACCCAAAAGAAAACAAACAAACAAAACCTTTTAAAAACTGATCACAAGCTGCAGATTGTGCTGTTTGGAACGAGATTGCAATGTAAGCATACCAGAACCCTAATGCCATCCTTTATTCAACATCATTTTCCTAATTATCTTGGCCTAAGTGTTTCCAAGCTTTACTGTTTATTTTGGCAGAAGGCCTCTTAGCTCTTCTACTCTCTTCCTAGAGCTGAGATGGTGTTAACAAGGTTGAGTAGGAATACAACCCATTACTGACGCATTGAGGACTGTGGTCTGAAATCCTTTCAAACAGATAAGAGAGCAACTGGGCAGTCTGAGCCCAGGAGAGAGCAGAGTTAAGCCTCCTAAGTGTTCTTTTGCCATAACTCTTCTAAGAATAATCAGGAGACTTTTCCCAATACTTTTGTTAAAAACAAAACAAAACAAACAAACAAACCCCAAAACAAAACAAAACAAAAACCCAAACACACACATGAGGTTCACTTTATTGCTTAAGTTTACAGATGGAGGAACTGAGACAGACTTAGAAGTCTGACCTGCAGCAGGATCACGTGGCGACTGAGCAGGAACACAAGGCGAATTTCCTGCTCCCTCCGCCAGTTTTCCACCCCTTCTACCCATCGAAATGAAACAGCAGAAGCTTAGTTTTTGATAAGCAGTTCCATGAAAACACATTCTGTGCCAGATTCTATCTGGTGCCCAAAGACACTCCCTGATGAGGCTGCAGGCTCACTGAGCCCTTTAACTCCTTCACATCCTGGGGACAGGGCCTGGAGATAGAGAGGCCTTGGGAAGGCTTCTCCAAGATTCCATACAGAGCCCTTCTTTCTTCCAGCCCTACACCTCTATTTCTAATGTCTAAGGCTGAGGTGTGGAAGCCTTTTGACTGACTTCTTTGAAATAGACCTGTCTCCTGATGATCTTCTTGACTTTACCCAGGGCTGCATGCTTCCTCTTCCACTGTGGTTAGATGGTTCTGCTTTTTGAAAGCTACGTGAAGGAGGTGAGTGTCTGAAGCAGAGAATGATTTTGTCTTAATAAACAAATCAGGATGCTTGATTTTATGACGGTGATGATTATTGTGATGGTTCTCTCAGTCCCTCCCTCTACTCCCTTTCTTTCTCTTTGGACAGAGAAAGTTAAAGTTATAAACTTACGCTAATTGGCATGATATCGCTGGAGAACTTTTGAGAGCTGGTGGGTTTGTTTGGACTTTAGCAGTAAGAAAAGTAGGCTTCCAAGAGGTGTTCTTTCCAGTTGGGAACATCCTCAGTGTCAGAATCGACACCTTTTAACTTGGGAGCCAAGTCTCCTAGGGCCAAATGGTGAAGAAAGAATACCTTCAGAGTCACAAGGGAAGCAAAGGAAGGAATGCGGTGGTATATTTATATCTCAGACTCTACTTTCTCCTGAACAAATTGCCTTGCTTTGAAAAGTGGTTTCTCAGTTTTGCACAGAACCAGACAGAGGATCTGAGATGGTCCAGCTACTGCTCACAATGGTTCCCTTCCTGAGATGCAATCAGCTTGAATTTCCAGAAGACTATTCCTACAAAGGAGCTGAATCAGCCTCACCAGAACTTATGGGTACATGTGGGCTGCCATCTACCTTGCTAAAAAACAAAACAAAAACCAGGGTTACATTAAAAACAAAATTTTAAACTGTTAACAACTGTCTAATCCCCTGATTACACTGAAGAGTGAGACCTGGGCATTTCAGCAATCTGGCCTTAAAGGAATTCCCTAAGAAGTTATTTCCTCTAAGTAATCTAACTCAAATGTAAAGTTGAACAGGGATCCCCATACCATCTTCTCATATACTGTCAATACACTGAGCACTGGATTTTCTCTAGTTTAGTAGAGAATAAAATGAACGGTTTATAAAATGTGGCTTTTTAGGTATATTTACAGTATGATTCCATATTTAATAATATTCATTTTCTAAAATTCTTTGTGGGAAACATAAACCATAAAAGGAAATATGATTTTAGAACTAGAAACATAGCCCAGACCCCCTCTTCTATTTTGCTAGATGCAGAGAAAAACCTTCTCCGCCACATACATACTTATGAAGCAATTGCTCATGTCTTATATACTACAAACAAGACTGCTAAGGTGTAGTCCTGAAGAATATTTGAGAAGCTTAAATACTTTTCCATCTAGAGTAAATTCAGAGTATTTCAAAGAACAAAAGACAGCCAGTATTTAAAAGCGCTCTGCCCATCTTTTTGAATGTACTTCAGATAACAGCAAGAGACAAAGACAGAATGTGCCTCAGCTGGACCTCCCTTGAATTCTTCTCTGAGCTGCCACTTCTCTCCAGTCCCCAGGATGACCTCTGAGTCAAGCCAGATGGGACTGAGAGAGACGTCAAGTAAGTGCTGAAAAGGTGACTTGAGGCTCTGGCAGCTGAGTCTGGAGCTGGTTTCTTTGCAAACTCTCTGGGGGTTGCTGCTTTCCAATTTCTTAGGAATGTTTAATTCTCCTCATCCCTTCACTGCATCTCCTCTGGAGAGGTCAGGGAAGCCTGTGACATCCCCGGAGGGCACTGCCTAACTAAATTAGCATGAGATAACTTTGGACTCTCTCCCAAACATAAAAATACAAGGGAGGGAATTTCATTAAAAGCAGAAGACTAGGTGATCCAAGTTAATCCCAGCTTTAAGCTGCTGTGGCAATGCTGGTTGTTTCTATTTGACTTTCCTGTGACAGTTCATTGAATGCAGTGCCATCCATGTGACACATGCATTGATCACTGGAGGTCAAACCTCCAGTGTAGTAGAAGCATAAAGTGAATACACTGCTGTTAAAATATGTATATGGCTTATTTGGGTGTTTCTTTATGAAGCAGAAGATCCAAAGTAAAAAAAAAAAATTTCAGTACTTTCGTTTTTAATTATTTTTTAAATCACCCAAACAGGAAACTTTCATAGGTAATATGAGTCATTAACTGTATGTATGTGTGTAAATATAGAAATATCTAAGGCATAAAATGCCATGGGGAAATCCTTTCTGTTAAATCTAGAAATTTTGAAAGAAACTTTGTAAAATTTAAAATGACAATACAATGAGATATGTATAAAGCTAGTGGCTTTATCATTTGTGTCTTAAATTTTTTAAATTATATTTAATTTTTTGGAGATAGTTATATCATTTACCCTTCCTTTTTTCTGCCTCCAGAACCTCCTATATATTTTTCTTTATTCTCTTTCTAATTCATGGCTTCTTTTTTTTAATTGTTGTTTTCTGTGTGTGTGTGTAGTCCTAAATATATAAATACAAGCTTCTCATATAATGTTAGTTGTATATGTATGCTTTTAGGGCTGATCATTTAATATTGGACAAACAGTTAGTACAATCTTCCTCCAGGGAAGACTATTTTTCCTGTTCTCAGCATTCCTTAGCTGTCTGTAGTTCTTTGTCTAGGGTTGAGGCCTCATGAGTTTTTCTCACTCAGCATTTGTTATGTCTACTGGTACCATTCTTGTTCAGGTCATGTTAGGCAGCCATGCTGGTTTGGCTTCAGGGGTGTAGCTACTGACATTTCTAGGAGACAAAATCTCACAGCAAACTATTGTTCCTCTGGTTTGGTAATCTTTCCACCATTCTTCTGAAATGATCCCTGAATCTCAGGTTCAGGAGTTGTGTTGTAGATTTATCTGTGCATTCTAAAACTTTTAATTTTGGAAGTGGCAGTTGTTCACAGAATTAGGAGATAAAATGGTGGAGAATACAAATTTGTGTACCTATCTTGGATTTTTATCTACTAGAAAATGATCTATTATTACTACTGTCTCACTGTATGGTTTGCTTTGCTTTTCAGTAGACTAACTACCCTTCAAAGAATAGAGCCACAGTCATGGGTGTATGATCACTCAAACTAGAAACAGTAGACTACAGGAAAAAAGAGGACAGTAAATTGGGAGGTGATGCAGGTTGATGTGGGAGGAGTAGGGAGTGAATAAATTGTATGCATGTATTAAATTTTCAAAAATTAATAAAAACATTATATTAAAAACTGTGAAGAATACAGCAGTTTTTTTTAAATTGGCTGAAAAAAATCTGACCATGGCATTCAAAAACATCTTTTGTAATTTGTGAAAATTAAATTTATAATTATTATTTACCTACTGACAATTTATAGATGAAGAGATATGCGTGGGTTTCTCAATTTTGTGTAGTCTTAGCCATTTTCCATTTAAAAACAATGTGTTTGTATATGTCTATAAGTGAGCATGTTCATATCAGTGTGGGTTACCCATGGAGGCCATAAAAGAGCACCAAATCCCATGGAATTGGACTTATAAGTGGTCATGAGCCACTTGACATGGAAGCTGACATCTGATCCCTGGTGCTCTGCAACAGCAGTAGCTACTCTCTTTACTGCTGACTTATCTCTCTAGCCCCTACACTTTTCATTTTGGATTCCTTTTGCTATTACTTGACTACTGTAAGAGATAAAATGCAGTATTTATAGGTTGAGGGAAGTAGCTTACTCTGTTTCGTATTCTGTAGGCAGCAAGTGTGCAATAATAAAAACTATTTGCTACTTTAAGTTATATTATATTTTAAGTTAGCTACCTACTGGTATAATTAGTTCCTAGAAAAGCTCTCTATTTTGACTTGGTGAGTTGTGTAATATGCTAACATTTCATGAAGACTAACACATAGCAACACACACTATATATTGGAAGCAGGAAGGTGAAAATAAAGAGGAAATAGACCATTCTTCCACAACCCTGACACATACAATCAAGCTGTGAGTAAATAACATTAAACTGTCTAAATGTCAAATGTCAAAAAGTGAGTTAAGAAAATCCCTCAAATCAGGAGAGAAAGGGGGTACTTGAGCTCATGGTGACTTACTTCTCATAGAAAGTACAAGTTAAATACACATTGCAGAAATAAAAACAATCCAGGAAATGCAGGGATAGGGCTGACTGTTATTCCTGCTCCCTCCATCATGGGTATTTTGAATATGGCTAGTAAAATCCTTGGTTACAGAACTGTGCCATTAATTATTTAATTATCCAACAGGACAACTGAACCTGAAGCTTCAGCCTCATTTGTTTTAGTGTCTAACAAACCAAAATCTATTAATTCAGATAATAGTCAAGTTAAATCTATATTCCTGGTGATTTCATTTTTTGGTAAGAATTCTAAATAAAATCTTCCAGCATTTCATAGTTATCACTATAATTTTTCAAAGAGGTTATAAACTACTTATGTCATGGATCCCTTTGAGAATAGGAAAAAGTGAAAATTCCCTCTTTCATGAAAACCACATAAATATGTAAATGCACGCGTGTATATGTTTCTGTGTAAGATTTCGTGGAATCGACTGATCTCTTCAGACACTGTGTTGTGAATTTCTGAATTATAGAAATGAAACCATGATTTCCACTGGACTTTGCTGAAGACTAACTTTAAGGTACTAAAAGCTATGAAGGTTCAATGAACTACAAGAACGGAGACTTGACTACAAGACAAATACAGGCTAAAACCAGAGATGCTGTCCACAAGACTGCCCAGAGTGGTTGTGGGATGTCAGCTTCCTCCTCACAGATCTGGGGGCTGTGACATGACCGCCAGAACAGGGAAGAGACGGTATGTGGAACAGTGCTTGCTTTGTCAGGGGAAGGCACTGTGTAAATGTTAGTTGTTGGTTTTATGAAGTCAAACTTGCCTTCCTGTTTTGGAAGCCAACTATTGACTAGTAAACCAATTTTTTTTCTACTAGAAATTTGAAAGTATGTCAGAGTCATAATTGGAATCATTCAATGTGTCTTCTTGATGACCACAGATGATCATTTACTCAGACTAAGCAAAAGCCACCAGTCAACACTTTTAATAATGTTTCTCAAAAATTGTGATCTGGCAAGAAACAGAATTGCCTGCCACAGTGCTAACAGGATGGGTCTTCCTGAGTTCTCAGCCTGGTGCTTAGCCTGAGATTTGATAGAAAGGTTGATATGGGCTTTTCTCCTCATTTTTTTGACAATTCAAGGCATGTTCAATCTGCGAAAAATAAGTTACTCACCATATCCTTTATTAGTTTCAATACTATATTAAAAATTAAGTAAAAGTGGTATGCTTATAAGACAAAGCCACTTTTAAAACACAGTTATTTAATATGGGATAATCTACTAAAATCTGTACATCTAAAGAAGCCAAGCAAGAAGGAGGACCCTGGTTAAGATGCTCAATCCTCATTCAGAAAGGCAAATGGGATAGACATCAGAAGAGGGAGAACACTGGCAACAGGACAGGAGCCTACCACAGGAGGGCCCTGAACAACCCTACTCAGTAGGGTATTAAAGCAGATGCTGAGACTCATATCCAAACTTTGGGCAGAGTGCAGGGACTCTTATGAAAGAAGAGGGAGCTAGAAAGACCTGGAGAGGACAGGCGCTCCACAAGGAGAGCAACAGAAACAAAAAATCAGGACCCAGGGGTATTTTCTGAGACTGACACTCCAACCAAGGACCATGCATGGTGATAACATAGAACCCCTACACAGATGTAGCCCGTGGCAGCTCAGTGTCCAAGTGGGTTCCCTAGTAAGGGGAACAGGGACTGTCTCTGACATGAACTCTGATATGAAATCACACTTAGTCACAGAGTAAAATAAAAGAACATGATAGAGACTCCATGGGAAAGGACATCATTCGTAAAATTGGAGTTTATGGAGAAGCTTTGGTAGGAGGACAGTTCAGAGGGATCTATGACATTACCAAAGACCTGAATAGTCATTGTTTAGTCTGTGCTCTTCTGCAGGTTCTAAGGGCTGGTTCCTCGAAAGGGGGTGACTCCTGAACACATTATCTGCACACTCCAGTCTGATATTTCTTATCAAGCTGGAACATATTTCCAGAGAGAAATAGATTTAAAAAATTGCACAGGGAGTTTTTAATAGTGTCTAACATTCCTCTCTCTTTGTAAATGGCAGTGCTTGATAACCCTGAACTGTAGAGAAAAACAGTGTCTCTCTGTGTGTTTATGTATGTATTTTTGTATAAGATTCAATATGTGCATTCAAAGCAGTAAGAAAACTCAGCTCCTGCTATAAACTCCAGAATGGTTAACCAGGTGAGGGAAATAGCTCATCAATCTGGATTAACCATGGTCTTGTCAAAAGTTATGACAGTCTTGGAAAGCATTACCATTTAATCAAGTAATAATGTCTCAAGTAAAGCTCCAGTCTTTGGACAAGATTATTAACCAAAGTTCAGGATGCACAGCACACAGTGATAGCAAACTGCTAGGCACAAAGCATATATTTGCACTAAAATATTTCACGGAAGGGTTTCAGTATCTGGGAACAATAAGTGGAGTGGTACAAGTAGAGAAAGAATGCTACCTCCTGGGCAGGTGTATGTGTGTAAAGGGGAATCTTAACATACATGCTATGCCAGCTTTAGCATGTGGCCTCAAAAATGAGTATCTCACTATGGCAGAGGCCAGATACCAAATGGACATTCTTTGGGCAGTCTGGCAGCTACTGGAGGGATGGCTCAATTCTCCTCAAGTAGCACATGACACATGCATTCTAACTCCATTCCTGTCAAGAGAATGTGGGGATAGCAAAAAATTCAGTCTCCCTGGGAAGAAGGGAGAGTTTAACATCACAGAATCTAGGTTTGTTCTTGAGGATCAACAAATCTCTTAATAATTTATAAGACTTACCAGTAGGTCAGTTCAACTAATTCTATACTATACTTTTTTGTGGAACACAGGACAAAAACTGATTTTATGAGTGGTAGCTTCATTTTAGAGCAAAAAATTACAAAACTATATGAAGTCAATATTAGGATAACATAAAAA
>CM053760.1:54149496-54171063 GCA_028658305.1 Pachyuromys duprasi
TTCTTTAACTCTTCTCTTAGCTGTCTTACTAATATAAATATAGTTGCAGAAAAAAGAACAGTATATTATCTGGTGTGGAGAGATATACTGTCTTTCCAGCTCACTTGTGCCTCATCACTCAGATGTCACAGGGTTTAACCTCCCCCGCTGTGGAAATGACACGCTTGTTTTACAACATCTATCATGTGATCTTCCTGCACCAGTGAGGTGATATGAGATATGGAATATATCCCACAAGTAAGAGAGGCAGCCTCTTGGATGAATTATGTGGGCTATTCCTTCACAGCTGCGGATAGTTTTCATATTTTGTAAAACAAAGCATAATGCAACCTCTCACTACATTATTAAAGTGGATTAGGGCCTATCAGCATCCTCAAATGACGACTGTGTGTAAATGTGCAGACACAGACAAGTGTGTGAACCAGTGCATACACTCTGCCCTTCCATCTAACCATTAGCTAGGAAAGATGTATCAGGCTATGGTCACATTGAAAACATATGTGCAGCAAGTTCCTGTTCAGAAACTCACATCAGAATAAACCTGACTTGACCCAAAGAGAAAAAGGACCAGACTTTCTTCTCAAATTTTCCTTTGTGCTTGTAAAGCAGCAAAATTGGAGTGGGTGGGAGGTAAGCTTAGTGATACACTGCTTGCTAAGCTACTGTGCACAAAACTCTGCTTTCTATTCTGAAGACTTTTAAAATGAAGCCAAGAAACGAGTCCCTTCCTTACTGCAGTTACCTTTCTCTGCCTACCATTTTGATTAAATTAGGGATGCAGATTCTTTAACTGTAAGCAGCACAAGTTTTCTGGGGGAGGGATAAGTAAGCTGCTTTCATCTAATTTCACAGATCCATGGGGAGTACATAACAAGGAACTACCTCTTTTCTGTCCCTGGATTGTTAGGCTGAGGCCGCGGATCATCTGTGAATAGCTTCACATGCACACGCTTCAAAGTGATGTGCCTGAATCCCCACTAAATGGACCAGAAGATTTTATTGCTTTTGATATAGTGTCTCACAGACTCTTTTTTTAATTAAGGTTCTGTCTTCTCAGTTGAACCCAGCTGGGATTAAGTCGACAAAAAGACTAACCAACCAGCACAGGTTTTCCTCCACCAAAACAAATGTATTAGAGATAACCATTTAGTTAAAGCACACAGTAATTCATAAAGACCATTGAGAAAAATAGGATTAAGTTCCAAGGGGCCAGGAGATTCCTCATATTGACCCATTCATCATAGAATAGCTTCAGCATAATCTGCTTGTGTGTATGTTTAGGTTTAAAATTTTATTTTTAAAATTTATTCATTTTGTGTAGTAAGCATTTGCATGCATGTTTGTATCTGCACCATGTGCATGGCTGGTGCCTGAAAAGGCCAAGAGAGTAACAAATCCCCTGAGGCTGGAGTTACAAATGGTTGTGAGCTGTGATGTGGGTACTGGGAAGTGAACCCTTGTTTTCTTTAAGAGCAGCAAGTCAGTGCTCTTTGTCACTGAGTCATCTCTTCAGCTCTTATGTGGGGAGTTTTATGAGTAATTCCAGTGAGATCTCCTGGGTCATCTGTGTTCTCAACTCAATCTCTTGTCTATCAGCACGGTCTTTGGAGACAGAGGGAGGGCCAGGACTATGGCAGAGTCAATGATAACCATCATATAACCATTACCTCTTACATATAACCATATCCTCTTACTATAAAAAATTAGATGTTTGGTTTCATTAGAAAAAAGGGAATTTTCCTTTTACTTTGTTGAAAAATTATACAAGTATGTTGACTTTTGATAATTCTTCCACTTGCTACAAAATTATTTCAAGTATACAAAATGAATTGTCTGTACGACTGATATTCATATTAGACATGTCTAGCTTCCCCAATCTTATGCCTGGAAGGGTCCAAACATTACTGAAGCCTGTGCATATAAACACTTACAAACACATACACTAAACAAATAAGTGAATGAATACAATTAAATAGAGGGAAGGGCTGGTGGCGGTAGGGGTGGGGGGGTTATCTGGTATTTGCATAGTATGTACAAGGTCCTGGGCTAGATCTTCAGGATGAAGAAAATCATAGTATGATTTTAAAAAATATGAGCAACACGTGGCTTTCCTAAGAGATGGTTATTTTTTTTCTTACAACCTCTCTAAATGTTTTATGAAAAAGTATTTCTTTTCTACATAGTTTAAAAGAAAAACAAATGCATACTTGGAAGATGCGTGGGGGTTTTATGGTCTCAGTCTTTTGAGTGTTAGAATGTTCAATTTGTCACCTGCGTTTCTGTGCTTGCTGAGCATCTCCATAGCTACTACCCTGGAATAACGTAGACTGGATGGATTAATATATACTGGATGGAATATGATGCCCTGACTCTTTATCCTTCGCTACACTGAAAACTATGACCATTCAAAGCCTGGAACTGATTATACTGTAGGGACACTGGACACAGACCTATCTTAACCATTTCTGGGAGAGCAACAAATAAATTTCTATTCTTTATTTCTTTTACAGTTGGAAGGTCATGATGCAGCTATTATTTTTCTTTAAATAAATTATGCTAAAACACAAATAATTGCAATTTAACCCAAATCCTCCCTGTTACTATGACATCACTCACAGAATCTATACAATCTTACAATGTTGGTCATTGGAGCAGTATTGTTGCCACTCAAGTATCAAATACTAACATCTCAAGCTCTGCCTCAGACCTTCACTGAGTTAGGTGCTAAAGGACTACTTCATGCCATCTCCCTGGCTCTTAAAAAGTATGCCAGAAAATACTGTGTACCCAGAAAGCCCTGGGATAGACAGGTGAAGACTGCCATGCTCACTTCAAAGTTCTGGAAGACATGGTTCAAACCTCAGCAGTGGTAGAAATGATTGGTACATATGAGGACAGTATTCTAGTGGTGGATCACAGGTAATAATGTGCCAGACAACCACTAGTATGAAAAGGAATGGCTTTAGAAATGAGTTCTAGGCATCTTACTTGCAGCTTTTGGTATGAATCTACTGCTGGATGGATGCCCATCACGTGCCAGGTACCATACTTTTACCACACATCCACGTCCTCACACCACCACTGAAGAGGTGGCACTGTTCCCTTGGGTTGCAGGAGAAGCAAAGCAGGTGTCAGATGCACTGCTGTGCCAACATCACAGGGAAGCTCTAGCCAACCTAAGGGTCTGACTCCTGACCACAGCACTCCATTGGCGCATGTCATCTCCTAAAAGCCCACACTGTCACCCAGAAAGTGTAGATCTTTGGTTTTTAATGTGGGAAATGCTACAAAGAGAGCTGGTTGTTCTTTTATTTTATAACCTTTCTGTATTTCTTCTTGGCATACTTGCATTTCATTGTTGAAGGCTGAGGCACTTTGTTTTGAGAAATTCAAGTACATACACACATTAACTCCATCTGGGTGCTTCCACTTCAACAGTGCTGTTGTACCACTGCCCTCAGAAGTTTCCCCAGACCCAAGAGTCAAATCGGCGGCAGTGATATTTCTAGGAAACAGGGGCATTAATATTTCTAGGAAATTAGGACTGATGTGTAGCATGCCTCTCCTCCTGAAGGGCAATCAAGAACATTTGGTAGCCACAAGCAGCACAACCACAGGCAGCAACGGCCACAGGCAGTGGCCAAATCTAAAGTTTAATTCCATGTTCTCTGGGTGAAGCTCACATTTGTGGGACATTATTCTTTGGAGGCTGGTGGAGGGATAACAAGAAGGCATAACATGCCTTCCCTGTTATACGCTGCAATCTGTACTTTTTAGCCTGCACATGGGGAATAACGAACCTGGGAATTAAAAGCGCTAACCCTGTTAAAGAAGCAATATTAAGCTTGGCATAAATATAGCTGAAATAATCCAGACAGTTTTATGACCTTACACCCCAAATAAAGGTGAAATGTTGAATTCTTTCCCTAGAAATAGAGGTAAACATAGCTAACAGATGGAAGAGCTGAATGGAAATTTCAATAAAGAGGGCCACAAAGAAGCATTTGTAAGCTCAGAGGTGCATGCATTAAAAAAAGAAGCTGAAAAATGGAACTTTGTTTTATTTTGATAGAGTGCCAAAACAGTACTGCATTCCTTAAAGAGCAGAATAAAGGATCGAGTTAGACTGGCCTTCTCAACACCTCTCGAAAAGCCCCCTTGGGTCTCATTTTGCTGGGATGACTATTTATATGACAGGTAAGGGAATAATTTTGCTGGATTCTGTTACACTAGGGCCTCTCTGACCCCTGGGTCAAAAGAGCAAATGCAAAAGTGACAATGTGGATAATTGCCTGTTTAGGATAATGGAATACTGATTGAAGTCAATTATTATAACACCTGAAAGATAAATGAGCTGATGTGAAAGGTTCAGGGGAGATGGCTGCGGAGTGAACCAGCAGGCACCAGAGGGGTGGCTGAGCAACTGTGGAATGCAAGAGGGGGCAGGTTTCCTGACCTAGAGCTTACTCTAGCTTGAAGTAGGCCAAGATCTAACGCAGGTTAGTTTGTAAAACATGCCGTAAAACAGAAATTCAGCCCAATGCCCCAAACTGCAGGATTAGAGTAACATTAGTTAATGTGGCCCTCCATTAATTTTCACTATAACCTCTGAAGGCCTAGACTTGCCCCAAATCCATTAGTTTTGTCTGTCACTAGAGGGAACTTTCCCTTCCTGGCAGCCAGGAAAAAGCCTGCTGACGTAGGTAGCCCAGACCATTGAAGGTCTAGGCTGTACCAGCTCCACACTTGGATATCTGCTCTTTGAGTTTTCTTTTCTTTCTTTCTTTTTTTTCCCCTCACGGCAGAAAAAAAAAAAGTCACAAATGTTTTTCCAACCTCAACACCCCTGTGGCCCTTCCAGTTCTGGTTTCTTATTGCCAGAGCCTGGTCCTTCAAAGGCCTGCCAGTCACCTCGAGGAGCTGGCACTGCCTCCCAAGCCTGGTGGGATGGGGAGTGAGGAGAGCTGCTCCTGGGATCTCAGAGGCAAAGAGCTTCAGCATGTTTCCAAATGAGAGCAGTGCTGGTCACCACTGTCTACCCCACAACCTGGTTGTAGGGCAGCCTTTCTAACAGGTCATGCCAAAGGGTTTCTATTTAAAACTCAAGATGCTACTTGCTGGCAAACTTCAGAGGCAAGGCTAGAAGCCCTAGAACTTCTCCCTGAGCCCTGGAGACCTAAGCTTTGTAAGCCATCCTGCTGACATGGAATCCTGATAAGGACAAGCAGTGTGTTTGCAGAGTTACAAGTGTCCTTGTGGCTTCCAGATTACCTCCCTGAGGCACACACTCATGGGGCGTTAACAGCCTGGGGGTCAGCTGAGCCTCTTTTTCTAGCTCCTCTTCAAAACTGACCACGGATAAAGGTAACTTTTTGTTTAATTGGGACTGTGAGTAACTTGAGAAGTCTCTAGAAATGAAGACTTAGGTCTTCACTGAGCCTACAGTTTTCCAGTGAGATGATGCAGCTGACCTTTACAGACACCCTCATCTCACACACACATCTGTGTGAAAGAGAATGTCTCTGATAGGAAATGTCCAGAAAATGCTCTTTTGTTGTCTGCTCCAGAAGAACAGATTCTTAGGAGGGGCTGAGAAAATTCACAAATCTTCCTCTAAGAGACATAGAATGAAAACACAACTAGGCAAATTCAGTTTCTTCTTTAAGGATCATAGATTTAATTAAACTAACTCTCTGCATTTCCATTGCTTGAAACTTTGTAGAGGAGTCAGACCTGGACCATCAACAGAGACACAAGCCTGGTACCAAAATTGCTAGAAAATTACCCTTACCAGAGTTCTCATAGCTTGTTCAAGTCTATCTTATCTGGTGTGACTCCAATTTTCACTTTAGTTTCAGCAAAAAAACCCCTCCAACAATTTCTGTAGGTCAGGGTCCATAGAGAAACAAAAACGCACACACACACACACACTCTCTCTCTCTCTCTCTCTCACCAAGAAATAATAAACAAATTATTTCTATTTTCTAAGTATGGGTATTATGCTCACATGTATGACTGTATACTTGTGTTGGTGTCCTTGGAGACTAGATGCCAGAAGAGGGTGCCAGGTCCCCTGGAACTGCAATTATGGATGGCTGTGAGTCACCATGCTGGTGCTGGGAATTGAACCCAGGTGCTCTGGAGGAACTGTCACTGCTCTTATACGGTAAGCCAAGTCTCCATCACAAGAAAGAAACTATCTTTATGAGAGGTAGGGATAGAGGCCAAATGTAAAAAAAAAAAAAAAAAAAAGAAATATGTTTAATATACTCCTCCATTTGTGGCCTATTGCTGGCATGAGAGAAAGATTATGGATTATTATGTAACTTCATATGTGAATACAAGCATAGAAGCTCTACTTTCTAAATATTAATTTCTAATCCTTTGGACACGTATAAATTTGGGCTTGTGTGCTTGTCTCATCACCTATAGAAAGGGGGAACCAATGTTCTAGATTATTGTTAGGATTAAGTCACACTGTTAAGCATGGTGAGAAATACAGAAGGCATGCAATAAATGACAACTGCCATGACCATGAACATGCCTGAGAGGCAGAGGCAGTGCTGAGGCTTCTGGGAAGTATCCCTGTTGGCTTGTGAGTGGGAGGGCCAGAGAGGTCCCTTTTCTGCCTCAAGATTGCCAGTAATATTTGGCTTATTCCTCGCACACAGGAGCTTTGACTGTCAATGGGAAAGTACTTCTTTCCTGCTCCCAAGTGTAAGAAGTGGGGAGTCCTAGTATGGAGCCTTCCAGTTATCTGCCTGACAAAATCAGAAGACTGTTCCTCCCCTCCTCTATCTATATGTTGGTCTCAGCATACAATAGTTCATTACCAGTTCCACATGCTGCATGTCACATGTCTTTCTGTCCAGGTATTTGATAGGATGTCAGACCCAGAGAAGGGATTGCAATGTCCCATTGCATAAGCGTTCACTCAGGTGAAATATCACCTGAATAAACCTAGGACATCTTTTACATGTACAGTCAGGGAGAGGTTTACAGGGTTCTATACATTTAGATGTAGTCCAATTTACCCTTGTGTTTTTTGTTTGTTTCTTTGTTTGTCATATATGGCTTTTAGGTGCTCACATCAAGAAAGCAAACAAAAACAAAACAAACAAAACATTTCAGGTAGACAAACACTGATTTGCACTGTAAAATTCCCATGTTGACAAACACTGCCTATACAGAGAGTAATCAGAGAGGGAACACAAAAATCTGCTGGTTAGAAAAAGCTTTCTGGCTAGACACGATGGCACAGGCCTTTAGTTCTTGCATTCTGGACGCAGAGGCGGGTGGATTTCTGTGTTTTGAGGCCAGCCTGGTCTATATAGTGAGTTCCAAGGCCAGCCAGAACTGTGTGAGCCTGTCTCAAAACAAAACAAAAACAAAACAAAACAAACAAAAAAGCAAAAGAAAAGCGGTCTCTGTTAACCAATGATAAGCAAGTGGTTTCCTGTTTGAGGATTAGGGGTGGGTCTCCTACAGAGGATTCTCTGGCCCTGCCTGGCACTCTGGTTTTATGGTCTTCCTTGGAGGTGTCTTGTGCTGGCTCGGGTTCTGAGTCAAGTGACAAAGCTCAGCGTAGGCTTTGTTGCTGCAACCTTCCTGGTTGTCTGTTCACTCTAGCGTGGGTTCCTGGTGCTGTGTTACTGAGGCCTTGGAAGAGCTGCCCTGTTTTGTACTGCGGTCTGGCTTTGTCCTACCTCCCACCTATTCCCTAGAGGTATTGCCCACTTGACCTCAAGTGGATCCTGTGCTGTGGCTTGAGGCCAACTCCCCAACAAGCTCCCTCTACTGCTCCAGGCCAACTTTAATCCTGGGATAATGTCCCCTGGTCCCCTCATGTAAATCACTTGGTGGCTCTTCCACAAGGATTTAAGCCTACTGAATTGTCAGGGAATAACATCCTGCTGTGAGTCTCCTCAGGAATGAACCCTGCTGGTTAGAACTTCCTTTCCTTTCAACTTAGTACTAGAAGATGAGTCACCAGATTCAAATATTCTTAATGGTCCTAGGGCCTTTTTGCAATTTTAGGTTGTGAGAATAATAATTTCAGAGTGGCACAATCCTTTTAAAATAATCTCCCACCCCTCCCAAAGTTGATTTTCAGAGAATCCCAGCTGTCCCGAAATACTGATGAGCACGGTGTAACAGGCTAACTTCAAACAGGAATCCCAGTCCCTAGGCTTAGCTGCCAAGTTCAACAGACTGCACAGCAACAGGCTGTTGTGCTTGGATCAAGAGAATCTGAGTCTTGAGGCAGCCTTGAAACACCATGTATTTTATTATGAGTAAAATTAATTCAATGGAATTCTATTGAAACTTCAAGGCTTTGGGGAGAGAACTCAGCCTCTTTAGTCCACACACAGGATTTGACCTGATTCTCTCATTAGCTTCCTCAATTCCAATTTAGGCCAAAAGAAAATTCTAGCAAGGACCCAACTGACAAGTATTTTAAAGAACCGAAGGTTTCACACCTAGCCTAGGTGAATACTGAGAGACACTTTTCCTAGCTCTTAATGAAGCTCAAGCTTTGAAAACATTAATTTTTGTCTTTATAGCAAACTTATTTACTATCTCATCAGAGGCCACCAAAAGCCCCAGAACCTTAATCTCCTAATAGTTTCTTTTAAGTTCCTGACTTTTATTGGTCCTAACAATTATTCTAAATTTAGGTTTTTATTGGCTAAAACCAATAAAAATTCACATTTAGAGTAAATGGGACCACATCAAACGCAATTTTTTGCATCACCCACAGTGGGATGAAAGGTCTTCACCAGGAGACTTTGCACAGAAATGCCTTCAGGCTCCATGTCTGAATCTTAGTGCTTGCCCAGTCTAAAACTTGGCAAGAGCAAATATTAGAAATTATTAGGAAGGGATAAATAAGGGTGAGATGGTAACATAGATCATAATAAAGAGAATACTTATAAAACACTTTTACTAAGTTCCTACAGTGTGGTTGGTGTGCCCCCCAGCCACAAGATATTTTACTATCTTCAGTGCAAGCCTGTGAGAGGTATTATTACTTATGTTATAAAGAGCCCAAAAGAAGTGATTGGGAATCTGAATTTTAAACAGCTTACTAGTGGACTTGTCTTTTCTGTGTGAGGTCTTTCTCCTGAGAGTGCCTGGGTCTGAAAATGCTGATGTTTTGATTTTCTGCACACCTATGTGTGCCCCAGAGACTGCATACTCCCTGAGGATGGTACAATGCTTTGTCTCACTTATGTTCAACTGAATGAATACCAGATGAACACGAAACTCAGGAGTCAATATCCTAACATCCCAAAGGAGGGGATGGTGTTCTTGTTCTTTATATTATAAGGTTTGAATAAAGTAATAAAGTACATATTGCATTTACTCATTATCCAAGAGTTGTTTCACAAAGAAAATATGTTACTGAATTAGATACAACTTAGTTATTTTGAGAGTCCTTAATTTGGGAGGTAAAGAGATGACTCATGGTTAAGAGCACCAGCTGCTCTTCCAGAGGACTCAGGTTTGAGTCCCAGCAGCTTCTTGCTTCCAGAAGACCCAGGTTTGATATGGCAGCTCATAAACATTTGTAACTCCACTTCCAGCGTATTCAAGACCCACTTCTGGCCTCCATGGGCAACAGTCTCGAAAGTGATACACAAACACACATGCAGGCAAAACATTCCTATACCTAAGATAAAAATAAATCAATCTTTTAAAAAGACTGGCAATTATATTACAGAGAACACAAAGTTGAGAGAATTTGAACATATTGGGTACAGGTTATCTGACAATGCAGTTTACTCCAACCTACTAATGAGCTCAGATTCATACCAAAAGGCCACATGTTCTTTGGTGATTTGTGTCAAAACAACAACAACAAGCTCAGAAGCAAACAAACACAAACAAAACTCAAATCAACAAAACAAACAACAAGAAAACAAGACCAAAATCCTAACAACCACAAAACAATGGTGAGTAAAATCTGTTGAAATAAAAGGCAGATTATCTTCTTGTTTTGTTTGTTTGTTTGTTTTTGTTTTTTTCCCCTTTTGGTTTTGGTGGTGTAGGGATCAAATCCAGATAGTCACTCCTGAAAGGCAAATGTTCTATTACTAGCCTCTAGAAGGTATACGTTATATGTTACTGGTGGGCTAAGCATGACATTTGACAGTTCATCTGCATGTTCACAATCCCTCTCTTGCCATAGCCAGGATGTTGGATGTCTTCCTGCTTCCTTATCTGGGGTTAAGAGAAGAGCAGAGAGCAGTGTCAGAACAGAAAAAAAGGCAACAGATCTGGCTGAGGTCAGAGCCAAGTCTGGAGCAGAGAGAGCTTAAAAAATTAAAATATGAGAGCCTTTTTAGGAGGTAGATTGCTGAAGAGGAACTCTTGGACCCAAGGCTCTATCCTGTGACTGGTATCCTTTGTTACCTCTTCTAGAGAAAATAGAATAAAACAACTCAATGCTTCTAGACAATTAGACTCAGGCCTATTTTGGATTAGATACTTGAATAAGACATATATGAGGCAGCTGGGTTTCTTTGTACTACATGTAACAGACTGATTTTTATTTTTCAACTTACTACAAATACATCTTTGCAGATGTCAATGATGAACCAACACAAATTTAAACTGAAATCCTCCTTGAACATTATCACTCAGAAAGATCTAAGAGACAAAAGGTTTCCACAGTATGATTAATATGAAAATAATCTGTATTTTACCAATAATTTATATCTAAAAAAAGAAAAAAAAGCATGGATGACTTTGCAGTCTCACGGTGCAAGAATAGAAATAAAAATGTGCTAGATAAAGCTACAATGCCATCTCTTACGTCCTAAAACATCAGCCCCTTGTTTCCTAGCAGGCAGCTATATTAAACAAGCAGGATTAAGGATGTAATTCATGAAGCTCCTTGTTTGGCTATAACAAATCCAGATGGTTTATGACTGAAAAATCAAATTGAATGATGTTTTTATTTGTACTCTTAATAAATCTTGAGCATGAAATTAAAAAGAAAGAAACCCAGAACTACAGTTAGTAGGCTAAGAAAAATGCTGACAAGTAGCAAGAAAAACAGTTTTATCAGATGAGTCATAAGTTACTTACAAGAGGATGCTATTATGCTAGCTACTATGTAAAAATTTCTTCCTGAACAACAGCACAAGAAAACTATGTTAAGATACATTGTAGACAACAATTTATCCTAGAAAAATGGATTTCTAAGTAAACCTGGTGTTGTTACAGTTTGAAACTGTACATCATGACTCCATGAGTGGCAATGTGACTGATTGTGGAGGCCACAAACATGTTAGCAATTCAAAATCAAATGTGTAATATATCCGAGATTTTTCTGGAAATGCTCACCTGTATTGCAGTATGCTACTTCACTGTAATCTTCTTGGTTCTGAACACACATGCACTTTGCACCCTGCATGCCATTATGCCACTCAATGCCATTGATTACTTCCTGAAACACCTCAGCTCAGATTTGTACATTTTATAAAAATGGTTTACAAAAAACAAAGATTTGTATTATTTTTTACTCTCATTCACACTGTAAATCTGAAGTCAGCACTTCTTTTATTGTACTGTTAGAATGTCTGAATTATTGATTTGCCTTTTATAAAAATTTGTTAAATTTTGCTTGGGATTAGGAAAAAATTTCAAATAATTTCTGAAATGCTCTCAAATATACATTTGACATTTTATAATACATCTTTATAGGAAGTAGTACTTTCCTGTAATTGGCTATTATAAAATCAGAATGCTTATCAACTCTTAAAAGCACTGAAGATGCCATCTCCTATAGTGTCAAATATTCAGGTTTGATTTTTTTTTCAAGTCAGGGTTTCTCTGTGTAACAGCCCTGGTTGTCTTATACTCATTTTGTAGACCTGTATGGCCTTGAATTTACAGAGATCCTCCTGTCTCTGTTGAGTGCTGGCATTAAAGGCCTGTACCACCATGTCCAGCTTCAAGATTTAATTTTCTATGTAAAATATATCTCACATCTGTCTCCGTAGTATGCAAATTTGCTTTGATCTTTAATACATAGTAAGATTGTATATATACCAATTTTTTAAAAAAAAATTTTCTTATAAAGTACATCACTGTCTGATTTGTGCACTTATTATATATTCCTACGTACTAAATATGTTCCTTAGGAAAGAAGAAATCACAATTGGAAAAGTATAAGAAGCCATGTTCTAGAATAATTGGTCTGCGGGATCATTCAACGATGAACTAATTCATTTACTCCAACTATATTCTGTTATAACAGAGAAATCTAGAAGTCTCTTACCATGGCCCTGTCTACTAGTAATGCAGTTAGCTATATATGTTATATTAGTAGCCACATTAAAAAATAAAAATGAAATGGATGACATGAGTTTAATGTTATTTAACCTAATATGTCTAATTATTCTATGATTTATGTTTTTAATATATATATACATATATATTACACATACATATACACATATGTATATATATATATATATATATATATGTCTGTGCACCATATATGTACATAGTGCTTAGGAAGGTTAGAAGAGACCCTCAGATCCCCTTTGGACAGGAGCTAGAGATGGCTGTGAGCCACCATGTGGATGCCAGGTACCAAACCCAGGTCCTTTGCAAGAGCAAAAGTGCCTTAACCACTCTGCCAACTATCCAGCCCCTCATCTAGATATTTAAAGAGAGTATTCTATATGCTGACTCAGAGGCCAGGCTCCTTTCAACTTGTAAATCTTCCTATTCCTAGGGATTCAAAGACTTTCATTTCCAGGCAATGAACAGGAAGATAGAGGGAAAAGAAAGCCTGAAAGTGACCAATACCATCCTGTTGTAAATAGGCACCAGGAAATATTTCTGAAGAAACACTCCAAAGGAACATAGATCTTAGAAAGCAGAGCTGATGGTAGCTAATTTTGGTTATCACTTGACCCTTCTGGGAAGAGGGACCCTGAATTGAAGAACTGCTTCAATCAGTCTGTCCAGTGAGTGTGCCTTTGGGGGTATTTTCTTGATTGTGAATTGATATCGGAGGGCCCAGCCCACTAGTAGCCATACCATCCCTAGGCAGGTGTGCCTGGGTTGTGTAATCACGAAAGGCAACAGACTGTGATCTAGGAGCAAGCCTGTAATATCTTTCACCCATGGTTCCCGCTGCTGTTCTTGATTGAGTTCCAACCCTTACTCCTTCAAGGATGGATTTGTGAGCTGTGTGATAAAGTAAACCATTTCCTTCCCAAATTTGCCTCTGGTCACAGTGTTTATCACAGCAACAGAAAAGCAAATCAGACCAGAGTGCAAGCCCATTTTCATCTTCCTCAGATAGGGAAAACTCATGTTTACCTTGAAGTTCCCAGTGTCTTAATCCTGACTTTCTCAGATGTTGTATCATCATAAAGGAGAGAAAGCTCCATAGTTTTGTGCTGATATGGCTCAGGTTTGGCATCCTGACTGTGTGTGCTGCCAGCATTTTCACTGATGGAGGACACATGAAGGCCATGGCATGAAAACTGTGGAAGTGTTTTGAGGATTAGATCTGAACCTTACTTACTCAGTGGGACTGGTCTATAGAAGTAATGATCTAGCAAACTATTATGGTATAGTAGACATTTTTTTCAAAATTTAGTTTTCTAAAATAACTTTCCTCATCCATGATTCTTTGTGTTGGCAGTTTAGACATAGTTATTATACAAGGCCTGAACAGACGCTGAGACTGGTGTTGGACTCATTAGAAAGATGACTTATATTCATGTGGAGGTCAATGTTGTTTGTCTGTTGTGGGCCCTAGTTCCTTTCCATGCATCTTTCTCTCTCTTTTTTTAGGCTAACCTTGGGTACCTCGTTTAACAGTTGTCTCGATCCCCATGGGAACAGATCAGATGGGCTTGAGTCACTTCTTAGGCTCTTTGGCAAGGCAGCAACTCAATCACCCTAGTCTAGCCAGTGGAAAGACACTTTGCAGGAGGTTTTAGAACAAATTGGATTGTAGAGATGGGTACAACAATTTTTGGAACTATCACCTGTGCCAGTTATTGGACCAAGCTGTGCACATGGTGGGTTTCAGAAGAGCCTCTAATCTCTACTTACCCCACAGGACCCACTTGCTCCCATCAAAGGATGAAATACCCTTAGTGGAAAATGTCTTTTATTCCTTCAAATGAAGATAAATGCATATACTGATGCAGGAAGTAATGCAAGAGGTCTACAGGGGTAGCTCAACATGACAAATTATTTGATCAGGATGAGATAGCAAATATGAGAGTGGTGAAAGAAAACACCCACTCAAGTAGTATGCTACTTCTGCATGATGTCTCCACCCACCTCAACCAGTGTGCTTACTATTTCTGCATGATGTCTTGGTGCTGACTGAGCATTGGAGAATGAAGGTCTATATCTGAGATCTTAAACTACGTAAAATATATGACCTAGGAAGGTTCAAGGTCATATAGTCTGCAAAGACTGATGTTATCTTAGTATAAAACCCAAAAAGTTCAACAATGCAGCGAGACTCAAGTTCAACTTAGTTTACCAATGTTCTTTAAATCACAGTCATTATAAAGTTGGTAACTCCTATCTTGAAGAATGGAAATGGCAATGTCCACCACAACATGCATTCCACAGGCATAGTCTAGACAGAGATTCCAGGTGGGTTAGTCCATTGTGGGCCAATACTTGTGAGAACCAGGGCCAGAAGGCTAGGGCAAGAGCAGGGCTCCGCCTCTGGGAATGAGATGCCCAACTACATGCCCATACCGTGGGGTCACACTTCAAAGCTTCCTGGGCAGAAGTAGGTCCTCAGCATACCAGGCTCATGAGCCATCTATTAGGAATTCTAAATTCTGACCTTTACCTCTGGGCAAGTGTTCTATATCCAGGTGCTGCCAGGTTTGAACTAAGTGCTATGCTTTCTATGTACTGAGATCAGCAGGAGATCAAAATAGCACTTGCAAACCCTGTAGACTGACTTCTATTGTGATAGTAGGGCTGACGTTTCAAATGAAACATTACACTGTGGAATTATTACAATTAAGACAGCATGTCAATAATTTGTGCATTTATTATTTACAATAATTAAAAAAACAATTATACTGTAAAATAAAAAAAAAAACAAAGGAAAGTGTGACCATTGATTCTTCATAAAAAGAAACACAGTCGATTTGCTGACTGACTGTGGTGTTCATGATGCCTGAACTAAGCACAGACTGCAGTCTCCCTGTTACTCTACCACTCACAGGGACGGATCCACTAGCACACACAATCCTGCAGTTGCTCAGGACTCTCCACATTCGCTTGGGCAAAACAAAATGAAAGTTTTCCACTTAATAAAAACAAAAGGCTAATAGACTTGAACATTTACTGCATTTTTGGGGGCATGCCTTAGTCTCCCCCCTGGCCAAGTTGCCATCATATAAACCAGACCCTTAAGTTATCATTGTTATAGTAGCAATAAAAATAATAATAAAAGTACTGTGAGGTCAGAAAATGTCAGGAACAGACAGAAAAATGGGAAAGGCATAAAACAAAGTAGCAAGGAGTAGCGAGAACTGTGAGAGCTCAGGTACTGTACCTCCAAGTGTACTCAGCAGGAGGGAGCCGCCACTGCTGTTTTATTTAATGAGCCTCCATGTAAATCCCAGCTGCTAACCATGCGATAAGTCCATCTTGGAGCATGAGAGGCCCCTTCTCATTGGTTCTCTGACCTCGCTGCATGAATGGGAAATTCACTTAAATAAGGGGGTGGGGGAAACCAGGCCCTGAAATAATCATTTGGCTTTAAGTAGCCTGCTTTTGTATTTATATTAACTGGTTTGACTATTGTTTTTCCACAACAATTTACATGTAAAGTTTCTCACTACAGATACGTGAAAATGGAAGAACAAACCCTAGACACCTTAATGTTATTAGGTGGGGTGTGAAGACATTTTCCTGGATACCAAAGAGAGAATTTAGCCCTAGAACAGAAATAAATCAAATCTGAAAGCTGTTCCAAATGATTGACTAGAGAAAAGAAACTATTACTTGAAATTTCTTTCTTATGGTACACATGCTTATAAACCCCTTCACTTAAGGTCTTGGTAGCTGCCATAGCTTTCAAAGCAAAACATGCACAGAGAACTAAAATACAGATAATTTTTGGTGCTTTAGGCTGGGCCAGTGGCAGGCAGCACAGATGAGAAGAAAGTGGCCTTGGGACAGCTGGGCCAAAGGCCCATTTCTAATCCACACTCTCTGTTTAACCTTGGCAAGATGATACCCTCTCTTTTAGTAGCCCAGATGTCAAGTTGAAATATTAAGTTCATAGAGGTCAGAACAGGCAATGAGGAAAGGCTTGGCAAGCAAGGCAGGAGCAGGCACTGAAGAAAGTAAGTTACAAGGCAGGGAGACAGAGGCAGGGACCAGAGAGGATCAAGGCCACAGTTTGTATGATTCTGTGTGATGAAGAAATAGGAAAAATCCTACTACCCATCCTAACCAGAATTTTTACTAGGGCTTCATTTCCTAGCCATGGCTGATAGAACTACTGACTACGAGTTTAGACTCAATAGCCAACTCCTCTACAGTTTGGAGTGCTAGGCTGACCTCATATTGTTCAATAACCCAACTATGTAGGGACACAGTTAATCTTTCCAACAAGACCAGTCCTGACCCCAAAACTACCTAGTTCTCCCTATCACCTGAGAAAGACTATTTAAGAAATCCTAAGAAGTTACTTACTCTCCCTTCCAGGAACAAAAAAAGAGGCCAATTGATGACAGTAATGTCAATAACAACAGTAATTCTTCCTTTTTGAGACAGAACTTTGGCATTTTAAAATTTTATTTATTATTATTATTGTATGTGCACAAATGATGTGTATGTGGGTATGCATGTGCCAGAGGGCATATAAAGGAGATCAGAGGACAATTTTATGGAATCAGTTCTCCTCTTTAATCTTTATGTGGATTTTGGGGAACAAAGTCAACAGGCTTGCCTAGCAAATGTCTTTCCCCAGTGAGCCATTTGTCCAGCCTCTTGTGTTTTGTTTGATTTGGTTTGGGTTTTTGAGATAGGGTTTCTTTGTGTAGCCTTGGCTGTCCTGGACTCACTTTGTAGATCAGGCTGCCCCCAAACTCACAGAGATCCGCCTACCTTTGCCTCCCTGAGTGCTGGGATTATAGGCGTGCCACTGCGCTCAGCCATCCCTTGTCTTCATTATTATTATCTGTTTGTTTCTAAGACATGCTCTCATGTAGGACAGCTGGCCTTGAACTCCTTATGTAGCAAAGATGACCCTCAACTGCTTATTCTCCTATCTCTACCAAAGTTCACGTCCTCTAGGTGTGCATCAGCATGCTCAGATCTCTCAGGAAATTCTTATAAGATGCTTTCAGGCCTCAACATTTTCTATTAGTCTTCATATCTTTAATCTTCAGGCCTTTCTTTTCATGTCTTTCATGTGTATCTTCATGATTTCCTGAGATCTCTTTTGAGAGCAGTGTGGGAAATTTCCTCAGAATTTTAAAGTATCCTTTGATCTATACTAGTCTTAAAAATCTTAATAAAATGATGTATTTATCTACTTCAAGATGGTTTTAGAAAACATGAGACAATTCAAGGGATGCAGACATGGGTAAACTTGAGTCTAAGAATTCATAGATTAGATGACTTTAGAACAGTTACAAGAAATTCAGGTAAACTCATAAATTTCCTTTTTAATTAATCATGAACCAGAATAGGAAGGTATAAACACTTCCTTGATATAAGTTCATGAGATAAAAATCTGACTTAGGGCCTTGAACTGTGTCAAGTGAATGGTATCAATTCCAGGACACCCATATGCTTTTGAGCTATCCTAGAAAAGGTTGGAGTTGCCAATCTTCTGTGCAGAGATGCTTCAGTTTCTTCCACATTCAACAATTTTATGGACATATGGAATTTTAGATTTTTATTTTATGTAGTGATACTGAATCCATAACACACTCAGCTAGCATAGCTCATCATCTCTCAGAGCCTCTCTGGAATGCTCATGCCTTAAAAAGTTTGACGGTTTGGCATTCTAAGATGAACCTGGGTCTAGAAGAACAAGGAGCTCCCAAAAGATGGAAGGGGGTGAAGTGATGGAAAGGGCTTTGTGGGCTTATGTGAGAATAGTTTAGCTTTATGTGGAAAGAAAATGGTGACAGATGCTTCTAAAGACTCTAACTAGCAATGTATCAAAGCAGATATTAAGACTCACAACCAAGCCATCGCCAGAGTGCAGGGAATCATATGAAAAAGGGGGAGTTAGTAAGACTTGGTGAGGACAAGAGCTCCACAAAGACCAAAAAGATCAGGGCACAGAGGTCTTCTATGAGACTGTTTCTCCAACCAAGGACCATGTATGGATACAAACTATAACCTCTGCTTGGATGTGGCCCATGGTAACTCAGTACCCAACTGGGTACCCTAGTAAGGGGAACAGGGACTATTTGGGTCATGAACTCAATGGCTGGCTTGTTGACCCCCCCCCCCCACCAAGGGAGGAGCAGCCTAACTAGATCCCAGAAGAGGACATTGCAGCCAGCCCTGAAGAGACATGATAAGCTAGGGCCAGATGGAAAGGGGGGGAGGTCCTCCCCTATCAGTGGACTTGGAGGGGGGCTGGGAGAAGATGAGGGAGGGATGGGGAGAGTGGGAGGGAATGAGGGAGGGGGCTACAAAGTATATAACCGTGATAAATAAATAAATTCCTTAAAAAAAAAGAAAAGAAAGAATGGGGCTTCAGGGACTCATACTTTTAATTCTACTACTTTGGATGCAGAGGCAGGTGAATCGGAATTTTGAGAATTCAGGCCTACCATGACTATGCAATGAGACTCTCTCACACATTAAAAAACAAAACAAAACAAAACAAACAAGCAAACAACAACAACAAGCAAGCAGGCAGGGAGAAAAGTACATGCTTTTCACACCAGTGTAAATTCACTGAGAAGGAAAGTGCTAACCACCCTCTTTCCCATTCTGTCCCCACACAGTGGATTCTGTCCTGTTTCATGATACTCATACAAACTTCCACAGTTAAATACTTTGCCAATTGTGCTTGATCACACTTATAGCTATTCTACAGAGATGTTCTCAGTCTAAAATGTTCTCTAAAATAGCTTTGTTGAGACAATCCTTGGGAATAGCAGTACCATACAAACTGAAGTGACACAGAACACTTCTATAAACAAGAATACCCCTATCAGGGAACTGGGGAAAGGGCATAGGGGGAGAAGAAGGAGGGTGGATGGGACTGGGAGGAGATGAGGGAGGGGCTATAACAGGGATACAAAGTGAATAAGTTGTAATAAATAAATTAAATTATATTAAATTTAAAAAACCAAATAAACAAGAATACCTGCATCTGAAATTTTATTAATACCCCTTTTTCTTTCTTTTATTTTTGGGTTGGGTGGCGATCAGACAAGGCATGCTGGGCAAGTAGTTAATCACTGAGATACATCCTACCTCTTCCCCAAATGCTCCTAGTCATCTTGGGTTTCACATTTGATGCAGTCTTGCAAATTTGCCTCTCTTGGAAAAACAGTCCCTCAATTACAAACCTCAAATTTATTTTAATTGTGAAATATTAAATTCCTACATATATTTTCTCCATGGTGATAAAATAATTGAGTACCATCTTACTTCAATTAAAATAACTAATATATAATATAAATTTGGTGCATTTTCCATCCAAAAGCTTCCTTTGTTTTAGAACTAGAAAACTTGGAAGCAGAGAGCCAGGTTTCCCCTTCCTCAGCATTTCCTCGGCTTTGTTCCTTCCAAATGCAGTTTATTTGATATGCTCATTGGGATTTTTCAACCTTTCACCAATAACATGTCAGAAAAAAAGGTTTTTGCCTCTGATGAGAAGTGTTTATTCAAATTGCTCAAGAATGTAGGAAGGACAGTGTTAGTCTATACACAATATAGGATTGTGATTAATGTTTGCAGCTGTACAAGAAAAGTCCAGGTAATTCACCATGAGGAAAAGGCATCAGGATGTTCTCCTGAGTTCTGGCCACAGACACCATCATAGACTGACTGTGCCTATACTGACTTTCTTCTAGGGCATGTTCTTGGGATATTCTGATCTGTCTGGTACAAATATGCTGGCAGCTAGGTCAGTGCAATCATTATCTGGCCTCTAACATTTTAAACACTTTTAAATATAGCAGTTCATATACATTGATGTGTTATTCCCTATTGGGGTCCTGTGAAAAAAGTACTATTATCTCACTTTACAAATGGAGAAAGAGAAGGATAAATAACTTAGAGCCATCTGGCATTTCACAGCTAGGAAGTTGCTAGCTTCTATAGATAACTAATACCTCTACCTGGGAAGTCTGGTTCCCAGGTTTATGCTCTAAAGGACACTGACTCCAAAGAATACCAGGGAAGGCCACGGTGGGGATTTCTTCATGGTCAGAAAGATCATGTCTTAGCATGCACCATGACAGATTTGCTAGCAGACCAGGGATCTTATGTTCTAGTGACAGCCAGGGCACTGAGGTTTTCTGTTTCAATTTTGTCTCTAACTTATTTTTTCTAGTTCTAATGCTAGGAATGTCACAGTTATTTCCTGGTTTTACACATTCATAAGTCCTTCTGGAATCAGGCAGTTTCTGAACAAAGTAGCTAAAGAAGACCATGCTGCCACCTTTCAGCTCTGGTTCCACTCTGTCTATACTAACTTCAGACAAACATTCATTCTGTAGTTCCAGAAACTTCAATAACTATGATTGCATAGTGAGGGAGCTCAGCCTTGCCTAAATTTTGATTAACTGTTTTATTTATGATTACACCTCTCTCTCTCTCTCCTGTCTTCAGGGAAAGGCTTTACAGTTGTAAAAGCGCCATGAAAAATTTTACTTCCACATGATAAGTAATAAGTAACTATAAAAGCAACTGCATTTAAAAAGAAGTATGAAGACAACCTTTTTGTCCTTTGTTCATATGCAAGACCTCAGTCTGCAGAAACAGAACACTTGTGCAGGCCTTTGGCCTCTGTGAGGGTACCTGGTTATACTAGAGCTGGAATGTGGTGAAGAGTGCTGAGTCCTTTTATTAGAAGCAGCAGAACACTCCTCCTTCCTAGTAGTCTCCAAACATTTAATACTTCCTTTCTTTGAGTGTGTGATGCATTTGGTACCTTCCAAATGAATGTTCTGAAAATATCAAACAGAAGAGGGCATTATAATATTCTGTTTGCTAGCACATTCTTTGCTATCAGGGTCTTAACTGGGCTTACAGTTCCAGAGGATTAGAATTTATGATATCACAGTGAATGCATGGCAGCAGGTGGCTTGAACAGTAGCTGAGAGCTCACATCTTGATCCACAAGAAGGAGTCAGAGACAGAACGCACACTGAGGAAGTGAGGCATTTTGTATTATTATTTTTTCTGATTACATTTTGACCATGCAAATGGTGGGACCTGGAAACGATCATCCTAAGTGAGGTATCCCAGAAGCAGAAAGAAACATATGGTATATGCTCACTTATATAGACCTATAGGATAGGGAGGTCATGCTGAAATCTACACACCTAGGGAAGATATACAAGA
>CM053760.1:54171163-54187793 GCA_028658305.1 Pachyuromys duprasi
CTGGCTCTTTGACCCTCTCCCATACACGCCAGGGAGTAACAGCCTGGCTAGAGCCCAGGGGAGGACATTGCAGCCAGCCCTGAGGAGAGAAGATGATCTGGGGTCAGATGGAAGGGGAGGAGGTCCTCCCCCAGTCAGTGGACTTGGAGGGGGCGGGGAGGAGATGAGGGAGGGATGGGGAGAGTAGGAGGGAATGAGGGAGGGGGCTACGCCTGGGATGCAAAGTACCTAACCTGTGATTGATATAAAAATAAATAAATTACATTAAAAATTTTGACCATGCAATACATTTTGATTATATTTTTCCCTATCCCCCAACTCTTCCCAGACACTTTCCACTTCCTTATATCCACAGCTTTGTTCTAGCGCTTTCAAAAACAAAAAATAAAAAAACAGCAAAACTCCTATGGAAATTTAAAAAAAAAAGCAAGTCATTAAGATAGAAAATGCCAGAGAAAATGAATGAAACAAACAAATATACAAAATGGCAAAAATACTATGGAGTTTGTTTTGTGTTGGCTAGCTGCTCCTGGGCATGAGGCCTTACAGGTTGTTGATATAACCAGTGACACTCCATTGGAGAAAACTGACTTTTTCTTTGCCAATGGATATCAACTGCAAAAAGCTTCTTGGTTAGAAGTGGGGCCCCAATGTCCAATTCCTCCTGTTAGTGCTGGGACGTGACTAGTTTGAACCTGTACAATCCGTGTGCATGCTACATACTCTTTGTGAGTTCATATGTGCATCAATCTTATTGTGTCTGGATGACACTGTCCTTGGAGTCATCCATTTCCATCTGCCTTTACAATCTTTTCGCTTCATCTTTTACACAGATCCCTCACCTTGAGGAGAGGGGTTGGATGAAGACATCCCATTTAGGACTGAGTGATCCACAGGCTCTCACTCACTGCATACTGTCTAGTTGTAGGTCTCTGTTAATTTCCATCTATTACAAGAAGAGGCTTCTCTGATATGAACTAGCAAGTCACTGATATATGGGCATAGCAGTATGTCATTAGATATAATTTTGTTGTTTCTTTAGCAGAATAATAGTATGAGGTCTTCCCATAGGTCCATGCCCATGACAGAGGTAGTCTCAGGTTCTTGATGGCTTTAGCAGAGTCTGGTCTGGGCTCCATCTTACGGAGTGCACCTTAAATCTCATTTTGAAAAGTGGTTGGTCATTCCCATAACATTTGTACCACTATCACAGCAGTGTTTATAGCAGGGTTTGTCGCTGAACGAGTAGCACACAGACTACTGTTCAGCACCACAAGTCAGTAGAACAAAGCTTTTAGTTAGGTACCAGTTAAGTTTCTCAGTGTTTTGTGCATTGTTTGAAACCTCAAAGCCTGCTCCCTGTGACATATCTCCTCCAGCAAGGCCTCACCTCCCAATCCTTCCCAAACAGTTTCACCAACTGGGCACCAAGTATTTAACTATAGGAGTCTATGGGGGCCAATCTCATTCAAACCAACACAGTAGGAAAATTATGATCAAGCCATACTTTCATCTTTCTTTCTTTTGTGTGTGTGTGGTTTCTGGGGATAGAACTTGGGTCTTCAAGCCTGGTGGCCAATACTTTTACCTGCTTTGCTATTTCACTGACCCCAAAACCCTATCATGGAAAGCAGACAAACTGGCAATATGTAAAGGATTATACCCAGAGAAAGATTCTAGAAAGACAGTTCTGGAGAACTGCACAGTCTATGCACTAACTACTGTAAATTGACAGACATGTGCAATGTTCAGAATGAAAACTACAAAACCTTCAAGCACTCTATGCCTATATGTCCTCATTAGAGGACTCCCTCTCTAGATGGAAACATTGCTGTGTCATCACATTTACATGTGTTAGAAATTAATTCAGGTCCACAAGTTCCCCATTGTTTTATAAGATTATGCATGCCTCCATTTGTTTTTAACAATAAAAAGTATGCCTTGATGAGATTCCCAGTTTAGCTCTTGCAAATAGAAGACCAGGAGAATGATCATGGAATCAGCTTCTTGGAGCTGCCTTCATCCTCTCTTTGCCTCACATGTAGTGATTGTTTTTGAAATCCATTCCATTTGAACATCAAGGTCTTCATCATCAAAGTTAAAACAGGTCTAGGTTCAGTAATGTGATGCCCAGAAATAATGAGTCTTTTGGTGTTGGAGACTCTGGGTGAGAATTCCAGCAACCCCAGGCTTGTGTTCACAATGCAGGTTACAACCACACTGGTCCTTTCCCAAAGCTTCTATATCTCATTTTACTCAGTGGATAAGAATAGCATCTTTCCTCAGGTAAGATTCTGTGAGGCCCAAAGGAGGTGCCATTTACAAGCAAATGGTGCAAAGTTCTCCAGCTCTTACTATCTTTACTTTCTTTAGGGTGCTGCATTGAAAACAGTGCTTCTGGAGGGAGAAACACACAGCCAGTTCATAGCAATGAAGTAAATGGATATAATTCTGAACTGAATGCAGTTACAGGCCTGGGCATCCAAGGACCAAGCTCCACCAAAGGACATCCTGTTATCAGAGACAACTCTTGGAAAGAATGAAGGAAGGGAGCTCTGAGGATTGCATGTCTGGGCTTCCATCTACAGAGATGACAGATCTAGACAGGTAGCTGCTGCTGCTGTACCATTGCTCCTGGAAGTGACACTCTGATGACACAACCTGCTTCCTTGAGCTCCTGGGAATGGCTCAATACTGGCCAGTGGTGAGAATAATGTTCACAGATTGGAAACAAGTGTTCCCTATAACATTATCTCATTCTTTGGGATTTACGTTGAAACTACTTTTCAAGAATGGAGAAGTATTCTCTGTGAGATAGCAATGCAAGTCAGGCGGTGTTAGGGTGAATTTTCATCTTTTCTTTTTAGGTTTATAAAGGTAAGCTATGTGTTCTCAGAATGAGAATGCTTTCTTGTAGGATAATGCTCAGTACATATATTTTCTTGTTGCTGTTGTCCAAGTTGCTGATCCTGGTAGCTGTTCAGTAGATAATTGGTAGCAGTTCTCTTGGGCCACGAGTATCAAAGATTCATACCCTTTGAACAGAACTTAATGTAGCAATAAAGGTTTATAGTTGTATAAAGCTGTCCAGCTGGAGTGGAAGCAACCCACAATATTTTCCATGCAAAACCCACTCACATGATACTGTCCCAGTCCCACTTCACTCTCATCAACAGACAGGGTAAGTGAAGCAGATGCGTGCATGGGAATTTTCACAGGGCTCAACTCAAGAAGCTAAATAGCCATTACACTTGAGAAAAGGCTGGACTCCACACCAGCCTCATGATGAAGGCCATGTTCCTCTAATGCTGTGTTATGTGCACTCAGAAAGTTACAGAAAGTAGGAAAGAAGAATCCTTTACCTTCACTGGCAAAATTCCATCTACTTTTTAGAGTCATGCTTTTAGCTTTGAGAAAACAACAGAGAAAGAGGATATTTCTAAGCATACTGACTTCTACATCCAGTGTGTCCCTGTCCTTCTCAGATCAAGGTCCGTGTCTATTGCCACATGCCCTCCCTTATTAAGGGCACTAGGTCCTATAATGCTGAGGTGTGCACTGACCTTAAAAGGCAGTATCTCAGCGACTTCCAGTAACAAACTTTGGAACTGGATATTTACAGCAAATTTTGTTAAATAAAAGCTGCATTTGCTTAAATACATAAAGATACAGAACCACATAAAAAAAAGAGAAACAAGGAAAATTTGAACCAGTTTCAGTAGCGTAGGCCAATGCAAAATAAAATCTGCTTGGTAAAAATCTTTGAAACACAAGTCTTCACTCAGGAATGTGAAGTGCACATAAATTAACGCTGTTGTATCCAGGGTAATAAATATGCAGATATCACTTAGTCTTAGGTCTTGTATACAGTTGGTACTTGCTAAACATTATCTGAACTGAAGGACAAGACAGAATTCCACTAGATCAAAAGGAAAGAAGAAAGTTCCTACAAAGCATGCATTATCTCAAACTAATAGGCATATCTCAAACTAATAGGCAGGAAGTATATTTAAAAAATGTTTTTGCTTTAGGTCTAAGAGATTTTCTTTTCCAACTATAAAACAGCTGAAATCATGTATCCTCAGCCCAACATAATTTCATGCCTAATTTATGGAAATAGAATACCAAAGGCCTCTAAGAGGAGAGGGCAGACAGGAGGGAGAGGATAGTGTGACATTAAGGCAGGGACCTGCTCACTGTTGTTTGGCAGCATCAAGGCAGCGCAGAGGCTGCCCTACAGGGCGGCACAGTGAGATTCCAGCAAAAACATGTGTAGCGTGAGGAGGAGGGGGCTCAGCTGAATGAACTCACTGTTACCTTTCCCCCCTCTCACATAAGTCTTCTTTTTCCTGATACTGTCTGAATCTGAAACATCTAATTTAATCCGTTGGAGGGCCAGTCTTCCTTTTATTTCCTGTCTGTACTGTGCAGTCGCCTGTTTCAATTATGACTTTCTCCAGCTCCTCCATTTCTCGTGCTCCAGCTGGCTCAAAGTGCACTTCCTTGGAAGGTAAAATGCACTAACTGTGCTGATCGGAGACTGATAGCCGGAGAGCCACAATATTTAATAGCTGCACTGATAAGGAGGTTTAAAAAAATCCATTTTTGAGCCTAAACAAAAGGATATTATGTAGCTGTACGTTCAATTAAGAACTAGTTAACTTCTTTTTTCCCATTATGTGGAACCTCACGCAGGCAGCCGACATAATTCATAGTGTTATGGCAAATTTCATCAGCACTGTGCATTTGAGCAAGGTTTTCCTCTTGCCTTGCAGTCAGTTACTGCTGATTTGGGACCAGCTTGGTGCAATTATTTCAAAGCACAGAACTGTGGGGCTGATACGGCATTCTTGCAAAACCTTGGCTGGCTAAAAATAAGACTGTTTTGTAGTCAAGAAGAAAAAAATAGTTACTCGGCTGTAAACACCAGTCAATGTACTTCTTTTCTGCTTTATGAAAACCACAGTTTTTTTCCCTTCTTTTTTTCCAACTCTCCTTTATTCATAGTGTAGTTTAATTATAGTCTAATCTCTTTCAGTGAGCAGCCCTGGAGACTTTATTGTTCGGCCATGGTGTTATCAAGGCTACAGCTACAATTTATGGGAAGAAGTAGAGGTTTCTTTTAGAAAACCAAAATGCTTCCTCCCCCACAAATAAATAAATATAATAGTCACTTTATTACTAACCCTCCCTGCAAATTTTTATTAGGCCCCAGAGATGCCAGTCCAATAATTAAAGAAATACCTGTGAGGTGTTGATCAACACTTACTCTGTTTAACTCTACTGGGTCAATAAATCTGCAGGAAAACTTTTAAGTTAACAAGATTGTTTGGGTCTCCAGTTGCTGGGCGGATTTGGTTACATAGAAGGGAAATGAGGTGGGAGAGAGTGGAGAGGCATTCATAAGCAAAAACCCAACCCTGCACAAACTGGGGGCAGGAGAGAGAGGCTGTGCTGAGGCTGAAGGAGTGAATTCATTAGGACATTATTTTTGTTGCTTTTAGCTCACAGGTGTCATTTAGTATCTCTGAGTGTGAGTGAGCTTTGAAAGAGTTGCTAAAATCCTAGGGGTTTCAGTGAAAGGGTAGGTAAAATGTGGCTGTTCACCAGAAGATCTCAGACTCCCCAAGTATAGACCACTACTGGTCTGGAGAAAGCTTGTTGTTTTGTTGTTGTCATTTGGTTTGTTTGTTTCTTTTATACTCTTCATTCTGTAACTGCTTTATGGTCGCTCTTAAAAGCGGGAACAATAAAACTCTCCTTGCAGCTTGCCAGAGCTTATAAGCTTCTTGGAAGGCTTAACCTATCACACGTTGACATGGTTGAAATGGAAGCCTTTGTAATGCTCTGCACTGACCTTCACCCTGAAATCACATGGAACCAGTGGCCTCAGGCCCCTGGCACAAAACCACTTGGCCTACTTTGAGGTTTGCCATCACTACAGAACTTGGTCTCAACACCTGTGCTCCCCTTGCTACTCTGCTTTCCTCTTAGGCACTTCTAGGACCATGTGGAAACTATAGCCTTTATGCATTTTGCTAGTGAATCAGATCTTCAGAACAGGTTGTTACCCTCAGTTGTTGCCAGCAGGCTGACAGGTGCTCCTTCTACCACAGAGCACTAAAATTCTTTTTTCTCTCCATATATGCTTTCATTTCGAATTATGGAATTTGATTTTTACATGCCATGGGTGTGATTATTTTCATGTTTAAAACATTTTT
The DNA here is from genome assembly GCA_028658305.1 of Pachyuromys duprasi. Classification (NCBI taxonomy): domain Eukaryota; kingdom Metazoa; phylum Chordata; class Mammalia; order Rodentia; family Muridae; genus Pachyuromys; species Pachyuromys duprasi. The sequence goes on from CM053760.1 coordinate 54,177,385, forward strand.
TAAATGCTCACTATAATCTGTTTATTTCCAATAGTAGCTGAAATATTACCCAAATATTTGTATTTAATAATTTTATTATATTTTAAATTTTAGTGTGTGTGTATGTAGGTAGGTAGATATGTAGGTAGGTATATGTGTATGCACGGCCACAGCACATATGTGGAGGTCAGAGGATAACTTGCAGGAGTCAGCCCTTTTTTCTCTGTGTGGAACCTTGAGATCTAACTTGCTTGTCAGGTTTTACAAAGCAAGCCATCTTCCTAGCCTTCCTTAACATTTGTTAGACTGAGACATTCTTTGCTAAACTTTAAGGCACAGAACTTCAGTAAGTCAGCAGAATAGTTTTCCAAGTGCTTTCAACAAAATTAAAGCCTTTTGTGTTAGAGAAAACACTAGGTTAGGCTACAGTTATCCTGTAGTCAACCTTCTCAATAGGCCAAATAGCTTTGTATTTAAAAATACAATGAAGATAGTTATCTTGGTGGCTATCACGAAGGGCCAATGAGCCCCATGTTATCTTATTTGTGAGATGATAGGTCTGTCTTCAAACATGTAAAACTTATAGTTCTATCTTTATATTGTCTTTTAAAAATTTTTTATTAAAATTTTTTTCTATTTACTTTATTTTTTATTTTTACTAATTAGTTTATTCACTTTGTAATTCCCCTGTCCCACCCTCCCTCTTCCCTACCCGTGTTCCTCTCTCCCAGTCCACTGATTAGGGAGGTCCTCTTCCCCTTTCCTCTGATCCTAGTCTATCAGGTCTCACCAGGAGTGGCTGCATTGTCTTTTTAATTTAATTTTTTTGAGAATTTAATCTGAATATTCTACTTGCAACATTTCCATCCTCCTCTTCCCATGCCCCCATCTCAAATACATGACCTCTTCTTTAATTGTTGTTACACACACACACCTGCTAAGCCCATTTTGTATTACTTATCTATGTAGTTGTTTAGAACTGGATAACTTATCAGGGGTCTTGTCTCCAGAGATTGATTTCCCTTTCTCAGCAGTCATTAGCTGCATGTAGGTCTTTATTTAGGGGTAAGGCCCTGTGAGATTTCCATCATCCACATTGGCATGTCAACTGGTATTGCTTCTGTGTGGGTCTTGTTTAGGTGACTATTTTTGAAATTTCATGGGTGTAGTTTCCATGTCATATGTAGAATACCCCATCTCACAGTGCATGTCCTCTGGCTCTTATGCTCATCCCACCAACTCTTCAGTAGTGTTTCCTGAGTCTTAGCTGTAAGTGTATCAGTGAGAGTGGGGACTCAACCATCAGTTTTTCCTTATTAGTCTAGCCCTTTTAAATGTTCTATAAATTAATTTTTGTTAGTTAATATTTATATGCTATTTTTCTGTGCATTCTATCTGCATGTAAACGTTTTAAGATATGCTGACTGTTTTCTGAGAAGCACATATTAAGAATCTGTTTTGTGATGTGTTCTCAGACTGTCCATATGAGCTCTTTTCACAGGGTCTCAGGTATTCTGTCCAACTCCTATATAGAATTCCGATAGGCATTCCAACAGCACAAGGCAGGGTTTCTCCAAGCCTGACCCTGGGACTTTTAGAGTCAGGACTGATTTTTATCTGGTCTATAGGGGGGAAAAACTTGCAAAATGGTTCTAGGACTGCAACTGTAATGTATTGGAGGTCTCTTGATCATGTTGTGAAACTTAAAGAGACTTGGTACTGAGTCAGAGAAGGAATCCAACTGCCTTCTATCAATAAAGCCTTTAAGAAGACTTTCATTTAGAAGGCCTGAAACTATGCTACTCTTCTGGTTGGGATACATACATATTTTAAAATTAAAATATTATGCATATGTTTTAACAAATTAATAATATCTTTTAAGATTGTAGGTTTATTTACTAGTATTGTTGATACAATATTCTAAAAAAATCCAAAGTGCCTTGTGATACATTATACTTTAGACTGCAAAAGGATCCTGAGACAACCATATTTTGACTTAATTTTGAACACAGCCTGAAGGCAATGTCCAATTTTGGTCTATTCGACTGTACAGTTACCATTTATATGAAAATGCAGATAATGTGATTGTACAATGCATGTAAAATGCATCTGGGTAAATAGTTTTACTTCAAGTAAAAGTAAGCATACACTGAGGGAAGTATGTAGTAGCACTTTCAAAAGCAGTTGCACAGGCAAGGTGGTGGTAGGTGGTGGCACACACCTTTAATCCCAGCAATTGGGAGGCAGAAGCAGGCAGATTTCTGTGAATGCAAGGCCAGCCTGGTTTACAAAGCTGAGCTCTAGGACAGCCAGGGTTATACAGAGAAACCCTGTCTTGAAAAACAAAACGAATATCAGTTGCATAGATTTGAAAGATATTTCTACCAAATATCTGTTTTTTTTATAGGCTGCTTAAAATACTGAACATTACTAAAAGTTTTTATAAACTCATCTTTGGGTTACTTTAGATAGGATTTATGTTGACAATGTAAATCAAAGCCTGAATGTTGGTACAGGTGCTCTACCCATTGTCAAGATAAACCTTGTTCACATGTGTACACACAGACAGGTACATGCACACACACACAAATATGCCCACAAATACACAGACAGGGCATCTCTCCCCACCCCACCACAGTTCTCAATTGAGGCTTAAGTTTGGTAGGTACTTTTGTAATTTGACAAATTAGGGCCTTGGATGCTTCACATTCAATATTACCCATGTTGTTTTAGAACTAAAGCTTTATGTTAGTAGAGCCATTAATATTTGTCATTGATACAGAATGAATTTATTTTGCATACATTAGATTTTACAATGATTACAAAACAGGAAAACGGCTCTTCTGTTATTACACTGACACCTACTATCACAATATAGGGTTTGATCACAATATAGGGTACTCTTTCAAAAACAGAAGCACGATGACCATTCACATGAGGAATCAGCAAACAGTTTGTTCTTCTGGCTGGTGGCCTCTGTTCAGTCTGTATACATGTTGTTAGTCCTTGTGAATTACTGATATATACTAGCTCAATGATACATAAATAACCTAAATGTTGGTATCCTTATTTGGGTCAGGAAATCTCATTATGCAGAATGCTGGAGTATTATAACAGCTCTGTTTTAGACACAATATTTACTTCTTCAAATAGCAACAATAGCTCAAAGGCAGTGAGATTTACTAACTGGAGTTTTATACCTACAATGTTAGATTTTTATTCTCCTATACAATTCCTTCCCTGCTTCAGGCTTAAACATAGGACCAGGTACTGTAAATTCCACAGAGGGTTGCATTTACTTTTCATACTTCTTTTTGGTGATTTGTTATAGTACACTAAGAGATGGTATGTATTAAAGCAAGGGCCTTAAAAATGTAACTACTCTACTTTTTCTTTTTAGACAAGGGACAGGGTCTCATGTAGCTCAAGCTAGTATATAACTCATAATCCCCCTGCTTTAGCCTTGTAAGTGCTGTGATTACACACGTGTACCATGATGCTTGGCATGTCTGTATTTACTCTAATTTTTAATTGAGGAAAGGAATCAAAGTAATTCACTGGTGGAAGAGAAAATATTTCTAGTCAGGTTCTTTGAACAACTGACTGGAAAGAATGCTGACCAGCTTCACCAGGCAGTAAATGAACTTGAGGTAGATCATGGACATACAGATATTACAGGCAATGGTAAAATTATAGCTTCTCATGGAAACAGAGGAACTTCTCATGAATGTAAACCAACCCAGGATTTCTTAAGAAGAATCATAATGAAAAAAACAAAACAAAACAAACCAACAACTAGCTTTCTAACACTAAAACACAAAAAAAAACCAATAGATAGCTCAGTGACCAGAGAATACCGCTGCACATCTGATAGAGAATATTGCTTTCGACTACATAAAAACTAAATGTCAATCAGGAAAAGCTAAGAGTCAGTCATTTTCCAAATAAAACTGCCACATGTCCCAAGAAGCAGGATAACATATGTTTGCAACGCAGAAACTTGTTCATTTGCTCGGGCATCCTCCTGGTGTCTGTCCCTGTTAAGGTGATACACACACAGAGCTGACAAGTATGAGGATGGAGAGGAATATCACATTGAACCCATATGTATATTCTACTTGGGTGTATAAGTTTGGAAAAGTAAGTAGGAAGAAGCTGTCATCTTAGTTACTGACAAGAAAATGGGAAACCCTGACTCAACTTTTTGAGAGTACTTCAAACTGTATTTTTGAAATAGCTAACACTCAGTGCTCTCAGATGTTCATGACAAATAATTAATTCAAGGCAGATGAATTTCTAGCCTTAAAAATATGAAAACTAGTAAGTGCTGTCCAACGTTACTATTTAGAAAAAGATTAACTTGCTTTGTAGAGAATCTCCCTTTCTCCATACAACTAAAAGGTAAGGATGGCTGGAATGCCATCAATTAAGCTGAAGTCTAGCTCACAACGTAGTGACAGAAGTGAAAGTTTCAAGTAAAGTTCTAGGTATGCTCATTCATACTTGTACTGATGCATACGTACTCCTGTCTAAGTAACCACACACAAACTATGCATCCCTTTGTATTTTTTTTGTATTTACTGTGTCTCTCTGTTGGATAAATTAACAACTTTAGGTCCTTGTCTTTTTCTTTCTCTGAGATGCCTTTATACCAGCGTTTTCCATGAACACATCTGGTATTTCTTTATAGCTTGGATTAACTAAATGTCATATCTAAGAAAGAGGGATTTATGGTTTTAAAAATATATATATTATTTTCATTTTCTTCAGGCTCCTCTTTACTACTCAAAGTTGATGACATCTTAAATGAAAATGGTTGGTTAGAATCCAATCAAGAATATAAAGGCGACTGAACAAATAAAACCATGAAGTAAGTGTAAAATATTAGTATCCAGACATCTGAGATGTATGTGACTACTATGAAACTTCTACAGCTGTACTGGTCTGGATTTCACATGCTTCCCAAGATTTAACAGGACCCATTACCAGTACAACTTTTATTTGCTTAATAAATTACATTCTAAAGCACAATAGCCTAGGTTCATAGCTGTAAAATTGCCAAATATTGTCAATGACCACTCTCTCGTCATAAATAACAAAATAATCTATGACTCACTGCATTTTTGATTCCCAGGGCAATTTTTTTCTTGCCATTACTCAAAATGTAAAAAAGTGCCTCTTTGTGGATTTTATGGAGGTTATAAATTACTCAAAGGAGATGACATAGGACAGATTTGTAGGCCAAATAACAGGAACCAGCCAAGCACATGTGTAAATGACAGACAGCGAGGAAGGGGGCTAGTGAAGAATACGGAACCCTCAGAAGAAGTTGTGTTGTGAAGGATGGAAAGTGATGGGACAACCATGCAGGGAAGGCTTAAGTCACTTGCTGGGAATGTATTACAATGACTAAGCTTACCTGGTAGCCTGAAAGTTAGGAAACTGGGCCCAGACTGGAAATAAACTTCTGAGGTAGAATATTCAAAGAAAATGTCAGAGAGTAAACACTGGCTAGATCACTGTCCCAAAGATAAATCTGGGACTGATTTTTTAAGCACTGTAGTCATTTTTAAGTGCAATCAGGAATTCTTCCTCTTATGTAGCAAAGGTATGTAGAACAGTTGCTATATGCCAGTTCTCCTGAATGTAAGACCCTCCACTGGTAGGAGACAGAGAATGCCCTGTTAATTTTCAACAATGTCCATACCAATGGAGGGTCTTACATTCTGAAGAGAGAACTGGCTGTAACAGCTTGTTAAGGCGTGTCCATGTGCTCTCAAAGGATAGGTCTCCGTGATATGGCAGACAGCATGCAAGAGGCATCTAAGATCTCACTAGGAAACAGGTGGGCAAGACAAGAGCAGAAAAATGGGGCAAAGCAGAGGAACAGTGCTTCTGACAGGTGGAACAGATTTGGTAAAAGTGGCATGAAGAGCCTGAGAAGAGGGGATAGGAAGGGGGAAGCAGAAAGTTATATGTATGAAGGGAGAAGCTACCAGGTGGATTCCTTTGCCAAGTAGGAATCAGTACATTGACAAGGTTATAATGAATTCAGAGAGATTATTCCTTCAGCGATGTGGCTAATTTTATCATGACACCATATAATGGTTAAAATAAGATAACTTTATCTTTAATTAGAATAATCATGGAAACCTAAATATATTTCAGCAGCAATTACAATATTGCATATGTTCACAGTCCTTCCTTCTCACACTTCACTTTTCCTTCCCCTCAAATTTAGTATTATTCAGACTGGTTTGCAATGGTTTGGAGGAACATTTGGATAAAATGAGATAGAGCCTTGTTGATGAGTTCATCGTGTGCTGAGAGGAGAGATTTTAAAGTCTTTTTTGCTGTAGTGATTACTTACAATAGCTAATGGCTGTAAAGATAATGGGAGGTAAATTTGTTTCTCTCTGAGGTTAAGATGATGATGAGATCATTATTTTAAATCTTTTACCTTCATCAAAGAGAAGTGTGTGCTTGTTCATTGAAACATTCTAGAAGCACAGTTCTGAGATCATTTTCACTATTAGTTATGATGCTACAAGCACATCATACTAAGCAGCACCAACTAGGTTCTACTCATGCATGTTACTCAGAACTGTGTGTGGACCCTTGCAGAGTGGGGAATGCAATACACCTTGAGTAAGTGAGAGAAAACAGCCTCAATTTCAGTTACATTGATTCTTTTTTTTTTTCTTGGATTTTTGAAAAGGGCTCATGCTATGTAGCGCAGGCTGGTCTCAAACATATACTCTTCCTGCTTATCTTTCAAGTGCTGGGATTATAGGCTTGTGCCACCACTCCCATTTTAATATTCTGGTATATCTTAAACACATAAAATTATTTTACAATTAAAAATATTTGATCAAGCTCCCTTTGAAAAGAAGATGATAATGCTTTTGAAGGATTATCAGAAATCCATCTCTTGCTTCTTGCTACAAGTTTAGAATAACTTCATGCACACACTCCTGTCTCACTGGAAAAGTATGCATCCTCTAATTCACCACAGTAGGTACCCTGTATTTAATGATGGTACTGACCTCATCTACTATTCCTGTTATGCTGTTATTCTCTGTACAAGTTTCAAAATCGACTGAAGTAAGGACTTTGATCATGGAACTATCCTTGGATAACTAATCCAGATGTATTGGAAAATTAAGAACATAATTTAAAAATTCTATATTCAAAATTAGAAGCTTTGACAGTCAGTTAGTGAGTGATTACAGTGTTCTTATTTTATTCCAAGTACAGTACTAAATATTTACAAGCAGAATAATTTTTCTACTATGGTAAGAATCATAGTTGAGATGAGCCAAAAATTACAACTACTGCTTGATGGATGTTAGAAACGCCTGCATGCATGCTATTGTAGCACAGTGGAGGAAGAGTTGGTCTTGAATAGTAGAAAAAGTAAAATCCTACCCGAGGACCTGGCATATGAAGAGTCAGTTGTTCACAAGCAGAAGGGTGCAGAACATAGAGGATTTGAGTCAACATATCAGAACCAGATGATGAGACAGAGGATTTCAGACATTCTGTAGCTAAAGGTATTCTTAGAGAAAGAGAAAACTTGAGGTTCTCAAAATTGGCAGTTGTAGAGTCATTAAGGAATCCCAGAAAAATTTTGAGGGACAATATGAAGAGACAGAGGAAAGAAGGGGAAAATGTGCAGAGAAAGCCTGGGTGAGACCACAGTAAGCCAGAAGCATGGGAATGGAGGACAGATGGAGTGCCACCCTCTTCAGCAGTTTACATGGAGCCTTCAAGTCAGCACTGAGGAGCCTACACAGCTCAGCAATTTGAGATATGTTGGCATACATTATAAGACTCAAAAGAAAAATGCACACTCGGAACACAACTCTATTTTGCTAAAGTGTTTCTGTATTTATCTTTTATATAAGTCTTTGGAACTATGCTTTTAGCAATGAGATTAAAAATAAGTACAGCAATCTTGGAAAAAATAATGGCAGTGTACTTCTCAAAGCTAATCATTGAAATGGTTCTTAGACAAAGAATCAGAAATGAAGCCTGGAACTCTACAGCCAGAAGCTGCTACTTGAGAAACTGTTCTCCCAAAGTCATCCCTAACTTCATTTGAGAAATAGTACAGGCTGGTTTGGGCTTCCCTTTTTCTTTGAAAACTTTACATGGTGTTCCAGGAGAACACCATGAGAATCATAAAATGCCTAAAGCATAGCCTTGGGAATTATTAGTTCTTGATAGCTAATAATGTTATGGCTGAGAATGCAGAGAGCACTCCAGAGGTTTTTTTTTTTTTTTTTTAAAGAGCATCTTTCCAAGGATTACAACATTCCCAGGAGACACTAACAATCTTCAGGAAGAGAAGAAAAAAATCTGCTTTTCCTGTAGTAATAAAGGCTTTAGTAATTCGTTCTGTGCATGTATAGTTTAACACAAACTTCCTCATCCCTAGAGTTTTCTTAGCACAAGTCAACTAGATACACAATCTTTCATTCTGTTGGTTTATCACTGCAAAATAAATTATTGGAAGGAAATCACAGAGAATAACACTGTTTAACACTAACAGCAATATTTGGTTTCACAGAGGAAAATACATGCAAATTATAAAATTGAGTATGATGGAAGTAGCATTGTAATTCCAGAAAGAAACAGAGTTCCAAGGCAATGTGAAACTTACTTACTCCTTCTGTTTTCATTTTCATTTTAGCAGATTCTGACATGTTAACTAGGACAACTAAGATTGATGGTGTGATTGTAAGCCAGATCAGAGTGTCAGTGCTGGCCTAACAGTTCCAGTATAGCTGTAGTGTCTAAACAAGGGTTATAGTGAGCAGAGCTGGGAAACATCCCTCCCACCACAGCAAGTTAGTACCTTTGCAACAGGGAGAGGCAGTCCACATCCCAGGGACCATGGCTACAAGATCTGCCTCCTGCTTCCTAAAGGATATATACATTTGGGGAGCTGAAAGTCTATTGGGAACTTATGAGAAGTCTAAGAATGTTTCCAACATTTAATGCCCAAGATAAGAATGCCTGGGGGGGAGGGGGGGAAGAGTACAGCTGCTTTTGGAGCACTTGGGACCACCCAAGCTGTATCCTCTATGTTTGTGGATGTGCCATGAGGTGAAAGAGCAATTTAAACATGTGTGGGATATTATAAAGACTTAAATAACTAAGACAATATGAGGAAGCAATGTAATATATGCAGTTCAAAAGAACTATGAGGTAGAAAAACAGATTTCATCTGAAGGTACTTTATGCATTTATGAAGTAATAGTACATGAGTGTGATATGTATATTTGGCTTATGATAATTTGAAGTTACACATTCAAATTTAATTAAATTCTACTGGATTTTTGAGGTCCCAAAACTATTTTCCCCAAAATTCACTTATATGAAGCAACTGTACTATGTTTCTGCTTCTAAACTTTATTATATAAAACCAATTAAACTACTGTTGTTTATTTCATGATTTACCCTATTTTCGAATTACAAATAAGAGAATGAAAGATTTTTGAATTCGATTTATCTGTACTAAGAAAAGAAAGTTTTTATATTAAATCAAAAGTTGAAAAAACAAAATAAAAACACCAGGAAATATTCAGGGACAATATAGGCATGCAATAGCGCATCACAAATTAAAAGAATAAATACATTTTATAAAATATCCCTTTCGACATATGTGCTACGATTCCAAAAAAAAATCCTCTTTAATGTGAAATAAATTCTGTTGTCTTAAGTTGTTCACAAAGATAGTTTATCACTTTTACACAGAAATGTGGTGCTCCTTTGTATATGAAAATACTGCATTTAAGATATTTTCTTCCTGATGTATGTATCGCTTGTCATAAAAAATTTATCTGCTGAAGAAGTTTAACAATTTACCTTAGACATGAGATTATATGTCAGTTTTTCCTTCAAAAAGTTGCTAAGCACAAAAGAACAGAACAGGCAAGATATTAAGTAGTTTCTTCACTTCTGTAAAAGAAGAATTGTGGTAGAAAGTTCTTTCACTTTTTCCTCCTCTTCTAACAGAAGGAGCTCATGATCCTATTCTGTGACTGCATGTGAAAATATCTGAACATGGGCAATGGCTCTATGTGGCCCTAAGAGCTAACCTTTTACATGGTGACTGAGAGCATGGGATAATATGTATCTTTGGAAAACTAAAAAGAAAAGAATTTGTATTTGCTTTTCTATGTGATGATTACTATACTTTCAAACAACTTTTATTAAAAAGAATGAGTATGAGTGCTCAAGTGAGATTTTTAAAGTAAACTGATTTCTTTTTTTTTATTGATTTATTTATTTTTATATCAATCAAAGGTTAGGTACTTTGCATCCCAGGCGTAGCCTCCTCCCTCATTCCCTCCCACCCTCCCACTCCCTCATCTCCCTCCTCCCCACCCCCTCCAAGTCCACCAACAGGGGAGGACCTCCTC
>CM053760.1:54188293-54255223 GCA_028658305.1 Pachyuromys duprasi
GGGGGGGGTCAACAAGCCAGCCATTGAGTTCATGACCCAAATAGTCCCTGTTCCCCTTACTAGGGTACCCAGTTGGGTACTGAGCTACCATGGGCCACATCTGAGCAGAGGTTATAGTTTGTATCCATACATGATCCTTGGTTGGAGAAACAGTCTCATAGAAGACTCCTGTGGTCTTTGTGGAGCTCTTGTCCTTGCCAAATCTTACTAACTCCCCCCTTTTTTCATATGATTCCCTGCACTCTGGCAATGGCTTGGTTGTGAGTCTTAATATCAGTTTTGATTCATTGTTAGTTAGAGTCTTTCAGAGGCCCTCTGTGGTAGGCTCCTGTCCTGTTGCTTGTTTTCTCCTACATTTCCAAACGCATTTTTCTTCATGGTCACAGCTGACCTGTTGTTGCATAACAAATAAACTGGAAGCTGGAAAGTTTGATAAATAAATGATGACCAGTACCTATACAGTTGGGCTAGAACTAAATGAGGGTAAGAGGTTCCATTGAGTTTCATCTTGTCTTTTTCTGTCTCAAGAAGAAGCAAACATACAGCAGCCAGTTGTGGAATGGCTTTTGAATGGGCACTGCTACACAGTAACAATCGGTTACTGGGGACTAACTGGCTGTTCAGGATGAAAAAGCAAAAGGGACAAGATGATGGTAGAAAGAGCCAAAGACTACCTGGGCATCAAAACCATCTGGTTTCTGACTGTTAGCTTGGATATAAACATTTAGAGGTCGGAAAACTAACTAATGCATTTCAGAAAGTACATTTGCAGAAAGCCTTTAACTTAAAAGTGAACTTTTCATTCTCGCCCTTTGAGCAGAGCTTGGCCTACTATAGACCAGGAGGTGTGAAGCATACAATGAACTTTATCAGACTGTCTCTGTGGCGACTTTCCAAATCACACATTTCCCCTCGCAGAACATTCAGGCCACAGGAGGAAGGAAGTCTTCTGCTACTGAAGATCATTAGCAGTGCTGAGTGCAGCCACTGTCAGTTGCTTCGGGTTGGCCTCTGATCACTCATACAAAGGACGGAAAGTTGCTGGCGCCGCTGGCCCTGTGCCCAGCCAGCCGGACAGCACAGCCTATGAAAGCTACATTTTTTTTTTAACATAGCTAACACACTGGAAGGGGGCAAAGGGTGGCATGGACCCTCAGGCACATTAATCAGCAGAAGAATTGATCAAATGTCACCTGGCACTGGGCTTCCCTACCAAAACTCCATGCATAAGAGACTCCTAGAAAATGGGAGGCCCCAGAATAACACTGAATATATGAAATGTCCTCCCTTCCTTCATATGGAAAGCTCATCTCTGAGGTGTCAGGATAAAACATGAGAACAGCATCTGTCCTTGGAGACCTGAAGGAGTCATTCACTATTTCATGGCAAAGAGAGGGGAGGAGGACATTGTAATAAAACTTTATAAGGTGAAATCTAAATCCTGAATGTCCTGCACCTTTAAAAAAAAAAAAAAGAACCTTTCTTTCTTTTTTTTTTTTTTGTTTTGTTTTGCTTTTTTCTTCCTTTCCCTTCACCTCCCCTTCCTGAGAGTGCATAACACAATGTAATTAAATGGTAAATTACTCAAGAAAGAAATGTCTAGACTCATGAAAAAAAATCCTTGTGCAGAAAAAACTTTACACCCCCCACATATTTTGGATGGCCTAGTTCTTCCAGCAAAGTTTAAAGTTATAACCAAGGTTGTTTAAAGAATAATTTACATCAGATGAAAGGGTAGTGAGTTGAAAAATTTCACAATTCTAGGGTAAGATAATTTATGGATGCAGAAATTAGTTGTTCCTTAGGTAAACAAAGTAAAATTTGCGGCTATGGGTGAGCTTTTCTCCATTTCTAGGCAGTCTCTAAACAGGAAATGTGTTGCTCTGAAAATCACAATGCGTATATTCTACTGAATCCTGAGAAAAACCCCAGTATTCCTCCTATTTATTCATAAAGGAAGATGTATGCATACCAACAACTGAACCACAAGGAAGAGCTCTTAAATAAAATTTACAATCAGTAAATACATTTTATTTAATTATCTTTATTTAGATAACTTAGCAGTGATTACTATTTTAAAATGCAGTGGCTAAGCTGGGCTTGACCCCATCATTCAGACAGAGGTAGCACAATCTCTGAGTCCAGGCTAACCTGGTCTGCATAGTAAGTTCCAGGCCAGACAGAACACAGTGAGTCCTCAATGTATGTATGTGTGCATGTACATGTGTGCATGCCTCCATATGTGTGTGTATAGTTAAAATGGAAATCAGGAAAGTTATAGAACTGAAGATCAAAATGTTTGACACAGTTTGAAATTAAACCACCTTGTAGTGATTCTATCACTACAAAAAGTTAAAGTTTCATTAAGGGACTACTGAAGGTATAAGGCATTTAAATGTAATAGAGATTCCATTTAAAATTATCCCAGTAAAAAGACTATGCTATTTTAAGGCACTAATTACCATCGGTCAGAGCAGAAACAGACCTACATTGCTGTGCTTCAGAGCAATTGTTCTGAGGTCCCAGGGTGCCGGGGGTTACTGAGTGTCACAGGCGCCATGATACATCTTCTGTCCAGTGGCTCCAGTAGGGATTCATCTTTTCTTTTTTTTTTTTTCTTTTTTTTTTTTTAAGTAAATGACATCTATGTGAGAGGCAGCAACTCCCTCTTTCATTAAGATAAAAAAAACACAACAAAACCTTTTATTGACTGTGCTATTATAAGATTTGGTTTAAGCAACAACACATTTCCAATCTGAAAATATTCTTAAAGCGAACTAATTGAATAGCAGTTAATTGAGTTATATCACATGTAATAATTCCTAAATAGCTAATTTTTAAAAAACCAGATGTTACATTCACATGGTTGAAACTTTAAAAATTAACAAGGTATGTCCTTAGGATTCTAGTGTCTGTCTTTCTGCAACCAAGCATCCAGTTTAATTCTTATTCTATTCCATTTGGCACTACACAATCTGCATACTATTCCAACCTTGCATTTCAATTTATCATCCCTGAAAGGAGTTTGTCTCATGAATAGCCTTTTACATTTTGACAGCTATAAGAAACCACATTATAAATATGTCATCATTTAAAAATTTGAATATAGATACTGGCTTTTTATTGATGGGATGGGCTCTCTTCCTTATAGCTATAAAAAGCAAGAAAAGAAAAGAAAACTGAGAAAAAGTTGTTGGGTTTTAAACTCTTGCAATGATTCTGTTTTGTAGCTGTACAGCCCATGTTTAGCATTTTTGAGACTTTAGGTGTATCATCTATCTCTGTCACAAACATTGCTTCATCCTGTTTTGAACTGTTATTACGGTAGTTTTTACCAGTTTCTAGGTACCAAAGTGGAGTATGTAAGACAGTAACCAGCACCATCTCCTAAGAGGTTTCAATGTTGTATAAGTAGTAATATCTTGAGGGTCCAAACAAAAGCTGCCTGAACTCAGATGTCCTGCAGTAATCTAGAGAAACATTTTTAAGCTATTTAAGGTATCAGAGTTTTAGTCAGAAGTACTGAGTTCACACACAGAATCTGCCATCTCTTGCCTCTATTTTCCTGGAAACGCCTTTTAATCTCTCCAGTCCTCAGTTTAATACATATGAAGACGACATCTTACAAAGGTCTGGTAGGAGCAGATGAAGCAATGCAGAACTTACAAGAGGTGATGGCTCTCAAAACTCTTGAGATAAAAGTACCTACCTACCTACCTACCTACCTATCTGGTCATTTATTTTCAAGACAGGGTCTTACCATGTTACTTTGGCTGATCTGGAACTCTCTCTATAGACCACATAGACTAGGCTAGTCTGGAACTTATAGAGATCTGTCTGCCTCTATATACCTCCGGAGTGCCAAAGGTATGCTCTATCATCCTGCCTAAAAGCACATATCTTTAACTTAACAGGAGGCTTGGGAGAAATAGGAATGGGAGGGGAGGGGAGGAGAAATGGTTGGGGAGGTAGACCAGACAGGGCTGAATATGCATTGGGGTTAACAACCAGAGCAGCAGTGCTAGGTGGAGAGTCTTTCATGGTGACTTCTTGAGGACATGAGTCTCTGGCTGGAGAAAATGAGGAGTCAGCCAGATAAAGAACACATAGGGACAGATGACCTGGGATGAAGCAAAGATGGCTATCGCTGAGGTAGGTACAAATCCAGCGCAATGATCTACCTTTTCCATTCTTAGAGCAGTAGACATACCATCCTAACTTGTGGAGTGGTTATGTACAATTTTGCTTTGCTTTTACAAGAAATAATGTGAAACAAAGTTGAATTAAGGAGATATGGCAAACAAACATGGTAGGTCATGCTTGTTATCCCAGCACTTAGAAAGCTGAGGCAAGTAGACTGCCATGAGTTATAGGCCAATCTGGTTACATATAATGAGTTCCAGGACAGCCTAAGCTATAGTATAAGACCTGTCTTAACAAACAAAAAAACAAACAGACAGATAAACATAAACAGCAGCAACAACAAACAAAAAATAAGCCAAATCAAAAGGAGTTATGATACTACAAGCTAGTAAAAAGCTTACTAATATTCACATTTGAATTACTCAATTTAGTCTAGATGACCTATTTTATAAATTTTTAGATGTAAAAAATTTTTCTTATTTAAATAATAAGTACAGGTTGGGGCAGAAATATATGAATAGTTGATAATGAAGCCTCATGAATAAAATTTTAATAAATGCCTTTGGTTGTGGCAATACTTTAAAGCAGCAATTAGCAACATGGTAAAAATGTATTATATTCAAGAAGATAACTCTATCAATTTAATGTTCAAATGAATCAGCGGTTTTCATTTGTTTTGTTTTTGATATATTTTTAAAAATAATTTCAATGTCTTATCAGGCCCATACCTCTTTCCCCAGTGTGTGTGTGTGTTAATGTTGCTGAAAACAATGTTTAAGCCTGGACTGTGATTTGACATATAAAGGGTAGTAGAGGCCTAGAATTGCTTGTTTGAGGTCCAGAAGTGTTACATCACCGTCAACTTAACAACTGCTGTGCTGTGTTACTAAACTGAAAGGTTAAGTAACATTGCTCCTTCTAATTCTGATCTGCATTTCTGCTTAAGCATCTGGGACGGTATTTTCTATTTTGTTAGAGGTAAAGGCATTTCACAGTTTCACTGAACTTGCAAAAACACTTGGAGTATGCTGCTTTGTAAGTTTATGCAAAAAAAGGGCATGTCTTTAAGCAGAAATGCAATCTACTAGTTATTTCAGTTTGCAGAAAAATAGTCTCATTTTTTTCTGAAATGGAGACTGGGTAAAAAGCGTTTGATGAACTGGTGACACTGACTTCTGCTTCTTTAGAATTCCCCTTTTTCTTTTTACAAAATTCTATAGTCTCTTGAAAATCCCTCCTTCTTCTTAGCCAAGCTCGCCTTCAGAACTGAGGACACCTGAATTACATAAATCTCTATCAGAAAGTTACATTTTCTGTGCAGAGCAAGTGCTGTCAGGAAGAAGGTAATGAAGAAGAATAGCTTGACAGAGGGATTTAATGGGATCCAGCTGCAACTCTATGCTACTTGCTGATAAGGCTTTGTCTTAAGTTTACAATAGAGAAAGTTTGAGAAAAGGGTAAAAATTCATATAGAGGAAGTGAAGGTCTTCATATTTTATTTGTCCAATTTCCTCTAACTCTTGCAATTATATTCATAACAGGTTTAACTTTCAGAATGTTTTACTATAGTACTTTACATCTTTTACTAATAAAATTTAAATAACATTAAAATGCGTAGAAACAGTGCACTTTAAAAGACATTTAGTTTAATTAGGCTCATCACATGTTCAGATTAAGATAAATCTGTAATACAGAAGATTGTCAAAAGTTCACTATATTTGTATATCCAAAGTAGGGGCAGATAAAGACATTTTATAGTAGAAGGGTGGTACCCATTTCTCCACTACATACTGTTTGTTACTGTAAAATTAGATAAATGCAGAATGGAGAACTCCAAAGATTGCATTTTATTCAGGACTCAGATTGCAGTACAGTGCAATGCTTTAGCTTCTTAATCTGTTATTTGTTTAATAGTATTACTCAAAGTGGAAAAAACAGTTTGGACAATCCTTGGACACAAATCTGGCTTTTCTAAAGTCAGGAATGCAGCAAGATTAACCCTTGTCTGGTAAAGAAAGATATGAAGAAATTCTCAGTAGGAGCCAAGCAGTACAGAATGGAGATATTCACACTCACTCACTCAGTGGAATACTGCAGAAGAACCAAAGAGTTAAAGCTAGGCTGAACTCTCAGTTCTTTTAGGCTAAAGAAGCCTTCCTGGACCCAGAATTCCTTCTCCAGTGACAGGAGAGGCCCAGAATGCATACACTGGGGGTTGGGAGGGGAGGTCTGCATTTTTCCAAAGCTCTACACAGGACCTGAAACTTAGGACGCGTTGCTCAAAAGAGAACATTCAGGCCTCACAGAGAGCAGAGAGGAGGACCAAGAGCCTCAGGTTCAGTTGCCCCACAAGTGCTCTGAAGGGACTGGTAAACACCAACAATGCAAAAAGTGAGTAAGGTTTAGGGGCAGGTTCCAGTCTGGAGGCACTGTGTGCAAACCTCCCACAGATGAACTTAACAGGAATGTTTAGTCTCTGCAAGAAGCCTCTAGACTCAAGAAAAGGTAATAAACTGAAAAAGGGAGGAGGCTCTGCTCTCCTTTCTAACAAGGCTCCTCTAACATATCATGTTACAAATTTGCAAACTAATTACTTATAGCCAGACATATTTTTTTTAAAAAGCCCCTTTACAGCTAACTGAATACAGATAGACAGACTTAACAGAGTAGTTGGCTCCAGACTTAGATAAGGCTCTGAATTTAAAAGTTTCATTAAGGGGGATCCTATTTGCCATGCAGTTCTCTCAAACACTAGCATTATTGAAATTATTCCTAACAACTTAATTGATTTAGTGAATACCTCAAGTGAAGACTATGCAGCAATTAGTTCAGCCTGAAGAAGCTGACTGAAGAAGTAGGGATGATTTTGGCTCCTGCACAACCCCCCACCGCCACATAAATTTATCTCAGAAATTCAGGGCCTGACAATTTTTCTTTAAATAAATAAAATAGCAAAAGCAATTGAGATGCTCATTTACATAGGATGATTTCTGCATTAAAGCTGGGACAGAGAGTAAGAGACTCATTCCTTTTTTTTCTCTCCCTAGGAAAGAGGAAGGGGGCAAGGACAGCATTTGGTGACTCATCCTTTGGAACAGCATTCCAAGTGTGATTTATTTAATATAGCCCCATAAATCACCTAATGCAGCAATAATCTCAAGATCTGCATGTAAACACAGCTATTAAAATATTACAATTACTCTGTTTACTTAGTGCTCATAAGGTATATCTCATCATAGCTTCTTCCCTGAGGCGGGGCATTCAAAGTAGCGTCCAAATTACATATTCCTCTAGGAATGCTGAGCCTACATAAATGCTGCAGTACCTACATATAATGACAAGTGTGTGACTAGGAAAGAGATGCTTAGATCTTTTTAAAGCTAGTTTTCTGCTACATCAAGTTGCTGTACTGGTTTGGAAGTCTAATTCATTTAAAATCAAACTTGGCTATGGCTCCAGTTGGCAATTATTACTCACTGAGTTTTCAGCTCAAGAAAACAACAACAACCAAAAAAAAAAAAATTGGGGGAAGGGGATATAGACTTTGACTACATTTGTTTCTTGATTTGCTCTGTAACAGCCACAAGGCATTTACTTTTAAACAAAAAGTGAGCCAGGGGAACCGGATATATGTGCCTTTTGGTAATACTTCTGGATCACAAGACTTAACTTTGTGCAGCGTGGTAATCTGTAACTGTAAGCAATCATCCTCTCGATTAGTACCGGGTTAAACACTGAGAACCACCTACAATTACTAGCATGATCCCTAACCTCTATAAGGTGGTAATCCAGTATTGGTTGTTAGCTGTCAAATTTATTTCCCTTTGGTGAAATATACCCTGTATTTAATTAGCAGTCATTCTTGATACTTTATGGAGCTGAGCCCAAGTGCAGTGGCTTTAACATTTAACCCCTGACCCTTAAATATTTACCAGCTTTTAAAATGGTTGTGTACAATTATCCTTTCAAGTATATACCAGATCCATCATTCTGACCACTCTGGTCAACTCCAAGTCATATGCACTGTTCTGACTAATGCTGGAACAGAATATAAAATCCTATTGTTCCACAAGGAGCTCCATGTGGCAAAATTGAAAGCAGTGGCTGGCTGTCCACTTGCCACCATGGAAGAAAGGGTTAGCTGTAAGGACATCAGGAGCCTACAGCACAGGAGGGGTGGAGCAGATTGGTTGCTTTGGAGCCTCTGGGTAGCCAACTGGGCCTGGTGGGGAGCCTTAGAACCCATGCTATTTCAACTCAGACCTGAAAAGATGATTTTAAAAATATATATATATATATATATATTTAATGTATATATACTTAATGTATATATATTTAATGTATATATATATATATATATATTTGTTTGGGGGCTTTACGTTTAAAATTACCCAGCGTTCCTATGCATCAGGATGTCCCATTAAAAGGATTTCCAGGAAGGAACTGTTTATTTCTACTCTCATGTAAAGTTCCTACAATATCTATACATAAAGTAAGTCTGCTTACCATGCTAAAATTTTAGAAATGAATTTTAATAAAAACAGAGGGAGAGAGGAGGTAAAGGCTCTCATTAGAAATGTCCAGTTTGAGAAGATAAATGGATGTCCGATGTTGCATCACATTTGAAAGGCACCCCAGATCATTACTGGGACTGTGGATGCTACTGCGCTAGATGATTTCAGAATTAACATTTTTAAATGGGTATGAAATAAACACAGTAGCCACAAAACAACTTTAAAATGGCAAATATACCAAGAAATGTCAATTAGATTTTTGCAAGTGGAAGGAAATGAGAAAGAATCAGAGCCAGAAAAATAGAAGCCTATATCCTGATACCCCTCTACAGCTCTCCACTCAGAAGAGAAGGAGATGTGTGTGTACTGTTAACGAGGGACCACAGCTGAATCTAAATTGAAGTCAGATGATACTTTAAAGATTATTTGGGTCAGTGGCATTTCTACAAAGAACACAAATGGAGGTTCTAGGTGCTGAGTGTGAGCTGATCCAGAAGTCTACTTCCCGGAGGGAGCCAAAATCTGCACGTGAGTCAGCTAGTGTTTAAAAAGAAATCAGAAATCTATAAACTAGTGGCAATATGTGTGTTCCCTACTGGTACCTCATTGAGTTATTTGGGTTGGGTAAAATATTTCAGTAGCCATCTGATGCTTCTTAACTGTGCTGGTTGCTTTTTTATCAACTTAACACAAACCTACATATATTTGGAAAGAGGGAATCTTAACAGAAAATGCTACTACAAGACTGGTTTGTAGGCAAGCCTGTGGGGCATTTTCTAAATTAGAGCTTGACGAGGGAAGGTCCAGCCCACTGTGGGTGGTGCCATCTGCAGCAGGTGGTCCATGGGAAAGCAGCCTATGCAAGCAGTCAGAATAGGCCAGTAAGCAGCATTTTTTCTATGGCTTCTGTTTTAGTTCTGTCTCAAGATTCCTGCCATGAATTCCTGTTGTGACTTTCCTCAGTGATGGAGTATACTCCAGAAGTTGTAATAAACCCTTTCCTCCCCAAGTTGCTTTTGGTTGTGGTGTTTTATTACAACAATGGAAACCCTAACTAAGAGACTGGATGTGGCTGTCAGTTATTCTTTGGTGTGGTGGACTACTGCATCATCCCACCACACTACATGTGTAGTTGACATTCAACTAGCTAGCAGGAACTAAATTATGAATCAAATTTCTTTCATGTTTTCCCAAGGAAGAATCACTGGAAAACAGTGCAGAAAACTAAGGTATCAGAAACTCAACAACAATACATTTTAAATTCTCTGGGATTCTTTTTCAAGCATTAGTTAGTAAGTCCGGTCTTAAAAACGGGAAAAGACCCTATGCCGTAAAAAGACAAGCTGCTAAGTCATTGTATTTGTCTTTGGGGAGTGCTAATGTACTGGAAGTGCTAAAGAGAAAATGGACTCAGATCTCCTATAATCCCCTGCTTTCAGAACATCCTGAAATATTTCAAGACGTTCCTTGCCTGGCCTTAGTTCAAAGGTGAACTTCATGCAGGCAGGAGGCTGGCTAACTATATTTCAGTCATTTTAAGAAACATGATCCTAGAAAATAGTATGCATTCTTTGAAATTTTAACCAAAACCAAAACTTAGTATGGAACTCAAATATTAACGAGTAGCTGGTAATCAAATGCTGAGGTTTCTGAAAATACCAATTCTTACTTAAAAATCAGTGTTAGAGCTGATTTAAAATCACCAATTTTTTTTTTAATGAACTGCTTTTTTATATCTCCAAGAAAGTTCTATTGATCATTAAACACATTTCCATGAACATGGATGGGTAAAGCTATTAATAAGAAAATAAAGTTTAACATTTTTGCATGTGCCCCTACATTTGCTGCAATGTCAGTATCAGAGGATCATGCAGGTAGAGAGGTACTTACCTGTATTAAGTTATAGGGAGAAAGAGGGAGGGAAACCTGAGCTAAAATCTGACTCAGGTATTTTCAGTGGCCTGAGGACTAGGGCCTGATTCTAACCCATCATTTGCTTCCTTCTCCACCCTCCCTCTTATCCCACTGCCCAGGAAGTCCTGCAGCTACCTAACAAGATTGCTGTAAATGCCACTTCCTCCATTTTCCATTGTGTTAATTCAGGAACTTCCTCCTATCTGGTCTGAATCCTCCCAGGAGTGGTGTTCTCATTTGGGTGTGACACATACAGGCCTTTTCTCAGGCTTATCTTCCATTCTAACCATCCTCTACAGCACATACTTTTATTTTTCTCCCAAAGATCGTTCTATTTCAAACTTCTGAATGTTCTGTACAATAGACTTAAGGTTGCTTCCTTTCCTGCTCCTGACTATTTTTGTAAAGGCAGCATTAATACTTCTTCCCAGAAATCTTTTGTAGTCACTATGTTACAGTGGCCTGGATATATTCCACCTTCTTGTTTCAAAACACGGCCTGAGTGTTCATTTTTATCCTCAGGTCTCCCTGGGGCTGCTCACAGGTCTACTCTAGAAACATGGGAACAATCCCATTCCTGTGACTAATAAGTTATCCATCTCTAGCCAGGTAGATTGAAGAACAGGTTTGTAGGGACTGTGGAAAAGGCCAGGACAGATCCTTCCGCTCTTTAGAGGAAGAATATGATTATTACTGTCCCTGCCTGCTGGCCTATGGCCATAACAAGGACGATACTGCAAATAGAATAGAAGAGACAAGACAAACAGCTTACAGAGCAGTGGCCAATAGGAAGGACAAGTCCAACTACAGGTGTCATATGAGGTGTCACACATACATGATTAAGGTAAAAATTCTGGCCTCAATGTGCTCTTACACTTGAAGGAAGCTAAATATACCCTAACTTCTAAGGGGAACCTAAGTTTTGATTTTCTAAGACTGCAATGAGATACAGAGGCTCACACCGCAGAGTTTTAACAAAATAGCTAATCCTCTTATGTGGCTGAAGTCTGCCTGAGTAGTGGAAGACATGTCATAAGTTGATGTCCCCATACCCAAAGGGATCCTTGAAGTGGCAGGAGATGTTAGCTTCCAGTAGGTCAACAGAGACAGTTGTCAACCTAGCCATGACAATATGGATTTCTACGTTAGAAAAGAGCCGCACCAAGGAACAGTCAGGGAGCAAAAGCTAAAGTACCAAAGACTAAGCTGTACAGGGGCCCTCCCCAGGGCAAGTCAGGTAACCTGTGACTCTGCTGTCTCATACCATGGGCCTTTCTGATTCTTTCAAGGGTAGGAAGTGTATATAAACGTCAGGGAGCTGTGCGGTCAGCTTTTAGACATAGTCTTCAATTATCTTAAGCAACTTTTTTTCCCCCTCACTGTGTCAATAAGCTTTACCTGCAGTATTAGTGAACAGATACTCATGACAACAAGAACTACAAATTCAGTGAGAAAGCCATTGCCCATGTTTTCCTTGATAACAAAAGATGGAGAACCAGGGTATATTCCAAACACTGATTTATAATGTCACATAATTCTCAAATGCAAGCAAAAGAAACAAAGCTACAATAATGGACTAAAAAATTTGAACATTTCTCTTTGTAGAGAACAGAAAAGAAGGATAAGCTAAGTTGAAAGTCACGAAGGAATGGTTTAGGAAGCAGAAGTTTTCCACATACGCTAAAATTCATGACTGCAAACCTTTAAATCCCATGTGAATAAAAAATGCAACATGTGTTGGGCATGCTGGCACATACTTTTAATCTCTTCACTCAGAAGGCAAAGGCCCGTGCATTCAAGGCCAGCCTGGTCTACAGAGTGAGTTCCAGGATGGCCAGGGCAACACAGAGAAACCCTGTCTCGAAAATCAAAAATAAAAATAAACAAACCAAAACGACTTACAGTTTAAAAAAAAAAAAGGAACTTGTAATAAGGAAGGGTGACTGAGACAGGCCAAGTATGAGGAGGAGGTGTTCTGGATAGAAAGAAAAGCTGGAGGTGTGTGTGAAACTAAGAGCACACCATCCCACAGCATGGCTGTGTACAGTTTCAAATATGCAGGAGATCAGACTCTACCAAAGCAAGGGGGCAGACAGTAACAAAGCAATACAAGTAGAAAAGACTCTTCCTAATAACAAAGATACAGAAAAGCAGATCAATTTTTTTTGGCCCATCAGGTATACACTTCAGAGCATCTTCACGCCTTCACTGGAGAGAAGGTAAATGTTTTGGAAGCATCTAGAAGATATCAAGAAAGATGATAGAAGCTATGGTGAAATCTCCCCTGTTGGAAACATTCAGTAGATCATGATGACAGAAGCCCATATAGCTTGGTTTTTGGTTTGTTTGTTTGTTTATTTTTATTATTTTAATTTTACATCTGGGTGGGTATGTGCACATGAGCACAGATGTCCATGGAAGTCAGAATCATTAGACCCTCCCCCACCCCCCTCCAGCCCATAGCTAGAGTTACAAGCTGTTGTTAGCCACCTGGTTTGGATACTCTGGCCTCCTTTAAGAGTACATGTCCTTAACCACTGAGGCATCTCTCCAGCACCTAGCTTGTGGTTTTAAACAACACTGCCTTAGAAAACTCTCACATTCTGAGCTCTTCCCCACAATTCTCACCCTCATTATATCTCTCCACAAAAATCCAATCAACACGTCAGCCTCAGCATGTCCAGTACACAACACAGCCTCTTTTATATTGAACATGTGCCAACCCATGTCTTTCTTAGACAGGAATATTCTTAATGCACATGCCTCCTGTAAGGATAGCTTCAAATCCTAGAGTCATTACTGTCAATTTACTTTCAACCTCACTAATAATTACTTGATACATTTTACACATCTCTGACAATGCAGGCTGTGCTTCTAGTTTGTGCTGTTCGCTGTCTGGACAAAGGTGTCTCCTGTTCCAAGAGTACACAGTCATATAGGAAGTTCAGTGCTTTAGAAGGAGGAAAGAGTGAGGCAAGATTTATGAAAAAGACATAAAGATACTATAGCAATAGCTAGACAGGGCACTAAGCCACACCTTGTGCTGGGGAAGCTTCTCTGAGGAAGTGTCACTGAAAGAGTCCCTAGGCTGAGAGACACTGCTGTTGGTTTAATCATCTTGAACTATTCTGCAAATCATGTCAATGTCTAATCTTCACAGCTCCTTGAAGCCTGTGGAATAGTGACATGTGGACTTCTTACTTCTGCTTTAATTCTCTGAATCAAGCACTAATATCTCTTTTTGTTTTACCATCTCATACTGTTTCCAGGAAGGGTACAAGGCTTGAATGCGTTTTCCATCTTGCAGTCTCTATTCACAGCCCTCCTGTTCACTCTGCCTCTGCACATCAGTTCCTGAACCCATTCTTCACTGCCTTTAAATTGGTAAGTTCTTTATTCTGACTTTGATATCATATGTACTGTTCTTGACACTAACTGCTCTGAACTTTTAATCTTTTATTTATGCAGTTTTAGAAAGTGCTCTCTCTACTAGTTCTCTTACTCTACTATGCATCCAGCAGTGTGCCTGGCCTAGATTAGGGTAGGACAAAGCATAGCTCTTATACATGTGATTTGCTTATATTTTGATTGAATTGTTAAGCAAATACTCAGTGAACATTTGCTATCAGGTACACTGAAGGTCCTCTGTTTGATTTTTGTTTTGTTTATTTTTCAAGACAGGGTTTCTCTGTATAGCCCTGGCTATCCTGAAACTCACAAAAATCCACATGTGTCTGCCTCCTGAGCACTGAGATTAAAGGTGTGCACTACTTATCATCTGGCCTCTGATTCTTAGTACTTAGCAAATAGATGAAAAATGGTAAATTTCAGGAAAAAAATCTCATAAAGGAATATGATCCATGTAAGTATTTAGGCCATATAGTTTTATAGTCACACATCTCCAAGCTGTATGTGCCAATGTGCAGACAACATATGAAAGAACAATGTAATGACTTGATATCTATGTCAACCTTTCATATAGAAGTGACACAGGGTAAAGAATGAAACAATAGTATTATTTCTTCTATTATCTAGACTTAGAAATTTGTTAACAGGATTATGCAACGTCTCTTTATTTACAAACATCGTTTGGATCTTCAGTAAACATCTCAAGTTATACAAAGTAAAACAGTCATTACAAAAACAAACCCTACAATTACTGTTGCTGTTTCCCCTTGAATTTGCTTTTCCTATTCTTTTCTGCTCATTCTGAAGAGTATAGTACAAGAATTCCCCTATTATATGAAGATAAGCAATAGATCAAATGGAAGCTCTTTGCTATATTATATAATCCACACACTGAGATTATTATAACATGGTTTTGCAATCTTTTCTCTCTGGCTAACAAAGAACTTTTCAAAACCTTTCATAGAGCTAGAATTGCTCAGAAAAAGTAGGTGTTCTTTGTAAAATATGAGTTCATTTTTCATGAGAAGGAAGTTAAGTCTTAAAGAGCTTTTGTACCCAAAGACTTTGCCTGCACATAAGACACCATTTGTTTCCCCATCTGTGACCCTCTGTGTTCCTGTGTGGAATGTCAGATCTATCCTCTTCCTCCCTGTGCACTTCAGTGCTGCTCCCCTTCTTGTAGGTCCTGGGCCTCCCAGGGGCTATTTCCAAAAAGAAGCATGGACTGGCAGCAAGTAGATGGCAGCCTCCTAATAGTTCTTCCTGTGCCAAGTTGCCATCGGATATAAATACATTCCCAGACAGTGTCTATTACCCCACTTGTGTTCATTACAAACTCATTACCATGGACATAAGTGTCAAAATACCTGTGGCAGTGAAGCTCCTCTGTCTGTGCATGGTAAAACATTATCTCATCAAATACTGCCTTTTATCTTTGAAAGTTTTCAATTAATATACAATTCTGAATGTTTATCAAAACTGGAAATGGGCCAGGCCTTCAGGGTATTTGATGAGCTTTACAATAACCCTGAATGCACCTGTTAATTTTGCCTCTGGGTAATCAGTTGAAAACTCCTTAGCTATTTCCTTAAATTGGGTGGAAACAAAGAAGCACGAAATTTCTTTTTTTTTTTTTTTTAAAGGCTAGATTAGGGAATTGGAGATGCATTAATTCAAAAAGTGAACAGGGTCAAATGAGGGCTACGAGGCTAATAAGCACAGAGCACACAGCAGAAAGCTCCCAGCAGGGTAAGAGTTCACTCAATTTATCCAGAGATCTATTCCAGACGCAGGCAATGATACATTATTGGATCCAGACCTGCAACTGCTTCCTAAGACCAACCCTGCTGGTGTCACTGCCCTCCCTTTGAGAAATATTGCTGTTACCCAAACCTGTGTGTAGGGCAGGCTTGCTCAGCTGGCAACCCGCTGACTTTTGTTCTCCACGATATGATGCTCCCTCACACTCCCCTCTCTGCTGTGGGAATTAGGCAGAACCACCACCATGCAAACCGCAGAACACCCAAGTTGATCCTACTTGACGAGATTTTTTAGTACTTTATTACATGGAAAGCCAATCCCAGGGATAACAGACTATAAACAACAGCAAATGCTCTATCTAGCAGGCTACACAAGGTTAAGGACTTGGAGAGATTTATTGGAAGAGTTGTGGACAGGGATGTCCCATTAATCACTCTTTCTTCCACATCAGAAAAACTTAGAAGAAAAAAAAGGAAGAAAAGGACTGGATCAAAAGACATTTTCACTAAGATATTTTGAAAACCTGCATGTATGTTCTAAACAATAAATACAAGGCCGAGTGATTAAATGTAATTAAAGCTGTCTTCCAACCTTTCACTTACTATCAATGTGGACAGTTGTAAGGATGAGAAAACAGGTATTTTATTACAACAAGAAAAAGTTTTATATGTTTGCTGATATCATTACAAGATGAAACAGTGTTTTGGTGTGTTTTTTTGTTTTTGTTTTTTGTTTTTGTTTGTTTGGGCTTTTTTTTTAAAAAGAACTGAAAAGCTAGTAATGTTGGCCAGGAGAGTCAGGGATACAGTGTTTGCCCACTGTGCACAAAGCCCTCAACTGACCTGAAGGACTGCAGAATCAACTCCCCACCTCTCATTGCTCCCCCAAAGAAAAGAAAACAACAACAACAAAAATCATCCACAGAACTTGAAACACTTTTGATGTCCATCATACCATCTTTTGGGAAGAACCATGCTTTCAAATGAGTAAACAACAGCAGGCTACTCAGCAGAATTCACATCTCAAGCCATAATGCATGTTCTGCAGCCTGGGAGGTTTTAATCCAAAGAAGCACTGTCTATCGCCTTGTTCTGCAGGTAACATTCCCTTAATCAACAGTTTCCCTCAAAGGTACCAGAGAGAAGGACGAAGGATGATGTGCTATCTCGGCTAGCACCTTTTTACTTTGCTCTGGGACACATGCATCTTTCCCTTATAGTAGATACTACAGCTCTAGAAGAAGGAAGAACCAAAAGTTACATGTCTACAGTTTTTTATCTACAGTTTATTCTCTGGAAGCCTCAAGGACTCACAAAAATATCCTTTGAGTAGACTCAATGCAAGTGAGGATGCAGCTGAGAATGCAGGCTCAAATTCAAACTTCCCAGTGTTTCCGTTCAGTCAAAATCCTTAGAATGCTCAGAAAATTGGGAATAGTGCTATCAAGATCCAGCTATGCCATTCCTGGGCATATGTCTGAAAGATACTCTACCATTAAAGAAAGACATTTGCTCAACTATGGTCATAACTGCTTTACTTATAACACCCAAAATCTGGAAATAACCTAGATGTCCCTCAATGGAAGTATGGATACAGAAATTGTGGCATATTTACAGAATGGAATACTACTCAGCTCTTAAAAACAAGGAAAGCATGAAATTTGCAGGGAAATTGTGGGAACTAGAAAAGATCATTCTGAGTGAGGTTATCCTGAACCAGAAAGAATGCACAAGTATATTACTCATATAATATAGGATAGCCTACTAAAATCTACGGACCTAAAGAAACTAAACATCAAGCACCCTGGGAAGGATGCTTACATCTCATTAAGAATGGCAAACAGGATAGACACCAAAAGTGGTGGTTGAGAGGGAACAGGACAGGAACATACCATAGAGGTCCTCTGAAAGGCTCCACCCAACAGGGGATCAAAGCAGATGCTGAGACTCATAGCCAAACTTTGAGCAGAGCACAGGAAGTCTTATGGAAGAAGGGGGGCGGGAACAGAAGGATCCAAAGGGAAGAGGGGCTCCACAAGGAAACCAACAAAGCCAAAAAATATGGGCCCAGGGGGCCTGCAGAAACTGATAACACCAACCAAACACCATAAACGGAAAGGATCTACATCCCCTGCTCAGATGTAGCCAATAGGCATCTCAAACTCCATTTGTGTTCCTGAGTAAGAGGAGTGGGGGCTGCCTATGTCATGAACTCAGGTGCCTGCTCTTTGATCACTTCCCACTGGTGATGTGGCCTAGCCAGGCCACAGAGGAACGAAATCCAGGCAGTCTTGATGGGACTTGATAAACTAAGGTCAGAGTGCAGGAGAGGAAGACACCCCTTTCAGTAAACTAGGGGAAGGGAAGGGAGGGGAAGAGGAGGAAGGGGGCTACATTCAGGATATAAAATGTATAAATTGTAAATAACAAAAAAAAATACGAAAAGGAAAAAAAAGGTTTTATTGTAATGATAAGAGGCTGAACTCAAGAGTATCAGTCTCAGGAAAGACCCCTGTGTCGGATTTTTTGGTTCTGTTGCTCTCCTTGTGGAGCTCCTGTCCTCTCCAGATCTTACGATTTCCCACTTCTTTCATAAGATTCCCTGCACTCTGACCAAAGATTGGCCATTTAGTCTCAGCATCTGCTTTGATAATCTGCAGGGCAGAGCCTTTCAGAGGTCCTCTGTGACAGGCTCCTAACTTGTTTCCTGTTTTCTTCTTCTGATGACCAAGCTTTGCCTTTCTGGCTGGGGATTGAGCATTTTCGCAAGAGTCCTCCCTCTTGATTAGTTTCTTCAGGTGTACAGACTTTAGTAGGTTTATCATATATTATATGTCTATATGAGTAAGTGTCTTTCTGCTTCTGGGATAGCTCACTCAGGATGATCTTTTCCAGTTCCCACTATTTACCTGCAAATTTCATGATATCCTTGTTTTTTATTGCTGAGTAATATTCCATTGTGTAGATGTACCACAATTTCTGTATCCACTCCTCAGCTGAGGGGCATCTGGGTTGTTTCTAGCTTCTGGATATTACAAATAAAACTGCTACAAAGATGGTTGAGCAAATGTCCTTATTGTGTACTTGAGCCTCTTTTGGATATATGCCTAGGAGTGTTATAGCTGGATCATGAGAAAGTGCTATTCCTAGTTGTCTAGGAAGCACCAGATTGATTTCCAGAGTGGTTGTACAAGTTTACAATCCCACCATCAGTGGAGGACGGTTCCCCTTCTCTACAACCTCTCCAGCATGTGTTGTCACATGAGTTTTTGATCTTGGCCATTCTGATGGGTCGTTTTGATTTGCATTTCCCTGATGGCTAATGACATTGCACATTTCTTTAAGTGTTTTTCTGCCATTCGCTATTCCTCTATCGAGAGTTCTCTGTTTAGCTCTGTACCCCATTTTTTAATTGTATTACTTGATTTGTTGCTTTTCAACTTCTGTAGTTCTTTATATATACTGGATATTAGCTCTCTGTCAGATAAAGGTTTGGTGAAGATTCTTTCCCTATCTGTAGGCAGTTTTGTTTTGATGACAGTGTCCTTTGCTTTACAGAAGCTTCTCAGTTTCATGAGGTCCCATTTGTTGATTGTTGATCTTAGAGCCTGTGCTGTTGGTGTTCTGTTCAGGAAGTTGTCTCCTGTACAAATGAGTTCAAGGCTCTTCCCCACTTTTTCTTCTAACTGACTTAATGTGTCTGGTTTTATGTTGAGGTCTTTTATCCACTTGGACTTTAGTTTTGTGCAGAATGATAAGTATGGATCTATTTGCATTTTTCTACATGTAGCCATCCAGTTAGACCGGCACCATTTGTTGAAGATGCTATCTTTTTTCCATTGTATGGTTTTGGCATCTTTGTCAAAAATCAGGTGTCCATAAGTGTGTGGGTTTATTTCTGGGTCTTCTATTCCGTTCCATTGATCCACCATTCTGTTTCTATGCCAGTACCATGCAGTTTTTATTACTGTTTGTCTATAGTACAGCTTGAGATCAGGGATGGAAATACCTTCAGAAGATCTTTTATTGTAGAAGATTGTTTTAGAAATTCTGGGTTTCTTGTTATTTCATATGAAGTTGAGAATTTTTCTTTCCAGGTCTGTAAAGAATTGTGTTGGTAATTTGATGGGAATTGCACTGAATCTGTAGATTGCTTTTGGTAAGATGGCCATTTTTACTATGTTAATCCTGACAAGCAATGAGCATGGGAGATCTTTCTATCTTCTGATATCTTCTTCTAAATCTTTCTTCAGAGACTTGAAATTTTTTTCATACAAGTCTTTGACTTCTTTGGTTAGGGTCACACCAAGGTACTTTATGTCTTTTGTGAAGGGTGTTGTTTCCCTAATTTCGTTCTCAGCCCTTTGTCTTTTGTATACAGGAGGGCTACTGACTTTTTTGAGTTAATTTTGTATCTGGCCACTTTGCTGAAGATGTTTATCAGCTGTAGGCATTCCCTGGTAGAATTTTTGGGGTCACTCAGGTATACTATCATATCGTCTGCAAATAGTGATACTTTGACTTCTTCCTTTCCAATTTCTATCTCCTTGATCTCTTTCAATTGTATTATTTCTCTAGCAAGGACTTCCAGAACTATGTTAAAGAGATATGGAGAGAGTGGGCAGCCTTGTCTTGTCCCTGATTTCAGTAGGGTTGCTTTAAGTTTCTCTCCATTTAGTTTGATGTGGTCTTTCAAAGGACCTAGGCTGAATTATCAGCACTCACACAGGCACTCATAACCATCTGTCATTCCAGTTCCATGAGATCCAATGCTCTCTTCTGGCCCCTGTTGGCACTGCACACATGTACAGCACAGACAAGCATAGAAAACAGCCACATGCATAAACTTATTAAAGAACACATTTTCAAAAAAGATATAGCCAGCCAGCCTCCTTTGTCCTTCCTTCCCTTCCCTCTCCCTCTCTCCTTCCCTTCCTGAGTTCAACCACTGAGCTCTACTCTATTCTACTTTACCACTGAGATTTGCTAAAAGGTCCTTCTGCATTGTTCTTGCTTTGATAATTTAGTATTTTATTTTCCTCATTATTTTTCTCTTGAGTTTTTTTTTACTAGCTACTCTGCTAGTTGTTATTGTTTTCCTGTTTCTGGGAAAGATAGAAGGGTAGTGAGGCATTAAAATTGTAGGAAATCATACTTAGAGAAGTATGGTTTTGCTTAGAGGGAAGAGAAATATAGGTGCCTTGTGAAAATACCTTTCATTTTCATTCCTTGTCATAAGTGTATATAGGCAACTGAGAGTATCTGAGACAGCAAATACTAAGAACCAGGCCTTTTGTAAAAGCATGGTTCAAGATTATATGAGGGGTGTGTGTGTGTGTGTGTGTGTGTGTGTGTTTGCTTTTATGCACTTTTACTTAGCAGGATAGAAAATATGGCTTCAAGCTTTCTAGATTACACATTTAGAGCTATCAAACCTACCCAAAATTTAAATACTAAGTGACTGGATTACTGAATAGAATACTCATTAGTTTACCAAGTAGCATAGTCATAACTGGGCAATAGGTTAAAGTAGTTCAAGATTCAGTTAACCTGAATGAAACATGTATCTAAACAGCATTATTATCAGCTTGATTTATGCATAGGTGGGGAAACATAGAAGTCCCATGTGGATCAAACCTACTTATTCCTTTTAGAAAATCCTTTGAGTTGAATGAATGAGTCATGCACGCAAGGTGTATTTTTTTTTTATTTTAAGTTATTTCCCCTACTCTGATATCAGTGCCAAATTTTTCTCCACCTCAGATTTTTAGCACTATTCAGAGTTAGACAATGCCACCTCTGTTCTTAGAATATGGACACGGTCAAGAGAGGAATAATATAATGATGCCATTTGGAATAGGGCAACTAAGGTTGTGTCAGCATTTCCATTATAAAAAAATCTCTTTTCAAGGATTAATATCTCAGTTGTAAAAAGTCACGCCCAGGAAAGTCTGGTAGCAGAAATTATTTCAGTGAGTAAAACTAGAAAACACGTTCTTCTTGAAAGTCTTATTTATAATGTAAATCATTTCACACTTTAAAGAATGATGACTGTGTGTGTGTGTGCACGCATTTCCCTCCCCCCCCCAAACACACACACCAAATTGAGTCTATCTTAATGACATTATTTTACACAGAGCAAGGGCAAAATACCATTCACCAAATGAGGATTTTGTGGTTATAAACACCCAAGTACAACAGTCTAGTGACAAAAACAAAAACGTGTTATCTTTCAGCACTGAACTGTCCATGTCCATCCTTGTTCAGCAGCAGTTCTTAGCTAGGAGCAATTTTCTCCAGAGAGACACATGCGTTATCTGGAGACATTTGCAGTCACTTCAGCAGGGGCTGCACACTGCTCACGTGGGTGTCATAATCCAACTTCAAATCAGACCCTCACTTGTCTGGGAATGCTCCTTCATTTAGTTTCCCTTTCTGTTCAAGTTTAGGGAGAGGAGACTTGGAAGCCTCAGATTAATTTTTCCTGGAATAGTTCCTTTGCTATACTTTCTTGTCAAGGGTGATTTCTTTTAGAGCACAGACATAACTAGGAAAAGGAAAGAAAAGGTGAGCAATAATGGCTGTATGCTATGGTTATTTTTTGTTTTTTTTTTTTTAGAAAAGGGGGAAAGGTTGAGAGGCTAGAGTGCTGAGGTGTCTGAAAAACTGAAGTCCTTATTCACAGCAGACACCCATTCACCCTTCAAATACCTTCAGCTCCTCCTTGGTTCATGTATGACAGACTCAGGAGGAACTCTGTTTTACATGTCTGTCCAGCAACCAGCTGGTGTTCCACTTTGTGCCAGTCAAGATCTTGGGTGGCTCTATGTACCTTAATGTCTACCACAGAAAACACACAGGCCCAGAAAAGGCGAAAAATTTAAAACAAAGTCCCCATTTTGTTCTTGAACATCAGAGCCAATATTGCTCAAACCATGAATCAAGGAGCAAGTCTCAGTCACATGGACCGTTACTGGGAAGAAAGGCTTCCACAGAAAAGAAAAGGTGTAGTGTAAAAGGCTGGGCCAGTCAGCAGTAAACAGGATGCACCTGATTCTACTAAATCAGAAGCTCAGGGTTCAAAGAAGACTGATCTCCTACCAAGAGTGTTAGACCAGGACTCACTGCTTTGTCATCTCCACAGTGTCAAGATTTGAATTGAATAATAATAAAAAAGAATAAAAATTTTGTTTGTTGAACAAAATACAGTCTAACTAGCAGGGCACTGATTAGCAAATTGACCTGGAAACAATATTTCTTCAGAAAAACTATACATAGATTTAATCTCCCAGAAATAGGAACATTTGAAAATAGATTTTAAATTCAGGCTTCAAACAGTTTTTAGTATAGTATCATACTATACTATCATAGTATCATCGATCCTCCTTTTTTCTACAATGACAACAATGTAACACATCAAAGCAAACATGGATTTGAGAGGTGGGACATTACATCTATTCGTAACTACATTGTATGTCTGTGTATCTAGTTTCTCAACTGCAAAGTATCCCCACATCATATCAACACCCTCTGGAACTCTACATGGCTGAGTAATGATCATCCGAACATTTTGGGCTATCTAAATTTCTCTGTAATTGGAAGACTGTCACAGGGAGTTGGTTTTATATTTCACAGCTAGTTTTACCATGAACTAAATATAGTAGCTGACATGATGATGCTGAATGTGTGTTCAACGTGTCTTAACTGTTTTTAATCCACCGATTTTGGTGAACACAGATCCTTAATGAAAACTTTATAATTCACTGTGACCAGTGTTGCAGCACTGGCACATACAATAGGCTTCTAGAGACACTAGATATTTGACACTTGCTACGCTCTGAGACTTCTTAGAAAATACTGACTCCAATACCCTCTGAAAAAGTGGATGGAAACAGGTTATTAGGCACAGCACAAAGGAAATATTTTCCTAACCTCACTCTAGTGCAACTAACTAGGTCTTCTATTTTTGCATTTTGAAAATGAGGTGGTCTCTGAGCTGAGTTTAGGTCAGGTCATCGTAAGGGAAATACAGGATTGTTCAGGCAGGATTTTCCAGGGCGGGGATGTAGGAGAGTAGACTCTCTATGCTTGCTCTAGGCCTGAGCTGATAGTAGATGCCTGTTCAAGTAACCTCAGCTCTTTGGATCTTAAAAACTATAACTTTGGCTAACGGCTGGTTGATTTTAAGGTCACAGTATGAGCTAATTTTCAACGGTCGCTTAAGTTTCTTTCCATGAGGATGCTTCTTGAGGTTAAAAATATCCTATTCCTTTGTATGGATTTGGGAACTTCAAGGAGAAATGCAACTATCTGGACACCTCAAGAATGGCTCTCTCTTACGCTCTTTCACTGCATTACAAGGGATAAGACATTTGTGTTATTAATTACATTTTATAGTAAGAGTCAGCCATGGTCCATGTGCTAATTCCTTGTCTTATTAATGAAATCCATATGACAGTTTAGTAGCTGCCACTGCCATTAGAACTATAGTTCTGTGAAAATACACTAAAGTTTCAATGCTCTTCATGAGGGTTCATCAAACCAAGCCTAAGGTGATGCACTTCCATATTAACTATCCACATCATGCCTTTAAAACAATGGAGCACACCATGTAGAAATTTATAAAGATCATGGTCATCCTTTAGAGAAGCAAATAACTATTATATTTATGAAGATTTATGTCACACTGTATAAGAGTAAAGTTATGGAGCCGAATATTGGAAGGTGTCTTATATCTAATTACTCTACAACTCCAAATATCTACATATAAAAACAGGGAAAAGGGAAAAATATAATGTAAAATCTCTAAAAGATAATAAAATCTAGAAAAAAGAACTGAAATGCTACCCCTCATTTCTTGCAAAGCAAGCTCACATGTAAGTTCAGATGGACTGGGTTAACAATCACTATTTTTAATGTTAAAACGCCCCAGGGAAGTTATAAACGCACCAAATATGCTGTTAACCTGACTTTATATTGTGTGCAGCTGTATGGCTTTCTCCCAAAGGCCAAGCTTCCTAACTGGGCCAGCAAATTGAAAGAGGCTTTTTCCCCAAACCCTTTCAATAACAATGCTTTGCTTGTCGTTACATTTCCATTTTTTTTCTACAACTTCACACTAGTATTTGCTTAAGGTTTTACTTGTTTCCAGTTACTTAGCTTGGCTTTCTTTTTTGCTGAGAAGAGCACTGTATAGTGCTAAAAAGTGATAAAGGAAGCAAAGAGTTTTATTTTATATCCCAAAATGTCTATTTCAGAATTCTGAGACCCCGGGACAATGGGTTCCTACAGCCATCCTTTGGGTGAGATGAAGGAGATACTGACATTCTACAGAATTCTGGGCTCACTGATGCTAAGAGTAATCAACAGATTTCTGGAGAACTCAACAAAGATAATTTTTTTGTTACTATCTATATAAGAGGTTAAAATTTATCTAACCTTCTTTAATGATGTTTTATTTTAAAATTGTGTGTGTGTGTGTTGCCCTCAGAATCCAAAAGAACCTGTTGGAGCCCCTGGAGCTGGAGTTAGGCTGGCTGTGAGCTGGCTGTGAGCTGTCCAACGAGAGTGCTGTGACTGGTGCTCAGGTCCTCCGCAGGAGCGGTACTGAGCCACTTCTCCTGTCCCTTATCAAACTTTTAAAAACAGAATTTGAAGGGGTTTAGATTGTTTACCAGCATTAGCAGGAGACATTAAAGAGAAGAAATATGCTCCATATTTCGTGTTTTATTGCATGGGACCTGCATGAAATCAGAAGCCCTGGGATCAGACTCTCAAGCATGACCTCTATGGGTCTGCACTGCAAGAGCATGGTATTAAGACCTCTCTGACAAAAGCACTGCAGGGAAGCCTTGGCTCCCTAGGGGAGACTAATTGACACGCATGATAGCACACAATTCCTGTTGTTAGCTAGACACTGCATGTGTGTAGGAGACTATCCATAGACATTGATACCTTATCAATGTCCCTGTGCTGTTTTAAGGGTGCTGACAGACATGGTATCTTCTAATGTTCCTGCTTGGACAATGGCACCCTACAAACTATCAATGAAAATGTGCTTCATGGGGCCGAAAAGATAAAACAAAGCATTTCTTAGGAAAAATGGTTAAATTAAACTAGTCTATAATAAATACAGTACGCCATCTAAAACTTTCTATAAACTGATTTTGGCAAAAACAAAACAACAATAACAAAAATGTAACACTTTAGGTATAAGAAGCCACCAACACATGAGTTTAGGCCTCATTACTTTATTGAATTTCTAAACTGAATTACATTCTTTATTCTTAATGGAAAAGGGGGTCTGTTTTGTAGCTCAGGCTGGCCTTAAACTTAGGATTTTTTTTTTTTGCCTTAGTCTCTAAATGCTGGGATTATAGATATAACCCACAAGGCATGGCTCTTATTTTTGATTATTTAAGTTGAAAAGAGATTCCCTTAAAGCCCTTTTTTCCAAATGGCCCCAAGGCAAAAGCTTTAGGAAGGAGGTAAGAAGCATCTAAAGTCACTGAGACAAATGAATTAAGCCACAAAGCCTGGGGTCTGCCTAGGTGATATCTACAGAGCCAAGACAGTCATAGTTGATGCCACTACACTGTACACAAAAATAACCATACTATGTTTTAAATTATTTTTTATTATGATTTAATTATCAAATGCCTTCAAATACATCTTTTAAATTTTAGTTTATTCATTTTGCAGTTCTTGGGATGGAACCCAGGGTCTTTTACACACTAAACACATACTTTACTGCTGAGCCATATCCCTATATCCCTGCATCAGGCCTTATTTTAAGAAAATAATGCTTAAGAAAAATTGTAAAGGGAGAATAAAATCCTACTTTAGTCTGACTGGATGAGAAGCTTACAGTCCAGACTGACCCACTGTGGCCTGAAGACTGCCCCAGGCTTCTATTTGGAGTGAAAAAGAAACAGAGAAAACAGGAATATAAAACAACAACAAGACTTAAATGACAATTGTGTTAAGAGAAGGGACAAAAGTCCAAAACCAATCAATGTAACACAGATTTTGATTATTTATATTTAGAAGAGTTGAAAAAACATTTAAATTTTAACTATAGTAAAATTGTGATAAAGAAGTCATTTCACTTTAAATGGTTATAAGACTGATTTTTTTTTAAGATTTCTTGCATTTACTCATGTGCTTGAGTGTTTGCTTGAATGTATGTACATGTGTCACATGAGTGACTGGTGCCTGTAGAGGCCAGAAGATATCCTGGAACTAAATTTATAGATAACTGTAAATTGTAATGGGGTATGGGGAAATGAACCCAGTACCTCTGGAGGAGCAGCAAGTACTCCCAGCATCTAACCCATCTCTCTAGCTAGTAATAAAGGAATGAACTACTGATATAATAACCTACATGAATCTCAGATGCAAAGGCTAAGAGGACACTAACCTGTAGAAGTCACCTACTGTATAATTTCATTTGTATATTCTGTGAATTCAGAAAAAGGAAATCACACAGGAATGGAGAACTGACATCTCAGAAATGGATAATAAAGTTGTTAGGGCTGAGAAATGATGTCGATGATGGGATCTTTTATATTTTGTTTATGTTGGTGGTTATATAACTATATAGTTATATACATCTGTATCTCATGTTTATTGCTGCTCTTTTTATCATAGCAAAGAAATGGAATAAACTTGGTTGTCTATCAACAGCTGAGCAAATAATGAAAAATTTGTGTATATATAGTATGTGAATATGTTTACCTATGCATATTTAAATGCTAAATTTTCATTATTAATATAAATTATTTACATATTCATTTGAATACTCTTATATATGAGTACTATTATGCATATGTATATGAATACTATTCAACTGTAAAGAAAATGAAATCACAAAATTCATAGGGAAATTGATGGACTTAGAATATATAAGTGAGGTTATACAGTCTCAAAAATAAAAAAGGTATATTTTCCCTCATCTATAGAAGCTAGCCTATAATACATGTTAACCTATATACAAACATGTATTTGGGTCCAGTGTAACATGTAGAAGAGAGAACAAGGAAGGCTAGAGGGTGAGGAGGATTGAATGTAGATACTGAATACATACATGAGACAGACATAATGCTCATTTTTTAGTTCTAAGTCACTGACTAATGGTCTTGGTGGTGGATAAATACATCAAATTATACCTGAGAGCAAAAATATGAAATCCATTTGGAAGCTCCACAAGCTCCGTTTCAAATGGCTACTCTATCTGTATAGAAACTCACCGAGTAATGCAGTCTTGGGTCTGGTTAATTTCTGTCTATGGGTTTTTGTTTGGTTGTTTGTTTTTTTCTTAATTTTAATTTACAACTTAAAAAATAATAAAGTTTAAAACAAATTAAAATAAAATAAAAACAAAACATATAAAACTACTAGCTCAAAAGGGTGAATTAACTGCATATGGGTTACACCTCAATAAACCTGGCCTTAAAAAGAAAACAGCTGAGAATTTTCACTAATAAATGTATGATGCCAAGAATAGGGACAGAAGAATAAGTCTCATGTTGTTAACTATGAAGAAGAAGAGGGCCTGATCCTCAAGTTCGGATCTTGCAATTTGATGCAGGAAGGCAAAATCCAAACGTAATTTTAGAAAGCTTAAGAACTTCTCCAACATGCTGAGTTGTATAGCAACCAATCACAATTGGGAAGAAGATAAGAATCTGAGTATTTCTGCGTTTTCTGTGATTACTGAACAAGGCAGGGTGCCTTTCCTCATCCTATGCTGCTAGCTGTCAGTCAGTTACCAAAAGACTCACATGTACACATCTTGGCCCAGAGCCCATTCACGAGGCAATGAAATATGCTTCTCAATTCAAAATTGTAATTTACAGAAACAAGATCTGCCTTTGCTCTCCATTCTAGTTACTGTACTGTTAAACCAAATAAGATGTCTGTTTCTGAGATATGGCAACAGAGAAAAGTTTTATGACTCATGTAAAGGGAGAAAAGCATGTAAAGTGAAGATATCTTCAGTATGAAAAGGAGAAAGAAACTAGAAGCCTCTGAGCCTCAGAGCTCTCATTTATGTATGAAGCATTCATCATAGGAAGACCACGCACACATGCACATATGCGAAGAGATGCAATGTATTTAAACAAAACAGAAGAGTACACACAATGAGCAAATGGTTCGAGGAGCTCAGGGTCTGAAGAACCAGCAAGGTCTACTCTGGCATCATACATCTGAGCTTTCATTTGACTACACAGCTGGGGTTGGGACTCCTGCATTTTAGAGGGAAGACTGTTTCCTAGGAAGGCTCTGACCATGCTGACAGAATTCCTTCGATTTCAATGCATGAAGCATAAATGCCAATGACTAAAGGTCATTGCTTTCTCCCAAAAAAGAAAGGAAGGTGGAAGGGAGGGAGGCAGGAAGGATTAAGGATAGTATCTCAAGAGTTAGAAAGAAATTGGCTGGTAGGCTAGGAAGTGTCTTGCTCTCTTGTAAATCCCCAACTTACTGCTTTGCCCTCTTTTGTGTATTGCAATTTGAACCTATTACACCAGTCCCTAAGAATAATGAACCAAGGGTCTTATAAAAATTCTGTCCCTCTTGACTTTATTTCTGAAAAAAAAAAGCTAATATTACAAAGACATCTCATGTCACATTATATTATTTCATTATTGAATATTACACTGTTATCTTTGCTAAAATAACAACTGCAGGGCTAGGGAGATGGCCCCATGTAGAAGTTCCTTGCTGCACCAGGATGAGGACTTGAATTCAGAACCCCAGCACTCATGTAAAGAGCCTGTAGCTCCTGGGCACGGGAGGTGGGAGCAGGGGGGTCCCCGGGATGAACTGGAGCCAGTCTACCAGCAGACAAACATCAAGACCCTACATGTTGATGTCTAGCTTCATGTACACACATGGACACATACATACCCCCTCTCCCTGCTCCCCTCAGAGCTGCAGAGCAAAGAATTACATCTACCGCCTTCCTAAACATTTCTATTTTACTTACACTGAATTTTGAACATTTATGGGAATTTACAAAAATAATTTAAAGAAAGAGATCGATGATGATGATTAAGTACAGACACCGTATAGCACTAGGATTCCATAGAGCTTATTCTTCCTAAGTTACACCAATAATCGATCACAACAAATTTATGTGAGGACTTGATTTCTTTTATGTATTTCAGAGGCTATGGGTGATCCATTAGTACCAGAATAGAATAAAATCACTTTTTAGAAATCGTTTAAACTAAAGTAACAGTTCGCCCTTTACATAAACATACCTTGAGCAACAGGCACAAAGATGACAGGCCCTGCTGCCATGAACATGGCCCCAGTGCACGCAGCATCGCTGTACCATCTGCCAGACTGACCACAGCTCCACAGGGATGGAGCAGCATCCCAAGTTATCCACAGAACTCTTTGAATTAGTTACAATAAGGTTAACAAATGTTAATCTCTGCCATAACAGAATTTTGCAACTGATAAATTCCCATAGCTTGTTAGAGCTTGCATTATCTAGTCTCTGTCAAAGATTGTTTCCCTGCTGCAAGCAGTGATACTTAGGATTGACAACCCTGTCAAATTAGCTTGAAAACACATAGCATTCTACTCATATAATATTTCCCTAGGTGAAAATTCTGAATTTATTATTATTTTATCCCAGTGAAGTATACTCATCCTTGGGATAAAATAATAGCTATAACATGAAAACCTCCAGGTGTAGAACAAGTTATAAATCTTAGACACAGTGTTTATAAGACACTGTTGAGAGTCTTTCTAGGCAGTTATCTCTTCCAAATGCAATGCCTATGCAAACAACTTACATAAGGAACAAACTCCCTGTAGCTAGAGAGGCAGACTACTGTAGGGACTGATGATTCAGCAGAGAGGCTAACTACTCGGAAGCCAAACTAGCTGCATTATTTTACTTTTTAACATGTTGCTTAGACAGGGAGGAAGTGCTTTTAGCAAGCTCCTCCTGCAGACTGTCTCCTCCTTTAAGGGCCTGGAGGAACTGTTAGTGCCTGAGATCTTTACCAGGTGAACACAAATTAGCTCAGGAGGTGTTACACTCATCCAGAACCTAGTGTTTTTAACATGCAGAGGGAAATTCATCATAGGAAAAATTCCAGCAAGTAAGAAGGAAACTGTTTTGAAGTTTCACTTTAGAAGGTATACTTTCTCAGCCTGAGTACACTTTAATATGCAAGAGGAGTGAGGTTGGAAACAGCTCCAGCAGAAAAACTAATGGATCATATAACATATGGACATACTATATCCTCAGATGGCACTTCTGAACATAGAAGAGTGTGTGTGTGCATCTCACAATTCCAGGGTAAAAAAATAGTTTTCTAGTACGTTAATTTATTTATTTACTTATTCTAGCTTTTTGAGTCAGGGTTTCTCTGTGTAGCCCAGGCTGTCCTGGAACTTATTCTGTAGAACAGACTTGTCTCACAGAGGTCCGCCAGCCTCTGCCTCTGGAGTACTGACAGTAAAGGCATGCCTGCAACAGTACTACCAGGCATGAATCACCTGGCTGGTCTGCCTGCCTGCCTTTCTTCTTTTTTTTTCTTTGTATGTTTTTTTAAAAAATGGCACAGGAATGAGATATTTTATTTTATTACTAATAATTTGAAGATTCTGGGCTGGAGAGATGGCTCAAGGGTTAAGAGCACTGGCTATTCTTCCAAAGGTCCTGAGTTCAATTCCCAGCAACCACATGGTGGCTCACAACCATCTATAATGATATCTCATGCCTTCTGGTGTGTAGGTGTACATGCAGACAGACACTATATACATAATAAATAAATAAATCTTTAAAAAATAATTTGAAGATTCTGATATCTCTCAAGTGCCTCTTTTACTCTAATAAATCTATATTTCAACACTGAAGAACTAGAGATTGATGTCTTCAGAGATGGGTCAAATAAGTATAGTAGCTAGATAATCTATAAACCACTACCCTGGCCACCATTATAAACATGTTATTTATCAATAAATGTAAGAATTTTACATACATAGAAATTCCTCTATATCTTTGACATTAGTATGTTACAAGTCACTAAACTTTAAAGTTACTACATGTATCTTAAAAAAATTCAAAAATTGTATTTTCTAGTATGTGTCATTTAATAGACACTGAACAATTTTGAATACATTAGTCAATGAACCAGCAGGCAATGTGGGAAGGAAGCCACTTTCAACTGAAACAATTAACCTATTTAGGAGGAATAGTTCATGACATTTTAATTTTAGCCATCTTTCACAAATTAAGAAATGCATTATCTAGTTTGTCATTAATTCAAGATGTAATCTCAAAGAGAGGAAACATTATTTCTGTAGGATTTTTGTTGTTATTTATTGAAATTACTTTATAAGAATGACAGTTGGATCAATCTTTTCATTTGTATTTGGGAAGTTATTATTGATGTTTATCTTAGAAAGCAAGATAAGGAATTTATTTTCATCACAAGTTGGTGATAATTGTAGTTTTTAGAAGTATGTTTTAAAACACGTATAAATTAGAATAAACATGATAAAAGGAAAATAAGCTAAATAGCACTCAATTATTAGTTCCAAAGATTAAAATTATTTGTAGTTTTACTATACTAAACATTAAGCTGGGCAGTGGTGGTGTAACCTTAAATCCCAGCACTCAGGAGATAGAGGCAGGCAGATCTTTGAATTAAAGGCCAGCCTGGTCTACAGAGAGAATTCTAGGACAGCTGGGGCTACACAGTGTCTCAAGAAGTCAACACCAGCAACAAGGAAAACAAACAAACAAAAATAAATGTTAATTGGACATTTCAATTATTAGGTAACTAAAACTGTGGTACAGAGCTTAAAATGATGAGAATTTTTCTGTTCAGAGTAGGTGCAGTTGCTATGCAGAAGGTAAATACTCCTGCTACCCATTTCTGGTTTTTGTTCATTTAATGGGGCAAAGGTAGATTTGCTGGTGATGAACTCAGGATAAAATGGGAAAAATGTGAACCCTGACCTTTTTAACACCACTTAAAAATCAGAACCAGACCTGTCATCGTACCACTGCACTGCCTTTAGCTTAACAAATTGGAAACCTGATCTCTCCTCATCCCAAGAAGAACAGAGCTTGTCAAAGGCTAAGCTGCTACAGACAGATGCTGCTGGGCCACCAGTTCCTTGCAGACCAGATGAACAAAAATACATCGAGCACAGTCCACCTTAACATGTATCTCAGGTTTATAGTGTAGTGGACTACAAAGCAGATTTAGAATTGATTCTTCTGTTGTGTTATTATATTTTCTGTAAGTAATGTAATAGAGAAGAAACAAACTGACTTAACAAGAATAATTTTTTACCCCAGGCTTGCACTCTTCAGCCTTATTTATGTTACATTGATCAAAGTCTGCTATCTCAGTCAGTTGGCTTTATGAATCTACATGCAATGCTTTTTGGAAAGAAGTGCTTCCAATGAAGAATTTTTTTTTTCCAGAGTCCCCTCTCCCTTGCTTTGTCCTGAACCAGGGAACCTTTCCTTTTACAAGTGCACTTCCAGCCTGGTGGTTTTGCAAAAGCTGCAAAAGCTCAAGGGAAAAGACATTATTTTGTGTAATATCTAATAAAGGAAGGTTACTGAAAACATCTGCTGGCCTCTGTTTTTCCAAATGGGAAGTTTTTCCAAAATTCCTGGGGTGAAATTTTACAACAGATTAAGCAAGGGCGATGAAATCCATGGTGAAGAAGAGGAGAGGAAAGGACGTTAAAATATATCCAAGTCTTCATTTGATTAACTTTAATCTAATTATAAAAAGTTACTGATCAGCTTTCTACCAAAAAAGAGATCTCAAAAGGCTTAAGGGAAATAGGAAGGAAGAAAGAAAGGAGGGAGAAAGGGAGGGAAAAAAAGGAGGAAGGAAGGAAAACAAGAGGTTATAAAATAAAATAAATAAAATAAATAAAATAGTGAGTTAAAGCACTTGGAGGTTTTGAACCTGGGCTCTGTCGCCAGTCCACC
Source organism: Pachyuromys duprasi (assembly GCA_028658305.1). NCBI lineage: Eukaryota > Metazoa > Chordata > Mammalia > Rodentia > Muridae > Pachyuromys > Pachyuromys duprasi. The sequence goes on from CM053760.1 coordinate 54,222,019, forward strand.
GAGAGAGGCCGTCTGCAGCAGCTGAGGTCTTGCTCACAGAGCCTTCATTGTTCTCAATGGCAGCTAGAAAAATGCTGTATTATATCTCCTCACACCACACACTCCGTGCACAGCCCCAGGAAAGGGTGGCTGAGAGAGTGTGATCCACAGGAAGAGAAAGGCACAGGGATGTATACACAACCCCTAACCCACCTACCTCAACCCCAATCAACACAGAAAAACACATTTTTCTGGTACAAACTACCCCAATCTCAATTCCTGGCTAGCAAACTGTGGTAAAGGATGTTATGGTGGTGCATAATTTATAACTGGAAATTTCTGATTCATGTGGGATTTGGGGGCATTTCTTTGCCCTTTATCCACTGCCAGTGCAGGGAGGTGGAAGCTGTCAGGCAGAGGCCTATGCCATTAGGCATGCAGGAGATAAACACAGCATTTTTGAGAGCGCAGTTATTCCACACCTGTTTAAAATGTTTATATAGTAATTAAAGATTAATGCTTCTTCCAGACCAGATAAATATTAGACTGTGTGTGTGTGTGTGTGTGTACATGGATCTGCAATGCTGCAGAGAACAAAGATGGTATTGTATCAAACTCACTTAGTGAAAGGCATACACTTTTAAAAGGCTTGAGCTACACAGAGTTTACATTACAGAGGGGAAAAGGCTTAAAAATGTGAAGTGGTTGGAGCTACTGAGTGCTATACAGAAAGCAGGTAGTCAGAGTATGAGCTAACTGCAGCTTGTCTTTGGCTTTCCATTTGTAAAGGGGGAGGTCTCAGACCTGAAGAGCTTGTTGAAGTTCAACAACTAAACATAACTGAGACCAAGAAAAACAAAACAATGATGCTTTAAATATTATAATTACATTTGCTTTGCTTTTAATCTCAGGAAAGGTAATACAATCAAATGTGTTCATTACGTGAACATATTTAATAAGAGTGTGGGGTCATGCTAGAGCAGCTTCACCCCAGGAGGCTGCGAGCTTGCCACAGATGAGCTGACAGGGTACAAGGCGGGGACTCATTCATGGCCTCACCAGGATGAACATCACCCAGCTCACATCACACTCATTGAATCGCAGCTTAGACATGCTTCCTGATTTCTAATACAATAACTGTTCAATTTATTTCTCAATCAACAACGACAACAAAATAAATGAACCAGTATTTTCAAATTTATGCAAAAGAGGCTCCTGACAATTTGCATGAATGTATATAGTGACACTTACAAAGTTACTTATAATAATTCACAGAGAAAAAAATAATCCACAGAGATTCTTTAGATATTAATTCTGGTGAGTTCTTCAATAAATGTAGGTATTACTTTAAATTTGAAATGGTTGTAAGTGCTGACTAAAAATGTTCACCTAACTGTATTTTCTTTTTTTAAAAAAAGATTTATTTATTTTAATTTTTTGTGCATGTAAAAAACAATTTATTTTATGTTTCTGTTTTGCTTACAGGTATGTCTATGAACTACATGTGTAATGCAACCACAGAGGCCAAAAGGGGTGTGGAAAGTCCTCAACTTGAAGTTACAAAGATTGCAAGCCACTATGTTGTGGCTTGGTACAAAATGTGAGTCCTCTTGAGAACAGTTATTGGAGCCACCACTCCTGCTCCAATAACTACATTTTCTTAAGGAATAGTCTACTTTGGTTAAATAAGGGTGATCTTAGAAAAAAATTTTAAAGAAAAGGCATTTCGTTTTTTAAAATGTTAATCAAAATATTTATACTACTATAAGGTACTACATGCATGAGTTTGAAAAGGAACCAACAAGATTGTATCTGACAAATTTGATACTGTTTGAGGGCAAGTATACACAGAAATCATAAGGATTAATCCATCTAGACCCTAGCACACAGTGAACATGGTGACACCAAAACACATCTATTTTCCAACTTCCCCAGCCTGAGAGCTCTGGTTGTATCACAAAGGAGACTCACTCTAGGTATCCACAGTTGTCATTCTTTGTGCAACTTTTAGTTATTTATAAGCATGACTAGAATGACTAATAAACGTCAGTCTATAAATCATAACTCTAAGAAAAGAAGTTAGAATAAAATTGAACAAGATAGAGAAGCATTCATTAACACACACACACACATACACACTCCAGAATACTAATATACTAATGGTGTTTTAGGTTGTAGTTAAAATCACAGCACCCCATTACCTATGGGTATCCCTCTGATCTGCAGAAGGGCCAGAGGAAAGAAGGGTCTTAATCTAACTTCCCTCTCAGCAGCTGTTCAGCTTTCAGTAGATGTTCAACCCTAGCTAATCAGGGAAACTGTAAAGTTTTTCTCTACTGAGAAAGTAAATATGGGGCAATTCTCCATGCCCCAAAAGACAGCTGTGACTTGTGTGGAGTGTGCCTAGTTTCCTCATTTAATTGTAATTTATGGAGCATTTTACTCAACCTAGAGCCAGGATTAAGGGAAGGAGATTGAAAGCCACCATTTTGAGAATGCCAAGGTGCCTTCCAGTCCTACTTTCTTTATTCTATTTAATGGATTTTAAGATTCCGTAAGAATTTTATAGTTGAAAATTTGTCTCTGTGGTTTCAAAGTATTAGAGTGAAGATTCACTCCTAAATCCCTAAATCCAAGTTTAGGCATCCTTATAGTATATGTGCTATGAAAGTGATAATAAATGTTTGGTAGCTCTAGAATATGTAAAATGTGACTGAAAATTCAGAGGCTCAACATTCAGTTAAAGTTCAACAGCTCAGAATGATTTAAAGAAAAATCTGAAAATTACCTGAAATCAACAGTAGATTCTGTATGACCATTTAGAATTCATAACCACTTCCTATCTAAAAGTCTTACTTACCTCAAGAGAAATGCTACAGTGCAAATGGAATATAAAATCAGGGACCTTGAGTGTACTGTGGCAGTGAAGACAAATGTCCTAGAGCTAAGTCTTCTGTTTGGAGCTGCTGTGTGAGGTCTCCCAGCCTCTGAGAAGGTGGGGCAGGCAGAGCACAGCCTGCTGGGTTAAGCAGTGCACACTATTGGGATAAAGAGCAGTACTTGTTCTTCATGAATGCTTTTCTTCCTGACCGAAATATGTGAACTTTCACATGGACAATGACTAACACAACTGCTAAGGTTCCCAGAAGTGTGCTCCTAGCTGCTAAATTATTCACTGTGATTTTATTGTGTTTTTAAAATAAAATTCCTAAACCAGAGGCACAGGCATACATTGCAGTCCAGGGTATGCTCTCTGGCAGAAGATGATTCTCTGTGGGGATATTACTAAGAGACAGAACTGGGGTTTAGAAGGCAGTGGGATGCCACCATGGCATTTTCACAATCTGAAGGGTTGTCAGACCCTGCTCCTTGGCAACGGCCTGATCTGTTTGAGGGTTCAGAGAGTAATTGACATAGTAATTGACAATCTAATACCAAGGGGGAAAAAGATTGAAATAACAAAAGTGCTTATGTAGGAAAATATTTTCAATGTTAAAGAACATAAGGAAAAAGCCTGCAGATCTACAGTAAAGCAAGCAGTACTTGATCCAGTTGGGGATCGTACCATTGAAAAGAAACGTGGTGGGTGCCTTCCCTCTGACATGGTGGATGGCCTAGGATGTGAGCCTGCTGTTGCTTCCCAATCTGCTTGGGATATTTTGTTGTCAAAAGCACACAGAGACACCCAGTGGATAGGAACAGATGTGTGCCCTCCAGAGGACCTTAGCATGGGTCTGGGCCATGGTACACATGCCAAAGGATTGCTATCTGCTTTTCTATGTAGAGCAGAAACTGAGGTCACAGCATGCAGAGGTGATTTTGATGCTGCCAGACATACGCTTGTATTAGTTACTCTTCTGTTGCTGTGCTAAAACACCATGACCAGAGGGACTTAAGGAAGAGAGAGTTTATTTTGGCTTGTAGTTCTAGAGGGATCAGAGTCCATGATAGCAGAGCAGAAGCATGGTAGACAAGGCAGGAAGCTGAGGGCTCACCTTTTCAAACTGCAAGTATGAAGTAGGTAGGGAGGCAAAAAGGGAAGAAATGAGGGAGTTGGGAGGGAGGAAGGAAGGAAGAGAGGGAGAGGGGGGAGGGAAAGGGAGAAAGAGAGGAAGACAAAGAGACTAAGAATGGCAAGAGATTTTGAAACCTCAAAGCACACCTTCCCAATGACATATTTCCTTCAGAAGACCACATCCTCTAAGTCTTCCAAAACAATACAACTGATTGGTGATCATGTGCTCAAATGTCAGAGTTTACCAGGTACATTCCTCATTGAAAGTTGTATACAGCCATTGGCACTAGAGTGAAGATGTTCAGCTCTACTTTAATTCAGTAGCTACCTAGAGCAGTTTTCCTCAGGCTGGATATGTGCAGTCTCCACAGTTTGTCATTTGAGGAAAGGAAATAGTTCAGTGTCAATTGCCTTCAGATATGTATTTCTAAACATACTCTTCCTTACATGTATTTCTGCAGTAATTGTTTTCCTTACATCCAAGACAGAGATACACATTTAAGAAGTCATTTAGGAATTACTTTCAGGACAAATGCAAAATACACATCATTAGTGAAATAATGCAAAATAAGAAAATAGATTTTAAAAATATATCACTTTTTAGAGAAGGTAGAAATGATACATTTTTATAACTAATTTATAACAGAAATAAAGATAATAGCAACTAGAGAACTAACAATGTCATATTTCCCATAAGTTAGGAGAAGTCTGGGCTGCTGCAGATATTCACTACATTATATCTGAAACAATTCAGTTGTGGTGGCTTCTCTATCTAGAAAGCAGAGGAGGACTTCTTTCCCAAAAGAATAGATACACCCATAGCCCTGTCCCTATCCCATATGCAAACCATTATCTAATCACCAACAGCATCATTGGGGAAGTTAGCTGAACCCAGCTTAAAAGGCTGGCCAGGAAAAGGAGGAGTGGATAGACTAGTTTGGGTCCTTCCAGCTGGGACCTGTTTGTGACTTCTGGGGCCTCCCTGTTTGAGGCTTTCTGGCATTTTTATTGCCTGTTGTCTCAGTGATAATGTGTAAGCATAGTGATGTATTAAAACCCTAAGTAAAGATATTCAAAGAATAGGTCATTAGCGGAAATGGAAAAAAACTATTAATTTTAAAGCAATTTGTACAGAAAATATAGTATTTTAATTAAAAAATACTGTTAGACAGTATTAATTGCAGCTACTATTGTTTCAATTGAGTGTTTTGGGAATCATGGGCAACTAATTATAAAACATATAAGAACTTTTGGTAAGCTGGATATTGCCTTTTCCTTCTTGTATTTACAGAAATCACCACTTCGTGAAATTGTAAAAGGTTCGTTTACAGAGTTCTAAAAAAAAATCTTAGTTAATTGTGCTTTAGACATACTTCTCCTATGCTAAACAAAAGGCAATTGCTATTCTTGCTGTGGCTAATAATGAAATCAATTGTGAATCCTTGCATGGAAATGTAATCCAGACTGAGATTCACAACACTGCAAGATAATTTGTTCCTTCCTTTCTTTTCTCTCTCCCTTCCTATTCCTCTCCTTCCTTTCTCTCTTCCTTCCTCTGAATGGGGACAACATCATCCTACGGATATTGAAGTCAGTGGCACAGAGATGCTGGCAGCATTTACGCTCTGAAATAGGATTGCTGGATAAACGAGACATATCATTCTAGCTGCTTCTAGCCAAGCGCTCTTTCTCTTTGGAATAGGTAGATCTTCCCTTCAAATTACTAGCCTTTCCCTTTCCCAGCTTCTGTGTTCTACCAGTAGACAGCAATGCCCTCACAAGAATCAAATATGAATGAAGGCCTAAATGCAGAGGTGGGCTAACATGGGAACATCCCCTAGGCTGGATGGTAAGAACAGCTCATTTTCACAAGGGAGATAAATAATATTTTAATAGTTAACTATAACACTATAAAATAGATAGTATTTTAATATTTAGCTATAAATTATTATTATGTATAAGAATTCAATAATTATTATTTATATTTTCTTGCCTATGCCTTGCATGATATGTGATATATTTCCCTAATATTAGAGGAAATGATGATTAATGTTTTATGGAAAAGTTAAAGTGAATGCATTTGTTTGTAACTAGACTCCTTTTAAAATTTTCTCCCATTTCTTCTTAAAAAAGCACTCATTTTTTAGGTATGTGATAGTTCTGTGGATAAAATAGGCCACATTTGCTTGCTACATGTGACAACATCCAAGAAGGGCACAATATATCACTGAAACAGCTCACAAACTGGCTAGTCACATTATTTATTACGAGCCACACATGTGACAAATTATTTAACTCAGTTGATCCTAATAAGTCAAAGAGCAAGCAATTAGCTAACTCAGTCAGAGGGCTGTTTGTGGCAATTTATAGATGCGCTCAAGCTGTCCAGGCACTTCAAAGCCCCATTAAGGCGAAACCTTTTAATGACTCGCTTGAGATGACAAGCATTACACAGCACATATGGCAGTCAAGAATTTGGCAGCCTATTTTGTTACACTCGCCCCTGCCATCCCTAACAGCTGTTTACGTGTTTTCAGGCTATGCTTTGCTGCTGTAAGCAGCCCCAGGACCACAGAGCCAAGATGCTTGCAATCTCCAAGAGCAACAAGTGGTGTGGAATTATTGCATCACAGGGGTTTCTGGAAACTAGTGAAATTCTGACTTCATTGGCTCTGTGTGAGTTTCACAGGAGAAGAAAGTGACACCAGGATAGTGAGGGAAATGCCCACAGAAGTTACCTACTTCATTAGCTTACAGGAACTTGTCTGTCACTGTCTTTATAGGCAAAGTGAAGGCAGTAAAAACCTACCTCACAGGGTGTCACAATTAAGGAACTGAATGTTAGGAAGATGCTTTGAAGATCAAAGGGTGTCTGTGCAGGTCCTAAGGGTCCTGACTACTGCAACATGAACTCCGCACATCACAGGCGACAGGGTGAAAGCATTTAGACCACCCCCTACTGCTTTTCTAGAGAAAATGTTGGCCTGAGATAGGCCTACATCCACATCCTTCACTCTACCAACCAACCAAGGCCAGAAGGACACCTATATTATATACAGCCACTTTCCCATGGAAACAGGCACACACCATAGTGTAGACAGGGAGAGATAAAGTGTCAGCATACCCATTTCGGGACTTTCTCACTACCTACAACACTAAGGAAACACTGAAGAAAGTGCTTCAGTAAGAGTACTAAGCAGGCTGACTCTTTGACCCTCCCCCATACAAGCTGGGGAGTGACAGACTGGCTAGATCCCAGCGGAGGACATTGCAGCCAGCCCTGAGGAGACAGGATGAGCTGGGGTTGATGGAAGGGGAGGAGGTCCTCTCTGTTGGTGCACTTGGAAGGGGCAGGGAGGAGGGAGATGAGGGAGGGAGTGGGAAGGTGGGAGGGAATGAGGGAGGGAGGCTACGCCTGGGATGCAAAATACCTAACCTATGATTGATATAAAAATAAATAAATATAAAAAAAAGAGTACTAAGCAGCAGTAAGAGAGAAGGAAAGACAGCTTTCTAAGCCAAAAACAACCACATACATTAAGTGGTAAAGAGCCTTTTCTGTATGTATGGATTCAAGGATCTTAGTGAGGTTTCTCTGGTCAAAGATAAGCTTAATGCATAGAAGTTGCTGGCAACAGAAAAACAGAACACCCTACCTTGTTTTGAAGAGGACATGATTTACTGTGGCAAGTGTCAACCTCTTCCGAACCTGCAGCAACCAGAGCACATTGCGGTCTCTTATACTGTATGTCCACTTCAGTCACAAGATGCTACCTATGACTGCAATTTCATGGTTCAAGAACTACTGCAGCCACCCTGGAAGTACAGTTTTCAGGAGAAAGGAAACTGCTATCTACAATAGGGTGGTAGCATGAGACAGCATGCTCAGAGGTGTAACACCCCAAATGTTTTTAGACTTAATTTTTCACCTTGGCTTGATGCAATTTTAGGCTGGTTAGTTGGTTGACATAAAAATAAAGTTTTTAAAATGTGAAAATCAACAGGGGTTACTGAAAGAAAAGAGTGAAAAGGTTGATGTTGCCTTTTGGTCGCGTTTTAATTTTTATACCTTCTTTCCTTTCGACAGAAAGGGGGATCACTCTATAATTTGTACTAATAACAGCCTTGCTATAATAGGTACTCTTTTTTATATTATTTTTTAACAATTAGGCACCATATTGGACCATGGAAGGATAGCATGTCCTTTGAAATAACACAAATTCATGATTTTTATGTTTCAAGGGTCTTGTAAGAGAAACAACTGACAACAAGCATCAAAATACTTATCTGCAATTATAAAAGCAAGATGTATTGAAGGTTGGTGTCTCACTTCTGTGATTTCATCACTAGAGTCTGAAGCAGAAAGATCATTGCAACTATAATGGCAGCCTGGGAGACACGTAGGACCCTATCTCTACACACCTCCTAACTCTTCCAAAAAGGTAGATTTCATTAATCCTTTAAAAAAGCAACCTATTAAGAGGTCAGGTGAACATGGCGACACACACACACGCACATGCACGCGCACAGGCACAAGCAGGACTGGTTGAACAGTGCAGTAGTGGAGGTCATTGGTTTGATCCCTAGTATTGGAAACAAAATACAAACTCTCTGACTTAAAAAACAGGCTAAGGATTTCAGTAAAGTTCTGTTCACAGAACTTCTTTGAAGTTAACACATTTTAAGTCACTTAAGAGAAAAAAGTAACTTTAATAGCTGTCATTAAAATTTTATAGAAAATATTTGAATAAGCTTGATATAACTAAATCTACTTTATAGTACAGTATTTTTTCTATTCATACACACAATCACTGGAAAATGTATACAAACATAATCTTTGAATAATGAATTATAAAGCTTAAAATGCATATAAATGTTATATTACAGAAAATTTTCAGTTGCTTACTTACATACATGGACAACAATAAAACCCATTCTCTGCTTCAAGCCTTCATGCCTCAGAACTTCAGAGGCAGGTACGAAGCCTGAGCAAGCGTGTTCCAGCAGCCTTGCTGTTATCCATGCTGAAAGCTGCCATATGCTGTGGCACACTGCCTTTACTATTTTCTTCTTGTAGAGTTGCCAAATGCTTTCACAAATTCGATTGGTCAAATGGTATGTTAAAGTGAACCTTACAAACTAAAATCTGTTCAAAATAAGACTCACATTATGACACTTGCAGAGTCAACTGGCCAGTGAAGAACAGGAGGTCAGAACAAGTTTCTCAGAGAAACAGGGTGGATGGGGAGCACAGGCTTTCACTGGGACTTCTAAATCTTGACTAGGAGTCCATGCTACCCTCACCTAGAGAATGGCGAGAAAGTTCAAGATAAGTGTTTATGCTAAAGATTATCTGAAATCTAATGATGCTGAATTGATCTGCCACCATGAGAATCAAATAAAAGAACTTCAATAAACCATCAAGTAAATAAAAGAAAATAATATATAATTATGTTTTAATATATGTAAGCTTCTGTACTGTTTTTTACATTCATTTAAATTTTTTATTATTTTAAAATTATATATGTGTGTGTATGTCTTGGTATGTATATGTGAATGTGAAGGCAGGTGCTCACATGTGAAGGCCAGAGGCATCAGATCCCCTTGGATCTGGAATTATTAGTACTTGTGAGCTACCTGACATGAGTGCTGGGAATGGATCTCTGCTCCTCTAAGGAATTATGTGTGCTTTTCATCTGTGATCCATGCTCAGCGCCATGTCTTCACATTTTTAAAAAGAAAGAGAATCTATGCTAACAGTATTAAGGAACATTTCCAGCTGTGGTGTCTGTTGAGTTCAGAGCTGAAGTTGGTCAAAAGAAGGTAGTCTTGCAATGAAATGTTATAGGGATGTATTGTTGACTTACATATTCTTTAATCTGAGGGTGTAAATTTCAGCACAGATGGAAATCTATTTGTTACAGAAACAAATTTGACTAGGTCTGTTGGGGGTGCTGAGGTGTTGGGATGGTAGGATTCAGGGGAGGCTGAAGACTAGGTGACCAAGGTCAAGCCTGGCTCTCTGGCTGAGCTTTCATGCCTTCTGCCTTTCTGTACTTTCTCTCTTATCACTAAGTATATAAAACCATGAGTGTCATTCTGAGGGCTGAGAGAAATGTTTTTGGAAAACCAACTCATAACACAAATGCTAGCATCCTCAAATATATTTTGGTTTGCTCTTTCACCAAACATTTTGGGAGTACACCGTTAAGGCAAGCAAACAAACAGCAAAGAGGGTTAGCGCTCAGCTGCAAAGAAGCCTGTGATGAATTTCACCTGCTCCCAGAGTGGGCGATGCAGACGCAAAGGACCTGACAGAAAAGATGTGCTGGTGCGCTGCAGCTGGAGCCTCGGCTCCGCAGTGTCCTTCTCCTAACATGTCTCCAGCCATGGACCTTAGAGAAACAGCAGAGTGTCACATCTGGGGCAGGCTTCTCACAAGCTGATGGACACAGAGCCAGTCTTTTCTTCCCTTGCATGTCCTTAAGGGAAGTCATCCTGCTGGGGCTGACTATCAAGGCCACCTGTGGGGAGGTCTGACTTTGCAGAATTTTGAAGTCTCACAGCCAGAGGCACAAAAATGTGGTCTCACTTTACAACAGAATCCCAGATGTGTCCAGTTGAACTACCCGTGGGAAAAATAAAAGGGGCCTGATAAAAAACAGAAAGACTGAAGGCATGTCTTTTTCTGTCAAAGCTCTCACTTGCTGTTGAAATAGGAAAGCTCATTGGGGTAGGCAGGAGCACAAGTAAGACATATCCAGTACAGGACATGTATAATACACCCAGAACCACTCACAGACTAAAATGTTTGGCAACTACATTGCCTGCTTGCCCATGCAGCATGAAGCATCTCTATTATCAATACCCCAGGATGTGGTGGGTTTAGGGGTCTTAACATATTCTGAGTGATACTTTGTTTGGATAGAGCAACTGTATAAACATGGAGATTTTTAAATAAAAAAAAATCTTGTCATTTGGAGTAAAAGTTTACATTAAGGTAGTTAACAATCTCCTTCCTCCCTCCAGTTTTCCTGGTCATGTCACTGGCTACCTTCTTGCTCCCAGCAGCTGAGATACACAACTGTCTGTAGAAACACCATCTCTTGATATAAAAATAATTTAAAAAAACTGGAAAAAAAAAGAAACACCATCTCTTTGAAAAATCCTTAAACTTGCCTTGCAAAGCAGTGAGAACTAATCTATTCCCTAGACATGTGGATCCCATTTTCACTCCCACAAGTTTTCAGGGATTATGTGACATGTTGACCTTCAGAAACAGAAGTAGCAGCCATAGAGGAATTCTTGGCTCCACAATTTTGCCCCAAGTAGTGCACAGACATCTAGATCTGTAGGGCTTGGCTATAACATTTCTACTGGCTATATGGAACCCCACTTGTAGGAAAATAGAAAGTCTGAGATGCATATGTTAATGCCTTAAACAGATATCATTTAATCTCCCCAAATATGAATTGAGACATTTACAAATTATATTACCTAGAGAATAATGTGAAGAGCTAGGAAAAATTATCAGGTATATGAAAATACCACTTGTGAACAAAAATTTGCAAGCCTTAAGAGAGTGATGCTTTCCCCACTGATTTTCCAGTAGACGAATAAGAGAAAGGATTTTCACAGCCAGACTTTTCTCAACAGATCTGGATTCAGTGAGCATACACCTTCATTGCACAGCGAGCTTCACACAGTCAGGGGTCAGAACCTTCTCAGTATTCCTTTCACCCATCTCTAACGCAGAATGGGACAGTCTTAACATTAAAACAGCTAGTATTTAAGAAACATCTGCTAAATAAATGAGTACAAAAAGTGTGAACAATCAAAAAAAAAAAGAAAAATTAGGATTGCTGTTAATATTGCACTGTAGACACAGAAAACAATTAAGTTTTCTTATTTTTTATTTAAATTGAAATTGGCTATTTTAAAACTTGAAAATATTTAGATATAATTGAGAAAGGTTTCTTGGTTATTAAAAATGCAAAGAAGGTCAAAAGAAGGGCTATAAGTAGTCTCTTAATTCTAGTTAGCTTTAGAATGAAGAACAGGATTATGGTACTAGCCTGCTAAGGATACAAGTCGGCTTCAAGTGACTTCACAAAATAAGCCAAAATGAGTATTTTGATAATACAGTGTGGTAGTGCATATCTGTAACTCAGCACTTAATCTCCAAATTCTGATTGATAGTTACCTGGGTCTGGAGAAGCACTACGTATTCCTACCTATGTTGGAGTCACTATTCATATTCATGGGAACACTGAAATTAAAAAAAAATCACTATTAGGTACAGGTATATGCTTAGAAAACTTAAACTAGAAAAAAAAGATATAAACTATTGATAAAATATAGGAGCAGAAACAAAGGGCAAGGGCACAAAAAAAAAAAGAATATTCTTTTACCTTAAAAAAATAGACTACAGAAAAGAAAATTCATTCCTGAAGTACACGGGGAAAAAAATGGGAACTTTTAGAAATGTGTGCCTTTCTGTTTGGTAAATTAGTGAGTTAAAACCAGGTAGGAGGAAATAAGCAAGGCAGCAAGAAATAATAAAGATCAGTTAGGAAAGTTGCCTCTTCCTAATAAAAGAGAACTAGCAACAAAATCACCTTAGGACACACATGCAAGACACATGCAAGAATCAAACAAAAAAGTAAAGAGAAGCTATGCAATTCCAATAACCTAGTTAAAACCAGACTCCTGTCTTGAAAACAAGCATACAAAAGAAAGAGAGGGAAGAGGACAAATAAGAGGGAAGAGAGGAAGGAGAAAGAAGACAATTCAAAGCCCAATTAAAAGCTGGGATGGCTTCAAGAGTCTGTAATCCCAGAGTACTTATGGCAAGTTCTAAGGCAGAGAAAGGAGAATCCCTAGAAACTATGGGCCATCTAATCTGATATACGCAGACATGAAAAACAGGGTGTGCGCGCACGCACTCACACCTAAAAGGCATATTAAAAGTTAAAATGACTTTTCAGAAAAAAAGAAAGTTGAAGGCGAGTCTAACAAAAGTGACTTGAACAACTGCTTAAGGTACACCATGCCTTGCAGCCTTCTAATGGCAATACTTTGAAATAAATATCTTTGAAGGAATAATATATTCTACTTAAAACTACAAAAATGTGATTACAGTTAAAATCAGGTAACTGTGACAGAAAAATCTATCAAAACTGCTTGTTATGTTTTCAGCAAAACTCTCATCTCACACCCCAGTTTTTGAGCAGACTTAGCAACCAGCTCAGAAATCCTACTGAGTTTACTGGAAATAACAGGATTCAGATTACGTAAATGATCAAGAGTGATGGCTTTCCTGCAAGATGCACAGCAGGATGAAACAAAAGACATCACTTAAGATCTGGCAAGTCAGCCAATAGTCAGAGAAGGGTCTGGTAAGAATTACTGAAAGCAGAGAAAACCTCCCAGAACCACAGAGAGCAGGCAACTCAAAGTCTTGCAAGTCACTGAAAAGGTTAAAGACTTTCCCTCCAGACAAGCTCCTATGCCAGTGAACTTTGTGGACAAAGATAATAAAAATGATTAATTTTGAATATACATACAAGTAGGTTTATTTCGGGGAGAGCACTTTATTTTTAGAACTACTTTCCCAAGTCAACCAAGGAAGGCATTTGGCTAACTACATGGTGTGGCATTTTCAAACTGGAACATACAGTTTATGCTGTCTAAATTGGGCAATTTTTGCAGGCAGCAAGGGGCTGAGAATTTCTTCCAACCTTTGGTCCCTTCGTGGTTGTATTTTCATTTAATATTTTCCAAGAAAGGATCGTACTCTGCAGCTCAAGCATGTACCTAGACTTCGTGATCCTCCCACCTCTGCCTCTTTTCATGCTTTTGAACTGAACACAGGAAGAACACATGTACAGGTGCTTCTGACACATGTCCATAATGCTTTTTAACCACTTTAAAAAAGGATATACAAACATAATATTTCTAAAAAATTACCAATATTGGTACTATCGATGTGTACAAACAGCCATACATGTGCACACACACATAAGTACATATATGTACATTCAAGTATGAGGAAATGCCTCGAAAAAACTTCCTGCCATCAGAAGTGCTCTTAGGGACAGGACAACAAGTTAATTAAATATTCTTTTTCCAAGTAGAATGAATATGACCAAGGATCCATTAAAAATAAGAGAGCTGAAAAGTGATGGACGTCACATACAAACTTAAGAGGAGAACTCAAAGTTATGTCCTAACAAGTATAGGTCCATTAGCAATACACAGAAGCAAGTCAGGCCTCCTGACACAGGGCCTTCTCATGCTCCCTTCCTCTTCTGTCTTTTTGATTTGGGCAACATTCAAATCATCACATGTTTAATCGGTCTATTATGAAGCAGGTTCAACTAGGAAAGTTGGTCTGAGTTGACTATGTGTACCGAGATAGGTGCACATAGCCTAAAAACTGTAAAATCATGTCTACCAAGAGTCATTTACTAGGCTCCAATGTACATCCATAATATCCTTTCAGCTAACAAGTTCTTAATCTTAGTTCAAAGCATAACTCTGGCTAAAAGCAAATTTACATTCTCTGTCATTTTCTTGAAAATACTGTAAGATGATGTCTAAGAATGGATTTAGAAGGTTATGGCAACAAGATAGAACAAAATCACAGGTCACCCAGCACTTTCTTTTTGTTTTTTCCCATCTGCAAAACTAAGTTTTGAATGTCTAGCATGACAGACAGGTGAGGATCTGATGATCTTTAAGGGAGTTCCTACAACAGTAGCTATCCTGTCAGAAGGAGGATAAGTAACTATCAAGAGAAAAAGAATACTCTTTATACATATACAGTCCGTAAAGCTGAAAATATATACAAATTTAAGATCTTAATTTATTATCACTACTGTATGTTGTGCTTTAATTTCTTTTTGGTTTCTGAAAATCAAACCTAAGGCTTCATACGTGCTAGGCAAGCACTTTATTATTCAGCTATACTCTTAGTATACTGATATGTTATTTTCATACATTAAGCACTGAATCTTAAAAGCTGCTAATAAGAAAAATATTATGTATGTTGGGGACCGATTTAAATAGAAATAAATGTTTATCACATATTATAAATTATGTTTATATATTATATCTTATAGACTCTGAGGACTGGAAGGAGTTTTAAAAAACCTTGTTTACTGAGAGACCGTAGGCAAGTCATTAGCTTGCACACAAACAGTTAAGAAGCAGAGTTGAGTTTGCAAAACAGTCCCCGACACTCAAAGAATGTTTCCTGTACTTAGAAGCATACGGATTTTTTAAAATACTGATCCAAGTGATTTTCAAAGTTCATCATTAAAACATCAATACTGAAATTTTAATGTTTGATCTAAATATAAAATACTTAAAACTGGTGACATATTACAGAATATTTTATATATTATTTTAATTACTTATTTTAAAATTGATACTTATCATTTATAATTATAGTGATATGTCAGTGTATGGGTATGTACACATGAGAACAGGTGCCTACAGAGGACAGGGGTATCAGAAACCCCTAGAACTGGAGTTACAGGGGGTTGTGAGTCACCAGATGTGGGTGCTGAGAATTCAACTTGGGTCCTTTGAAAAAGCAGTATGTGTGCTAAACCACTGAGTCATTTCTCCAGCCTAATATATTCTACATTAGTGATCAAATAAAATTTATAAGATTTAAGGACAATATTTTATATTTACTTAACAAAAATATTTTCAATTATTATCTGGTTTAAAGAATGCTCACACAGAAATAATGAAACTTGACCACTTTTGTAATATTTAATCTACAGTTTTCTGCTAACAAAGATTTTTATTTAATGGAATTACAGAATCCCAATTTGAAGAAAAAGCACTCTCATCATGTGTAATATTTATTTCATTATTATACACATGAACATGTAATATCACATGTAGGCACTTAAATACTCAATCATCTTCCTGACACTTTATGTACCTTATTTTCTGCACCAACTTGTCTAAGCACCAAGTCAAATATTCATGTGAAAAGCTGTTGAGCAATATAACTGTTCATGAAACTTATAAAGTTGAGAATGTCCCTTGGGAGAGTGATCCACAGACCAAAACATAGCCAATTAGGGAAGGTTTCGTATAGGAGCCACACACACACTCACACCAAACAATCACATTTTAAAGAGTACACATCTCAAAGATCTGAGGGAAGGAAATGTTGCAATGTCATCTTGGGACGGTCTACACACAAGACTGGTAGTCAATGATGTCTTAAACCAACTGACATTTTTACCAGGAAGACTCCTGGCAGCCTTTAAGGCAACAAGCTAGTTCAATTTACCAAATATGGTAGGGAATGTGATAACATTACATACACTAGCATTTATTTTTGAGGATAACATAATGCAGTCCAAAGGCTGGCCACGAGAACCCTCAGCCAGTAAGTGATAACTGACTCAGTGGAATGCAAAAAACCCACTGGTTGGTGTTACTGTCATGTTCTTTTGTGATATGCTCACAATCACCCTCAGGTCCTGAAGGCATTTCACTTGCTTTTCAAGGAGCATAATCTGTGGAGAGTATATTTTAAAAGGAGTTAGATTATGAGTGTTCCAGTTAGCAAGGATTTACTCATTAAAAAGTGTGTTTATCCAGGGTGCCCCAAGCTGCTGGACTGCAGAATTAATCACTTCTACATTGCTTTAAGAAAAGAAAGCCATTTACCACCTGATGCTCAGAATTTATCTAAGCCACAAAGTTGTAGCCGTCATCTATCAGCTCACTGCTCAATGTTAAGTTCTGAAATGCTGTCTTAACTATTAGAGGAAAACCTATTGAAAAGACTGAAAAGTGGATGCAGTATTCTGATAAAACAGGAACCTGATTTAGCAATCTGAGAAGTTAAAAGCATGTTTCAAGTAATTTACGGAGTTAGAGAACACAGCCCTTGCTGTAAAGAAGTGTCAGAAGGCTCAGAGTACTTGACCTTGAGATGCTATGCTGAACTTCTGGTTCTCGAAAGTATAAAACTAAAATTTATTAGGAAAAGCTACATGGAAATTAATTTACAGTCCAGTTATCACTGTGCCACAGAGATAAATATAATTATTTCTCATGTTGAAGTTGAAAAAAAAACTATCTTAGAATAAGTGGATTCTCCCACTCACTCTCTAGTTCTGTTGTTTATCTTTGCCATATATCAAATAAATGTGTCTGTGAATGCAAGGAAAGAAGCAAAGTGCTTAATCTGGATCTCATGTCACTTCTCATAACAAGAGAGCAGGAAAAATGGTGGAATATATTTAACTGAGATTAGCTGGAGACTACAAAGGCAGCAGGACAGAGCAGTGTTTTCACAGTGTGGAAAAATAAAGGGTTAGTGTGTAAAGATCCTATGGAAAGTGTGAGGTTATGTCACCAGAGCTTCGGTGCTGGTAAAGTTCTCTGTATTTTAGGACAAGTAAGCGCTTGTTATCCATGGATGCCTGCTTCTTTGAAATGGCTTCATCCTTTCTGACATATTGCTACCTTCCTGACATTCCCCATGTAGCTTTGCTCCTCCATGGGTCTGGAAATTGATGACTTTGCCCTTGCACTGTTAGGTAGAAATCTGTCTGAAGCACAAAGATGAACCCAGTGCAGGAAGAAGGGCCAAAGTCACTTTTTGCTCTTGCCTAGGTCTCCAAACAAAGGATACTTCTGGACTTTGGGCTGCACTGGCACAGACCGTGAGTGGTTCCCATATTGCTCTCATTACTGCTGTCTACAGAAATGCCAAGGGCACGCTGAAACTAAGTCACTGGGCTGGGAATCACAACTTGCTGTTCAAACTGAATGTTTCTATAATTCATATAAAAAAGTCTTACTTGGTCATTTGTCTGAGAAAAGAAGAAAAGTTATGATATTCCTTCTCTCCTCCTCTAAAACAGTAAAAGCAATGCCAAGAATGTCCCCTAAAAATATAACATTAATTTCCAACTTCAAGAACTTAGCATATTGCCATCAAGTTCAATCTCCATCAGAAATCCATTAGGGTATACACTTTTAGGACCTATCAAATCATTCTTTCTCAGTTGTGTAATTCTGTTGGAATTTTACTGTAACAAGCACTAAAATATCAATGGAAAAATGATAATGACCAGAATTGGCACAGCTTTTACTCTGCAATAAATCAAGTAACTTCATCACGTATCAGAGATGGAAAGGTAAACACAAATTAGAAACCCCATTTCTGTGAATACAAAGAAGCTTTATAGTAAGACATTTCATTTATGAAGGTCTATAAATCTGACGGTTTCTTCATCCTACTATCCTAAATATGAAAATGCATGATTAGATTACTTGTTAGGACATTTTATGGCCCACAAAGCTTGTAGTATACAATTGCTACTTATTTCATTTTATTTATACTTTTTAAGAAGGTCAAAATCAGAAGCTGTATTTGTTTTTATTTATCAATGTTAGTGAGTAAAGAGAAGACTGAAGTCTCTATGATGGAGGAAACTCTGTATAGCTGTTATAGTAACAAATGAGATAAGGTTCTTAGCCAGCTGTAAGTCTATCAAATATAGCCAGGCTTTACTTAGTGTCAATGATGAGGTCAGTAGCGCTCGCTCATTCTTTTATTTATTTATCTATTTATTTATCTATCTATTTATTTATTTATGTAATTTATTTATTTTTATATCAATCACAGGTTAGGTACTTTGCATCCCAGGCGTAGACCCCTCCCTCATTCCTTCCCACTCTCCCCATCCCTCCCTTATCTCCTCCCCGCCCCCTCCAAGTCCACCAACAGGGGAGGACCTCCTCTCCTTCCATCCAACCCCAGTTCATCTTCTCTCCTCAGGGCTGGCTGCAACGTCCTCCCCTGGGCTCAAGCCAGGCTGTTACTCCCTGGCGTGTATGGGGGAGGGTCAAAGAGCCAGCCATCGAGTTCATGACTGAAACAGTCCCTGTTCCCCTTACTAGGGTCTTCAGTTGGACACTGAACTACCATGGGCCACATCTGAGCGGGGGTTCTAGGCCATCTCCATACATGGTCCTTGGTTGGATAAACTGTCTCGTATAAGACCCCTGTGCCCTGCTCAATTTGGTCTTTGTGGAGCTCTTGTTCTCCCCAAGTCTTACTAACTTCCCCTATTTTTTATTATTACTTCCCACCCTCTGCCAAAGGCTTGATTGTGAGTCTTAATATCTGCTTTGATACATTGCTATATTGATTCTTTCAGAGGTCCTCTTTGGTATGCTCGTGTCCTGTTGCTTATTTTATCCTCCATTCAACTGTAGTTCTCATCAGCAGCTGGCAGAAATCTCTCCTTATTGCTCCCTTCTATTGTTAGCATTTTTACTCTCAATAGTAATGGTAACAGTTCCTATTAATTTACATTACTAAATGAACTGAGAGGACAACATACTAGTAATGAGTGTTCTCATTTACCATACTGAATAGGTACTTGAGGTCCATACCTCTTTCTTACTCATTTCAGAGGAGAAAACAAACATAGCAAGGGAAGACACTTGCCCTGGGATGACATTCAGGAAAGAGTTCATTCTAAGGCTTTATTATTTACCAATTACTTAATGGTTGTGCAATTCATTAATCGTCTTCATAGTAATCCTAGCAGAAGCGATAGCTCATGTCTGTAGAGTTTCACAAAATGCTGGCAAAGAGAGGCTGTGCTACACCTTGAGCTCCTTATCCTACAGTAGTCTCAGTGAAACCCCAGGTGTCAGGCACCCCTCAGATATTGGGGCATTTTACACAGTTACTTACATATGTGAGCATATTTTTCACTAGGAAAGGTATCCCAAGTTCACACTATAGTTTTTTCCTGCTTCCATAAAAAAGGGGGTATTTGAAGGTATGTCGGGATTCATAGTCTTATTTTGTCTCCCTATGTTCTTGCCTTTGTTTCATTCATCACTCTGCTGGCTCTACCCTTTCTCTAAATCTAAATGTTTTCCTTCATACATAGCATATCAACAATTTAAAGCTTCCTTAACCTTCAACAACTGTTCTTTTTTCTACCTAAACTCTGAAAAACTTTGCAAATTTCCTTAAGCCTTCACTCAGGTTGTAAACAATCATTAAAACTTAATTGTCACCTCGCAAACATTACCCAATTCCATGTTGCACTGTGATCCCAAGGCTGTTTCTCCAAGCCTGCACTCCCTATTGTTCTCCTCTCCTTTACTTCCATAGCTTTGTGCTATCTTGGCTCCCCCCTTCCTCCATGAGAGGCGACCGTCTGAATTATCCCTGGTCCTTAAAAAGACTTGTGCTCCTCGGTTTCCATTCAAGTAACTTCAGTTCTCTATATTCCTTATGGGCACACCATTCCCTTTCACAGCCTTACTTACAGCACAAGCAAATAGCCCTTCCTGACTTATAAACATACACTAGCTTTCACCTTCCACAGAATGTTGTTACTTAAGATTCATATGTATAATACTTTCTTCAGTCTAACGCTCTCCCAACTGAACTACTTCAACTTTGTAAAATATTTTCTAAAGATATCTTCATAGATATATAATTTAAAAACCATAAATATTCACCCATTTAATTGTATATAAGTCAGTGGATATTGCAATAGTCGTAGAATTGTTTAATCATACTTATTCAGTCTTGGAATATCTTAGCATCCCCAAGGAAATGTTGTACTTACTAACAGCTATTCTTCATCCCCAGTCCTACAACGTTGGTAGTTATTAATCTATTTTCTGTAGACATATATAGATTTCCCAATTCTGGACATTTCCAATAAATAGAATGACATGTCATGATGCTTTGGGGTCAATCTTCTTTTACATAGAATGTTTCTGAGTCTCATCCATGCTGTCACATGCATCAGTACATCATTCTTTTCTTGGCTGAATAATGTGTCATTGTATGTATGTATGTGCATTGCATATTTGTTTATCTATTCAGCAGTTGATTGATATTATGCCAACCAATGTTCTACTTCTCAATTATTGAAGATAATGCTTCTACAAATATCCCTCCACATGGTTTTGTGTGAATATATGTTTTCACTTTTCATAATTCTATCACTATAACAATCATTTTAAGAAAGTACCAAACTATTTTACAAAATGACTGAACTGTTTTACTTTCTCAATGTATGCTCACATTCATCCTAGTGGTTATAAAATAGTATCTTACCATGCTTGGATTTACTTTACCACTAATGACGTACACCATGTGTCATACATAATACTCATGTTCCTCACCGGCCAATCATGTAGGAGAGGTGTTGATGTTGTCAGGTAATTTTCATACCTTTATGACACGGTCTAGGGCTTAGACAATGACTAGCCTAGACTTAAGCTCTTGATGCCCTTACTGTCCTTGCCTTCTGCATTAAACACTGCTTTTGGTCCTCAGTCCAGGTTTTCTCATGTGGTAAGTTTGAGTGGGACCCAAGAGTTCACATTCATGACAAGTTCCCTGGCATATGGCTGATGCTTCTCTCCTGTCTCATTTTCAGGACTACAATCTAACTCATCTTCAGCCTGACCCACAATCAAGTGTCTCCAGAAAGTAGACAATCTCCCAGGTCTGTCTATTCAGGCATTTGAACTACTTTTCATTGTGTTACTTGCCTTCTCATCACAGAGCTATAGGTGTACATTCTATATTTTACAAGGTCCCTTACTATGAACATATTCCGCAAAAATTTTCTCCCCCTCTGCTGGTCACCATTTCACTTTCTTGATGGTGTCCTATGAGATTTAACAGTTTCAAATCTTGATGATGTACAATATAGCTACCATTTCTTTTGTTGCATGGGGTTATAAAAGTAGGCATTGCCTCAGGAAGACTCTCCTGTGTTCTCTTCTAAGAATGATAGAGGCTTAACTCTTTTATTTAAAGCCATGAGATATTTTGAACTCAGGTTTAAATTTTAGTGTATGGTATGAGGTTCTTTCCCCAGGATTATCTTAGTATCCTTGTAAAAAATTATTCAACCATAAGTATACAGTTAATATGTTAAAAATCAAATATTATCTCCATTTCTAAGCCAGCTTCTGTATTTCTTTAATGGTACTGCTTCCCACTTTTCTGACCTTACACATGAAGTCATCTTTAATTCTTTCCTTTCCTTTCCTTTCCATGTGAAAGCACTTGTCAAACCATATGGTTTCCATTCTACAGGTTGTTTTATGTGTCCTTTCCATTCTCATTTCCACTTCACTAAATCAAATTCTCACGCATGCATTGTCAGAAGTGTTGAGAAACAACCCCACTATCTAACTCAGTCTCCTAAGCTGTCAAGAATCCCAGGAGCAGGCATGAGGGATGCTAGACAAACTGGTACTACAAACACCTGTGTTATCTGTTATTTTAAAGCAATAATCCACTTTCTGAAGACAATCAAGCCTCTACTTTGGCCAGAGGCTGATTTAAAAAATCTCCTTGCCTCTTCCTGATTTGGGTCAGGCTGAAGATGAGCTAGAATGTAGTCCTGAAAATGAGCCAGTCAAGAGGCAGCAGCCACAATGCCAGGGAACTTGTTATGGATGCAAACTTTTGGGTTCCACTCAAACCTACATGAGAAAACCTGGGCTGAGGACCAGAGATAGTGTTTTAACACAGTATCTAGGTCACTGCTATGCACACTAGAAGTTTGAGAAGCAATGGGAGAGAGGAGGAGGAGGACAGCAAGAGTCAAGATATCGTTGGAGTTTGTAGCTTACTTGGCAAAGCCAGCACCCAGGACCTATTCCTCAATAATAGTGTTGAACATGTTGTCTTATAGTCAGTGATTACCTTCTGAAGTTAATAGACTTTTAAAATTATTCAAAATTTAGCATTTTCTGAAGGAAGATTTACTCATTGTGATAGATACTACAAATCCTGTAAAACAAAAGCAATGTAGCAGAAACACAAGAAGTATGTTATTAAAGTGTACTTACATTTAAATATGGCTTTTTTTTTCTTTTGAGAAACAGTATATACCCAGACAACCTTCATCTAAAAAATGTCTTCCACACATTAGAAAACAGTTTGCTATGGGAATCCAGGATTTGCTGGTGTACATTTGCATAATTTATCTTTACTGAAGTCTACAATAAACATACCTTTAATTAGCCCTTTAGCATCCCATGTGAATCACTTAAAATGACCTTTGGATCCAACAGACAGCCCCACATTCAGCAGGGTAGCTTTGGGCTCAATGGAGTTTGCCAAAAGAAGCACTGTTATTTCTCATTGTACCTAGCTGACCATGACCCACTTTGGTCAGCTGCTTGCTCAGAGTAACAGTTCCTTAGTCACAGCTACAGCTGCCCAACTTTTATTTAGGAGCTTCCTGTGGGCTCCTAAATAAAAGACTGCAACTTCACCCTTGCACTGAGTTTCATCCCAACATTGGGTCTCCTTTCCTTTCACCTATGGGTTCCACATTAGCCTGTTGTTTCTACAGTCCTGGGATAAAACCAGAGCTGCTAAATCCCAGGGAGGGTGATGAAAGTCTAAGGTCAAATACTGCTTCTGACTTTAGTGCCTTCCTTCCCACCAACCTACCTGGTTTGGAGAGGATGCAGAAGGCCAGCAGGAGAAAGGAAAGGCACACCAGGAAGAGAACCATGAAGTCTTTCATCTCTTCTCTGACAACCTCCCTTCTTAACCTGTTCCATCCTTTCTCATTCTCAGTTGCCATGTTGGACTTTCCTCACAAATTGAATTCTGTTTTCCAAATTGGCCAGTGAAAAGATTTTGCCATGCTGAAATCATTCCCAGAGCTAAATCAGGAAACCTGAAGCAGCCAGGCAACCTTACAGCTGGCCAGAATACAGCTTGCAATAAAAGGCACTGTGAATAAGGTGTATTGAAAGTAAATTGGATTCGTGTGAAGGGCTATTTATTCAGAGGGGGGTGGAGGTAGAAGGAGAGGAATTAATGAACATAAGAAATTAAATTAGCGCAGCCAAGCCCTTAAAAACATACTGAAAAATGCATAACCTGCCACGAATCTTTTGACAAAACAGAAACCTTTGGGTTTATTTCTTGCCCAAAAGAAGCTCCTGGAAGGAGGTGCTTCTAAGTCAGATAAGTCTGGGCAGAGAGGAGATGCTCATACTGCATCCAGATAGGCAGAATACATGATTGGGAAAGTCAGTATGCATAGAGAGACAAGGAGCCTCCAGAACTGATAAAAATACGCAATTACTGAATCACAGTATACCTGATAAAATTAAACATGACTTTTCATTGTAGCTGTCTCATTTTAATTTGCTAAATTGAAGAGAAACCATGACCTACCATATTCTTGAAAAGTTATTCATCAAATTAAAAACTTAGTGCTTTAAGTAACTATAATATTTTATTTATACTTCTAATCTGATCTTCCTGTCAAAGAAAAGCCAAAGGAAATTACACTGCAATTAGAAACAAATATTTTTTGTTGTTTTTTAATTTTATATGGTACACAATCATATTTTGTGATAGGTATTTTATATTGCATTACTGATATGTTCTCTATTAAAATAATTTGGGGCTGGGCATAGTGGTGTACACCTTTAATCCAAACCCTCCAGAAGCAGAGGCAGGTGGATCGCTGTGAGTGCAAGGCTAGCCTCAGCTATATAGTGAATTTTATAACAGCTAGGGCTATACAGAGAGACCCTTTCTCAAAAAGTAAATTGAAATAATCTGGTTATAGTGTATATTTCCTTCTTTAAGTGATAATCCAATTTTTATACTAAAACATTTAATAATAGTAAAACAATGATGGAAGAGAATAGAAATGCTGTTAAATATTGTAAATGTTGTTTTTCCCCTCTCAGTCTCTTTCACATTTGAGACAGGTTTTCTGTGTTTATTAAGTTGACCTTGAACTTGCAGCAGTCTTAGCTCAGACTCCGCTGCTGTGATTAAAGCTGTGTACCATCACACATACTAACGAATCTATTTCATTTTCACTAAATATGTGTTATCATATAGAAGGCACAATTCAAACCTATATTTTTTCTTCTAATGTGACCAATATCATAGGATAGTATTCCAAAAGTATTAGTGATAAAGAAGATAAGAATGACAATTTTGTATTTAAAAAATATTATTTCACACAAAAGACTGAGCACCATTAAGTCTGAGGTTTGTTTAATAGTCTACTCATCCTAGGGTCATGTTATTAGGCATAGAGCACCACTAGAGACAAAAATTGTTACAGCGCTGACCTAAATCTGAATTTGTAGAGATAAAATTTGCCATTCACATCTTTTACCACCCATTTTTTTCTGTCTTTGAAGGACAGTGGGCTACAAGTCTCCTGACCCTTATAATCCAGTATAGAAGAAAGATTTAAAAGGACAGACTTCCAGTGTTCTATATATTACAAATACATAACCACACACACAGAATTTTGCAAATGATGTATCTATCAATTAACTTTGGGGATCAGCATAACTTCTTCAAATAATAACACACTAAAGAAGAGGCTGCCATGAGAATCAAACCCCACTGTCTATTGTGTTAAGAAACCTGACACTAGTCTGTGCTGTAGCATGCCAGTTAGGATGCTGGACAAACAGGGCAGATATAGGTTCTATTCTAGTGTATCTGATACAGTAAACAAGAAATATCAAGACTTATTATACAAATAATGAGCCAATTTTAATTGGGATTGACGCCATGAAAGAAAAGACCCGAGAGAATATATATAGAAGTGCATTGTGAACTTTCACACCCTTCACAAGGGCTCCTTTCCCCAAAAGAGTGGAAGGGGATGGAAGCACTAAATTAGAAGGAAAGCTCCCTTGCTTCTTCTTTGACTTTCCCTTCTTGCTCAGTTCTTCTACCCAACTCATGTGTACAGTGATCAGTAAATAGGCCAGGCACACAGTGAACAGCCACTGCTGATGTTTTCATTCTCTAGGCTGTAGATTTACTTAGTGTGTTGTGTCAGATTTAAATGATAACCATGCTTTCTGCTTTTTGAATGGTTTGGTTCCATACAGATATGGTGGCATACTTGATAGCATCTAACTTTATGATTAGGAGAGAACTTAAAGAATAACACCACACATTCTCCCTACATGGAGAGGAAGTATAGCGAACCATGGTTCTAATGCTCAAGTTAAGTAAATAAAGGTGATCCCCAAGGTAAAGGAATAGCCTCACTAAAAAGGCAAGCAGGTCACCAGGAAGCATGCTTAAGCTACACTGAACCATGAGAGAAACGCTTCAGGCCATTTCAGGAAATGATGGAAGAAAACAGAACTTTAATAAGTTTACTATAAAAAATATTGCATTTCAAAGGCCAGACTCAATCTCCTCAAATCTCAGGGAACTGCAGCTCACACTGCTCTGTAAGCTTGACTTCAACCTGTTAAAGACACCATCAGTTCTAACTGGCACTGAAGGGACAAGAGAACAGTTACTCCTCTAAAGCCATGAGGAAACCCAAGTCAGGTGTTCTATGGTCAATCACAGAAAGGGGCCCCTACCCACCCACACATTAGTAACTGGTATTATAAAATCACTCTATTCTCTCTATAGTATCCTTTTCCTAGAAAGCAGAGCTTTGAGGAGCAGGAAGCCATCCTGGGCCAAAATAGTTGTTGAAAGGCCTATTCAACATCCAGGTCCACTGGCCCAGTAAATAGAGACAAAGTCTGGAGGTGCGGGGAGTCTCCTCAGGGTTCCAACACTAGGTGGATGGTCACCGGAGAACAGACCATTCTTAGGCAGACACTGAAATTTTTAACAGTGACTCCCATGTAAAGTCTACAACAAACACCATAAAAAAATTTGTGAGGGAAAATATAGCTGATATTCCAGTATAAAACTTACAGTGTGCCTTAATATATAACTCCTCTATTTTAAAAAGTAGGTATTATTATTAGTGTGCTGTAAAGAATCCATCTTGATAAACATGTCAAGTTTCATAAATCATTAAGTTGTCATATTGAGCTATGATACAAATAAGAAGACAGTCATATCATGAGCAAATGATGATGCATTTTCAGAAACTAAGCATAAGGTTTAAGGGCAACTTCTATTAATTTTTTTCAGCTAATATGATGAGAAGGGAATTTGGAATAGTAGAAGGGAACAATGAAGAGCCAAGAAGACAAAGAGTCCTTTTCTCAGTCCTGGCTTTATAACTAAACAAATCTTTACTTCTTTTGGTCTTTATTTCCATATGTCACCACAATAAGAGTTTCTGGTTATACTCCTAAGATGTTATACCATGAAAATGAAAATGTGGGATGTCATCTGCAGAGAGCTTAGATATGCAACTGTGTCAAAATGCCATACTTACCCACTGTAATGCTAGGCAGTCAGGTTTGAACATTACTGCCAACAAAAGTGTTTCTTCAGTAAACACCAAAAAGAGAAACAAGGGCTGGGAAATGGATCAACAGGTAAGAGCATTTACCATGTAAGCATGAAGACTAGACTTCAAATCCTCAGCACCCGTGCAAAAGCCACACATGGCTGTGCACACTTGTAACCCCAGCACTGTGGGACAAAGACAAGCAGATACCGAGTGCTCACTGGACAGCCAGCTTAGAGAGACCCTGTCTCAAGTGATTAAGACAGACAGGGGTGGAAAAAGATCCTCTGTCCTCTCTGGCCTCTGCATATACACTCACATACATAAAAATAGAAAAATAAGACACATATCAGTAGAGAAGTCAAAGTGCTTTCCTACTGTGCCAAGTGACAGATGTAGGATCCTGTCTCTGGGTCCTCCAACTCCAACCCCTGAGGACAAGCATGGCTGGAGTCACCACAAACCCCAAGATTTCAGGTTATATAAAGCCATTGGTAATTAATACACATCTCTCTTCTGAGCTGATGGACTTCATCTGATTTTGACTTTAACAAACCTTTAAGATAGCCTTTTCAGATTTTTTGCATATAGTTTTGTGTATGTGTGTGTGTTAACTCTTATTAAAGCTACACCCAAGTTGGTAAACTCAACTTTTCACCTAACTATGATTACAAAACATGAAAAAAAAAGAGTATGTAATGAAAAGATAATTCTAGGAACCATGCCACCATTTCCTTCAGATCAGCTGAGGATTATTATGAGAGTTTACTCAGGTTAAAAGCCAACCAAATGAAAGAGCTAACATATCTTCCAAAATACTTAATAGACTATAAGTTCTGTTCCTTTTTTAAATGGTTGTCAGAGACATCTGTGGTGCCTCAGTATGCTCAGACAATGACACACAAAACTGTCGCTCAAAAGAATATATGTCTACCTTTTCCCATCCCATCCTGTGCATTTTAAATGCCACAGGGACACAGGAAGCACACCCTCTGGCTCTTGAGGAACCAGCTGGGCTAGCAGACTCAGGAACAACTAAGAGATTAGTCTTGCTGCTAAGTCCAAATGCACACAAAGGTGAAGAGTGAAAAGAGCACTGAGGTACTGGGGAGCTTTGGCTAAGGCTAATTTTTTAAATGTAGAACTATCCCCCAAAAGGGAATACAAAAGAATAATTAAATGAGTGAGACTATCTGAAAAATACACCAACGTCTTTGCAATTTTCCCAGTGAAAAGTGGCTCTAAGTTCTAGAAGTGTGGAATTAAAATCCATATATTGAGTAGTGAGCAAGCAAGGGCATTTAAAACACGCAATATGAACAGCTTATTTCTCTAAATTTCCTGACTCCTAAGATACAGCTTTTCAACTTCACTTAAATTAAAACATAGATTAAAAGACACTGATAAATATATATTTATTGACTAAGCAATAAAGCATGAAATGGCAATATTCTGAAAATATTAATATCTAGACTAAAGGAAATGCACATTTATAGTAAATTGTTTTTTTTTTTGCTTGATAACAAACTAAAAGAATAACCTTGAAAAGAGACTTTAGAAAAAAATATATTAGGCTTTTAGATCCTTAATCTCAAATGATCCACCAGTTTTCAGTAATGAGAAGAGGACTATGTAGAATATTTGGAAGAGTGCTGAAATTGATGTCTCTGACTCAACCTCAATGACTACCTGTGACAAAACCCCCTGAGATTCTATATGTGGCCACCTATGACTAGTGAAGTCCAAATGACTAACAAAACCTTACACAACAGCCTTCACAGCACTTAAAATCATTTCTGTAGCTTAAACATCAGTGTAAATCTTGAGTAGATCTTTTCTTAGGATAAGTTGAATTTCTACTGTCAAAGATTAATGTTGACATAGATATGCTGTATAAAATTTTAACTTCTAGTCACAAAGAATCTTCTTTCTTCTACGAAACCACGTGGCAAAATCAGTTGATTTACTAATCAGTTGTTATCTATAGTTTCTAAGAGGTAATTTCAAATGCTCAGTAAGTGTATACATCACCACAGAAATACTGTTGGGCTTTGATGCATTCCTTACTTTTGAATCAAATTCTAAGTAACAGTGGTAAGTTTTAAGTTTAAGGTCACACAATAGCATAAGTAATACATGTGGTTTTGAATAAATGATTTTGTTTCATTTCTGTTACAATGTAGTACTGTGTAAATATGGGGAAATGACTCAACTGTGCACATACTTTCATTTTAATTCATCCAATAGGAACTTAATGACGTGCTTTATGGATGGTTATGTGGACTGACATAGGCCTGGGGAGAACTGGGAGAAAATAACTGAATCTTCCCTTATCAGAGTGAGCTTCCTGTGAAAACAACATAGAAACAAATGAAAAAAGCTTAATTAACAGGGTGTCCTCTGTCAATAAAAAGGACATCACAGCAAATCACACACCAATCTCAGAACATCAGTTTTATACCAATGAAATATTTGGTTCTTGTTCTTTAGTCTCCTTGCTTAAAACAGGATATCTGATTTATTATACTCTTCCCCAGTTAAGCACAAAGTGTTCATAGCCCAAAAGTCTTTTATTATTTTATTTATTTTGCTTCATTGGAAAATCCTATTTTCTGCATACTAGATAAAATCCAACCAAATGCGCTGATGGGTGCCTCCCAGTCCTGAATGCCTTTCTATCTGCCTCCTCCATGTTCTTGGGTGGGCAGGAACCAGGGAGACATGGCCACCAGGCAGCCGGCTGCTCTCCTGCAGCACATCTGGGCTTTATATCAGGCCTTTAATTAATCCTCAGTGAAAGCCACAGTATGACATTTTGACTGGGCAGGCTCCAGCTCTGGACAGGTCTTGATTTATTACGACTGAGTCTCAACCAACTTTGATTTATTTCAGCTTTGGGGAGGAGGGCAGGCTCAGAACAGAAAAGCGCTGTTGATTGTTGAGCACGTGATGTCAGGACAAGACCTCCAGACTTCCTACGGCTATAGGGCACTAAGGGTGGAGGAGTATGGTCTTAGAGAAAGGTGTTCTTAAAAACCTAAGATAACATGAACACGCACAAAGTAGGAAAACTGTAATCAATGGGGAGAAAATAATGTTCCCTGAAATTGCTGGCTGACAGGTACAGTACAGGATGTACACCATCACTCTGGAAAAAGGGCTGCCCTGAAGTGAGCATAAATCAGAACCCTTATTTGCATTCTGTAAGACTGGGTGGGCCTCCTTGCTGAGAACTGGGGAGATGTGAAACTCCCATTTGCCATCTTCAGGAAAACCAAGGCTTCTTGATGTTTTTTTGTTTTGTTTTGTTTTTCTTACCTCAGATATCCTTTCCTCAGGCAGTCAGCATAAGTCAAAAGAAGACAGGGTTATTTGATTAAACAAAAACAAAAAAATTAATGGACTTAGCATTCTGTCTAGGACAATTTTCTAGCTGAGGCCTTGACAATGACTGTGCCCACTGCCTGCCCTATCCTTGACCAGTGCCTACTAGAGAACAGTGTGAAAAATCTTTAGAAGCAAAGTTAAGATCCCTCAAAGTGAGAGAATGGTTGGAACAATGGGATATAAGAGAAAAGGGGAAGTTGATGAAGGATAGAGAGACAGAGGAAATGAAGAATGCAGCATGGCTCACAGCACAAAGGAAAACAGCATAGATAAGTCCTCCCATGGGTACCACAAGTGTCCTAAATAGTTTATTTAAGCAAGATGAACCTTTAATTTTTCAGGAACAAAGTGGAGATCAAATACTCTTCTGCAGGGAAAACCTGTACAGCCTTTTCTACCTTTCATACAGCTAGTGCTCCATCCAGGCTGCCACATTAGGAGGGAGGACCTGAAGGTCCTCATGTATCTGATGTAGTACCAATACACACCCCTAAGGTATGCAAAATTGTTGGAGGTCACATTTTTGTACAGTGTGTAAAGGTTGTCTTTGTGTTGTTCAAATGTTGATTTCTGTATAGGCAGAGAGCTGAGTACTTGCTGGATTTTGGTACTGTTATTCTTATAGCTCATCACCTGTCTCAGTATTTTGTAAACATACACCTTCCTCATTCTCTGATTGGCTTAATAAAAAGCTAATGACCAATATCCCCCAGCTAGAAAATGGGGCATTATACAAAATTATGTACCTTTCATATGCATCTTAAATTATATTTCTATCAGAGCACACTTTAATTAGCATCTTTCATCCAGTGATATAAACAAAATTAGATGTTAGCTTTCAATAGCCCAGAATAACTGGTGAAAGTTGTGGAGGTGGATGAGGGGGGATGGTATCAGGCTATACAAATTCTTTGTCACTCAGGAAATGTACAACGTTAGAACATGAAAATATACTCTGTAGCACAGAGTACTACATTCTGCAATAGGTATTTTAAAACATCATTAATTTTATAGTGGCTATGTGGATAGGGTATCTCTTAAGATGAAATCATATTCTTGAACTATGAATCTAAAATTACACAGAAGTCTAGTGCCTAACTCTGAAGAGGGGTAAAATCAAAGTACTTTTTTTTCTGAGGTAGAAAGAGTGGCAGCAGAAAGCTGAGTACCCCAAATCCCACCAGAGGGGTACTCCTCACTACAGTACACAAGCAGCTGGCATCAACCCATAGAATCAATGGCACCTCCATATTTATAGTTCAAGAAGAGAGTAGACACCAATATGGAAGATTAAGATTCCATGTAGAGATAATTTGTGGAAGCATGTGCTTACTTGTTCACCTATGAAAACAAAAACCAAACCAAACCAAGTCAAACAAAACAAAACAAAAACAAAAAACAAAATAAAACCACAACCAATTAACCAATGATACAGTTGATACCTGCTGGGAAATATGACAGTTTTAATTTAGAACAGTTAAGTATTTAATTTAAAAAATGCTACAGAAAAGGTGGTTTAATGATTTCATAGAAAACAAAGAAGGCATTTGCTTCTCATATGAGAGGCCTCGGGTTTCTTCTCCAGGATTCCACCTTTATCCCACCCCAAAAAAGAAAAAAAAATCTCTGGAAATCAACTGATCGATTAAATTACAAAAAGGCAGTTTCTTTAGCTCCATTTCCTGGAAATGGTGTACAACCCTTCTGTGCTGCATATAGCTAATGTGACTTATTCTGTACGTTAGTCACCAAAACACCTCTCTAAAGTGGTCCATAGCTTGTACCATCAGAGGTAAAAGGAAGATTGGGACAGCTTTTTAAGCGAAGAATTTAGCAAGAACTGCACACCTGTACTGTGGGCCATAGACAGGACCACAGGAGAGTGGCATTTCTAAAAGGAATCATCCCTAGAAGCATGTTAACATCTCCAGGGAACAACAGACAAAACTTGAGGTATTCTATCTTTGGACCATTAACACAGGATGCTGAGTCAGGCCACCTTCCCAAACACCTACAACTCAAAAGAAATGCTCAAATAAAAACTGGCATATTAAGTATACCCTCTGGGTTTGAAGAATGTTTCCCATCCCAAAATAAAAATGTAAGAGACAAAGAAACAGAAGTGGTTACTTAGCTGATAACTATATTTTATATCCTGGTCTGTGTTATAGCTGGGAAATGGCAGAGTAAACAGACCTTTCTATTTTAATTCCCCTCTCCAGTTCTTTTCTCCTCTTTAAAAAAATATGGAATCTGTCAGAAGGATGAACAGAAATCATGAGCACATGATATGCCTTGTATGCCACACTGGCTCATTTTCAAGGAAAAAGAACTTAGCCAAAGAGTATGTTGCCGCATGCATATAATAATGGCATGCACCATTCTGACTTTCAACGTGAACTGAACCATTAAAGGACTTAAATGTTCCTCATTAACTTTTATTAGCCTCATTTTTACTTTCTTCCTCCCTCTTAAAATTAAATCTGAGTGCCCTCTCCAACACTGCTCACCTTCAAGCAGCACTAAGATCGAACAGGATCTTCACAGGATCACAGAATAGTCA
>CM053760.1:54255723-54274230 GCA_028658305.1 Pachyuromys duprasi
AATAATGGCATGCACCATTCTGACTTTCAACGTGAACTGAACCATTAAAGGACTTAAATGTTCCTCATTAACTTTTATTAGCCTCATTTTTACTTTCTTCCTCCCTCTTAAAATTAAATCTGAGTGCCCTCTCCAACACTGCTCACCTTCAAGCAGCACTAAGATCGAACAGGATCTTCACAGGATCACAGAATAGTCAGGCTACAGAAAAAGTGGTACTTCAGATAATTTTTAGATACAGAATTTATTTCAAAGCCTCTAAACCTGAATACTTTCTCTAAAATGTGCAAGTTTAAGATAAAACTTAAAAATTTTAAGCACCATCATGGGTAGAATAAGAGCTTTTGAAGTCTATCATTTTGGCACTTGCCATTTCCATTGTTAAAAGCAAGGGTCCACTTAAAGGTTGTGGAAGGTCTCCATTTTGTAGGTCTTCCTATGTGACAGGCACTAGGGCAAACACTATCCATTCATTGTCTCGTCCAGCTTTCAGTACAAACAGCTGTAAAACATACTCTTCACTGGGGGTTTAGCTTGTAGGTATAACACGTGGTCTAGTGTGCTCAGGATCCTGGGTTCCATTCCCAGCAACAACAACAAAACCTCAAACCTTTCCACCCATTACTGATCCAACTGTGAACTCTAGAGTGTGTTTTTATGAACCAGGGAAGGAGGGAGGAAAAGAAAAAAAAAACTCTTTGATGTTTGTTTCTAAAACAAATATGCTATATTAAAATATAGTATTTCCTAAAATGGGAAAAAGTGATCAGAAAAAATTCAATTTCTGTGGAACATCACAACATAAAATTACAGACTACTAAACTGTGGTTACACATCTATGAAAATATGTCAAATCTGTGAGGAATTAAGGGCTAAAGTGGCATTAAAAACTTAAAAACTGCTTTTTAGAATGATTTACAAGAATGTGTGTCTGTGTTTGAGTATGCACACATGTATGAGTGTCTGCAGATGCCATAGAGAGTTTCAGATTCTCTGAAACTGTAGTTAGGCAGCTATGAGGTACCCAAAATGGTTACTGGGAATCAAACTACAGTCTTCCAGAACAACATCAAACACTCTTAACAGCTGCAGCACCACAAACTGTCTTTGAAAATTAGGTTTATCTCACTTCTGTCATACAAAATGTGGACTCAGTACAATTCTTTCATTTTATAATTTGCATGTTTTTATTTTTTGTTATTCTAGCCTTTAGTGTTAATGGACCTAGTTCTGCTCCAGTACTCACATCAGATAGCTTATAATAACCTATAACTCCAGCTCCTGAAGAGAATAGTGTACTTCTTTTTGAAAAGTCAATATTCTAGCTACAGGGAAAAAAACAAAAACAGAATACTATGTGAAGAATGACAAGGTGCAATCTTCCACCTTGGAAACCACAGACTTTAAAGAAGCCTGCAGACTAGTGTGAGTTCCCATCATTGAAGCTGAGCTGCAAGTGCACTAGTATTAAGACCACCTCTCAGAAAGCCGCAGGGTGGCCTTGCAAGAGCACATAGGGCAGCAGACAAACAGGAAACGAAGCCAGATGGTTCTGCTGAGAGAGCATTTTTTTCCCCTGTGTAAATCCAAAAAAAGAACAAATAGGTCATATGCAAAAATGCAGAGAGAGTAAAACTGAAATCTAGCAGGAGATATATGCGTATGAAACACAGTTGGTTTTGCTTTCTGTTCCAATCTATATTAGTAAATACATATTAAGAGAAGTTATACAGTAGATTAATTCCATAGGTCTGTGGTTTTGTTGACAGAAAAAGGCTACTAAGGATGCTACGAAAGTACTGCTGTAATTGATTGAAGTTAATGGCACTGAGCATACACAAATTGTCCTGAAAACATTTTTAGGTGAACATTTAAAGATTTATTTTTATTATTTTAAATTAAATGCATGTGTCTGTCTGTGTGTGTATGCTCATGGGTGCAGGTGCCCTCTAGTCTAGAAAACTATTGAATCTCCAGGAGGTGAAGTTGTAGGTGGTTCTAAGCTACCTGACATGAGTGCTGAGAACTCAACTTAAATCTCTTCACTGCTGAGCCAACTCCCCAGCCCTCTCCTTTTAAAAGAATATTCTTTTTTTAATCTTTAAAAATGATGTGCTAGTGTATGATACAGTGTTTGGGTACGTGCACATGTGTGCTGGTGTATTCACAGGCCAGAGGCATTAGATTTTCTGAAGCTGGACTTACAAATGAAGCTGTTGGACATGAATACTGGAAATTAAAATGCTTAAGTCTTCTGCAAGGTGAACCTTTAAATGTAGTCTGATTAACTACAGTGTGTACCCTGGCTTCTTACAGGCCATGTAAAATATGATTATTCTCATCTCCATAAAATCTACAGGCAGAATGATGCCTGACACAGAAATCTAATAAGGTTTCTTGGGAGGAAAAGCACATGTACAAGGATTCCCTAGTCCATTCCTGTGCCATACAATGCACTTGAACTTGAGCAAGTATCTTCTAGGGCACCTGGATCTGTATGGACAAACTCCATGTATCTCCTGGAAAGCACTCATCCCATCTGTTCAGTTAGAATCTGGAGAGCACAACACCTGGATGCTTCAATGCCCCTACAGCAGATTGGCATGAGACATACATGTGACTAATGAAGTTCTAGAATAGGCAGTTGGAGCTCCATGTTGTTCTTTGCCCTGTCCATGGCTACATCTGACTTCTTGGCCTAGATGGAAGGTGCATAGTACAAGAATTACTGTCTGTCTGGCATCATAGAAGGCTTGGAATGATCCCAAACACCTTGACCTGGCATTTGTGAGCCATGTGCTGGCCACTAACTGCCAACCCTTGGACTTCAGTCATGCCTCTATTCACATATGAAGCAATTTTGACAACCAGTCTGAATGGCCACTGGGACCATCAGATTGCGAAATTGTTTTTATTGCAAACCAACAGTGGATCTAAATAATACAATCTTTACTGTCAGCAGAAGAGGCTGGGAGACAACATGCAAAGCTTCTTTATTGTCTGAGTTGGACAAACCCAGAAGGCTGATCTGGTAGGGATTTGTTGACTCAAGTGGGTAGTCATTAATAAATGAACAAAGTATGTACTATTGCAGTGTTGGGGAGATACAAATGAATATTAGCAAGAGGACCAATGAGGAAACAGAGTTCTTTGGATAAGTTAGGAGAACAAGAAGAAAAGAGGTCTGTCCCCAAGAAAGATCTTTAAGAGGCAGCTCAGGGCTGACCCGGAAACATCCCAGAACCTTAAACAACAACAACAACAAAAACTCAGTAGTAGGGCACAGTGAGAGACCAGTGAGACCACATGGAGCCCATGTGCATAGCCCATGGAAGCAGAAAGGCTGGGGTAGCTGACAGAGCTCCTAACAAGAATGGTAATCCTGGCTAAGGACCCAGAATGTCATTAATGCATAATATGTCTTAGAAAGATGGCATGGCAGCAGGTGTGAGAACACATCCATGTAAAGGGCAGGCAGTGTTCAGTGAGGTCTGTTTGTAATGTAAAGAAGGGGGCCTACCTAGTGACTTATGTTCCATGTCTTAGTTTTGGTCTTGAATGGAAAGAAGAACAGACTCTTACTAGACTTTTGTGAAAATAAAATGGTAAACTACTTTAAATAATTTACACAGTGAACAGTAATCAGTAACATTTTCAAGGTCATGAAAAGGCTGGGCAAATATTTTAACAATGCTATTTCAGATCTGGAAATGGTGTTTTCCCTCCTCCCCAACAAACACACCCTGTACCTGAGGAGAGAACCCAGGGTATTAAGCAAGCAAGGTGAACTCTCTATCACTGAGCTAAATCTCGAATGCCAAAAGGTGTTTTCTTAAGAGCAAAGACACTAAGAACTAAAACTGTTCACCAATGCAGGAGTGAGCAGAACTATTGTTCAGAAATGGCTGCTCAGCTACTATGGCTGTACTGAAAACCTCACTGTTCTTGTAGGTGTGAAATCTGTCAGAAAAGATTTTTTTGAGTTGACTATTAACAATCTAAGTCTGACTTACATAGTTTAGCTTTTTATTCTCGTGTATTTTTCTCCTTCTATATGGAAAGCATAGCTTTAGGTGAAACAATTGAGTACCTGTATGTTTTGCATGCTGCTTATGGTTTGCTGATGCACAATGGTATGGAATAAGGCAACTTACATTCAAATCACTATCAGCCCTGTAACAATAACTGCTTGTAGAACAGGCCCCAATCTGAGAGAGTTAAGGAATATCAAGAAAAGAAAGGAATGAAAGAAGAGAAAATAACTGAGAAGAGACATAAAGGAGAAAGTTGTTAAGGAAGAAAGTCAGGGATTAGCAGAGAGATCCCAATGAAGTACCTAAGTCACTGCTTTCTTTGGACCTCACTAGACCTATTCTAAGATCCTAGGGTCCTATGCCATATACACTTAAGCAAGCAAACCTGTAATTCATCAGGGATAATTGTAATAGATGACTCACCAGCACAAACCAGTCAAGGATGCTGTTTCCCAAAGGCCCTGACAGATAGTCAACCACAATGAAAGTTTCAGCTCCACTGACAAAAGGCAATGGAATGTGAAGCACCCTGCCCCTTCTTAAATCTTCTTCTGTTTTTTTGTTTTGTTTTGTTTTGTTTTTTAAAGATAAGGATCAAATGAAGAGTTCTGTAAAACTTGTATTTCCTGCACAGAGGTGGTATTTCCCCAAATTACACGATGGTAAAACTATTAAGTTAATATTGAAGAAGAAGCCTGCTATTTAGAATGTAGGACTTTGCCTTGTAACTGCTTCAAACACTTTACAGTGGTTCTCATTCCACTTCTCATATTGGAGTTGGATAAGGGGAGAATTTAGAAAGATCAGTGACAAAACTGGAGATCTAAGAAATTATTATTATTATTTGTAATACATAGTGAAAGGTACAACACTGTGCAATGGTCACTATTAAGTCAGTGAAGTATGTAGGAGACATGGTTAAGTGATTAACAGCAGTTGCTGCTCTTGCGAAGGACTCAGGTTCAGCTCCCAGCAACCATATGGCAGCTTACAACCATCTGTAACTGGAGTTCTAGGAGAGTTGATGTCTCTTCTGGCCATTACTGGTTATCAGAATCACATGCTGTATGCATCCATGCTTGTAAATACCCATACATATACAAATAAATGAATATTTAAAATTAATGAAAAGAAATGTTTTAATCTTACAAAGATAGCCCAGACAGTAAAACCAGACCCAGAAACCAAGAACTAAAAGGTCAGCAGCAACTGGGCTGATCCCCTGCTCAGGCACCAAGCAAGGACTTTGGGGAACTAGGGGCAGCTTCTTACAGTGCCAGCCTTTTCTTATGGTTTTCTTATCCAGGGTCAAGTTTCTTGAGAGAAATCAAATGCAGAAATGTAAATCAAAGGATATTAAAAGCCAGGAGTATAATATTCTTTCTAGGTTTAAGAAAAGATCTGATGAGAACTTCCTATATTCATGTTTAAACACAGTTACAATCAGCAAGTCATTATATGTTATTATATAACATATTTATATATACATATATAAATTATTATATATGCTATAATATATAATAAATTATTATATACATAACATGTGAAGAAAAGAAAAAAGAACCATGAAACTACTGGGATCCTAATGTTTTCCTTTCCCTGGTATATAGGAGGCATGTATTACCATGCCATGTGCTTGGTTGCGAGAGGTGGGAAGCTACAGTCATTTGCCTGGAATGCCTCTTGTCCCCTCCAACACAGGTACCCAGCCACCATCATTATGTTCTATGAGTCAGAGGCTTTGTGGCAGACTGAGGATTGGGACTTGTCTTTTCAACATGTAGGAGTCAACAGCAGAAAATGAAGCCACACCCACCAAAAACCTCATCCAATACTGCATTGCGCCCTCTTTTCTTCTTTTACAACCTGCTTCATTTTAACCTCTTGTGAAATGAGTCTGAATGGGAAACTCTAAGGTTACATGCATGTAGCTCCAAGTTCCAGTGCACACTCACGGACAGCAAAGTTGTGACTTCTATCCCAATCACCTCATACACGAAGAATCTGTACATGATAAGTTTTGTATATTTAAAAGGAAACACCCTCATTAGAAAGTAACCTGTTCCCAAATTTTGTGTTAGAGTTAATAAAAGATGAGAAAGGAAGAAATGTAAAAGTCTAAAGATTTTCTATAACAATAACACCTACAAGAGAAATCCAGGTCTACCTAGAGAAACTCCCCAGTAAGTGAGATTCCTGGAAGCTATGCTAGCCTATCAGTAATGAGGCTTCTAAACTGCCTCGTGCCACATGATCAGACACAGGTGGCAATGGGCTTCATAAGTAAGTGCTAGTTTTGTGATTTTAATTTTTTTTAAATCAGGGCCAATATATATTACATTTTTATATTTTTTCTGTTAATTCAGATACCATCTTAAAA
This sequence comes from Pachyuromys duprasi, assembly GCA_028658305.1. Taxonomy (NCBI): domain Eukaryota; kingdom Metazoa; phylum Chordata; class Mammalia; order Rodentia; family Muridae; genus Pachyuromys; species Pachyuromys duprasi. The sequence continues at coordinate 54,262,138 of CM053760.1, forward strand.
ATAAGAATAAAGTTTAATAGTTGGATCTAAATTCTAATTTCCTGCTGTTAGAAGAAGCTGGCATAGCATAACACCATATGGATTTGCTTGAATTTTCTTTACAGCAGGTCCTAGAACACATTTTACTGAAATCCTAGAAACTCGTCTTACAACAACAAAAATGTGTAAAATTATGTTCAGTGAGTGGGAAATGCCTTAGGGTAAGAAAATATCTACAAATAACACACATCTCATATGTATATCTCATTTTTATAAAAATTTAAAAGGGTAGCAATTTATAAAGAAATGGTCACACTTTTACTTGCACTTGTTCTGTACTAGGCAAGTTGGGTGTCAAGATATGATTCAAAATAAACATCAGAAAGATCCAGGCCCTACCTTAAGGCTTCACTAAGACATAGTCTGAAACGTAGTGCCAAGCCTATGAAAGACCATTGTGATCTTAAGCAAACCTTTAGGGAGAATCCATATCCACCATCTTCTGTCTATGCATAATTGGGCATGCAGATGGTTAAAACTAGATTCAATATGCACAAATGATGTATACAGTAAGCAAAGGTCTGCATGATGTACAACTGCCAGTCCATACAGGAAACCACTTGAATTGTGTCCTTGGTAGCAATTACTTTCTCTTGAAAAAAGAATGCCCCAAACAATAATCAGGGTCTTCATTCCTGTTACCCTGGCCTCTTGCAGTATAGTTTGACATGCATTCTACAGCTTTGTTTTGAATAATGTCTCCTTGTTACTTTGCAATCTGTGTGAGCCTTTACTGAAATTTTGTGAGGTCATTTATTTCAATTCTTTAAAGGACAGTCCAGGAAATGTGGAAATCTTGCCTAGACCCCAACCACCAGTAACAATGTAGTTGCTAGGATTCCACTGAAAAGAATAAGCAGAAGAGACAGTTCTTAGTGTGGTGTAAATAAGAGCAGAAAATAAAATATTTCTTTACTTAAGGGTTATGTTCACCTTAGACCATTTTGGGTTTGTGGGTTTGGGTAAAAAGACACAATTAACTGTTTGTATTAAAGGGTCCCATGAGGCCAAGCCCAGGGACCTGGGCCCAGGGTGGGCACTCTAGTGGTCTAGAAAGCAACAGGGCAGATCCCCGGCCTGTTTGCCAGGTTCCATGAGGACACACCATGTAATTTAGGTAAATGATTTCCTGCAATAAAGGTGACCATGAGTAGAATAAAGCCAAACTATGCCTGACAATGAATTTAAAACAGGGATTTTACCTTTAGGTGTTTTTGTTTTGTTTTGTTTTTGTTTTTTTTGGTGGGGGGTGCAGAAAAAGAAAGCGAATAAGAGGTACGAAAAAGAAAAGGGGGAGAAAATGAAAGAGGAGAAGAAAAATTTAGAGAAACATAGTAGTTGTGTGTATACAGCTCATGAATATAAAAGACAGTATTGATTGGAAATACAGTCTTCCCTTTCCTAAATGCATGCAAATATCGAGTTATTTTCATTTGTGAGTTTAGGTGGTATCCTATGCGATGAGGATACTCTATCTGCACTGCACAAATAATCTCACTATTAAAATTAGAGAGCTTTCCCTCATTCGTGGGAGGCTGGAAGGGGGTACCTAGGAGAGAGGTAGAAGGCAGGTGGATGGGAAGAGGAGGTGGATAAATCTGTTTACAGGGAATTTGAATGTATCATCTGTCTGTGAAAAAAACTTTTAACACTCTTCCTGAAGATTAATCTTGGGGACTAGAACAACAGTCTTCTTCCGTATGCCAAATCAGGCCCATGTGTAATGGTTGAAAACTTGTCTCATCAATGGGAGTGGCTAGGAGGCAGAGAACAAGTGACATGGTTAACTGCTACTCATAAGAACCATAAATGCTATTTACATTTTTCCAATCTACGTCCATGGGCTCTATGCCTATAGAATCTGCAACTCCATTCTATGTGCTTTTATATCACCTTAAATCTACATTCACATGTGTATTTTAAAAACAGTTCTTGAAGTATGTAACTCAGACACATACTTCAAGAACTGTTTTTAAAATTTTTAATGCATGTGTATTTGCATGTATATTATGTTTGGTATATGTGTATGCATGTTCAAATATGTCTGCAGATGTGTGTGGAGGCCAGATTGATATCAGGTATTTAAGTCAACAGCTGGGATTATAGGCAGGTGTCAATCCTGCCCAGCTTTTATGTGGATCCTAGGGTTATGAATTCTGGTTCTTATACTTACATAGCAATCACTTTATCAACTGAGACATAGTCTGAATTCTGGTTTTTAAATATATTGTTACATACTTAATTTTATATGTTTAAAATCAGATGAAATATGTGATCTAAAATGTACTTACCCTCATAGTCCCATAGTGAATAATTCATATGAGAAATAAGGAGCCAGGAATATTGGTGCATGCCTTTAATCCCAGCACTCAGTGGGGCAGAGCCAGGTGGATCATTGTGAGTTCAAAGCCAGCCTAGTCTACAAAAGGAGTCCAAGACAGCCAAGGCTACACAGAGAAACCCTGCCTCAAAATAAACAAACAAACAAAGAAAAGAAAAAAGAGAGAGTGAAGAGTGAAATACAGACAGGAATGTATCTTTCATCAAGACTATTACTGAGATAGGACTTATACTTTCTGATTTAGGGGCATAGCCAATCCTAGGGCACTATTTCCAAGGTATAAAGATCTAACCATATGGAACAAAGAGTGATGACTGTCTATATTTTCCTTGGCTTAAAAAAAATAACACACTGAAAATTTTAAAGTTTTTTGCACAGGCTGGGATGTTCACTAGCAAATCAGGTACGAAGTTCTATCCCTAGCACACAAACATACGAAAATAGCACACACACCATATACAGCATACTCTGTACACACACACACAAACACACACACCTTCCATTGGAAAATGAAATCTTCTAACCTTATAAGGAGGTTTTAGATGTAGTCTTTGAAAAATACTCCAAGAACACATCTTTATTTGGAAAAATAGTGTGCTTTCTATGTTTTTCTAAGAAATCAAATATTTCTAGAAAGACAACTTGAAAAATGAGAAAGCAGCTTTATTTGAGGGAGATAGCACATGTAACAAATTTTCTACATTTTTAAAACCTAAAATATTTAGACTTCACAACTCTTGTTTCTTCAATGTATTATTCACACCCACGTGAAATAAAAATCCTGACTTGAATTTAGAGAACTCTGTGTAATAAATTTGATTTGCCTTTTCCTGCTTTGATGGCCTTCTTTTGTCATTTATGTGTTGTAACGCAAATATTTACATGTGTTTACAGATGTACACACCAGCTTATGACATAAACAGTAAATTTCCCTTAAATAAGACTACAGGACATTTATCAGACATCTGACATACAGATTTATATAATAATGGGTATGAGGTACTAGCAGCTGTCTCACAGGGAAGAAATGTTAGTGAGGTGGAGGAGTCAGGTTTCTCCAGTGCTGTGAGTCTCCTCCACTGCAGGGCTCCCCAGCTTTCACTGTGAAAGCTGAGCAATGAAAGCTCTCATGAAGAGTCAATTGGAGGACAATGTGGGAGTGAGAATGTAAACCTCACTGCGTGTTCCTCCCAAACTTAGCTTCTGCACCTTTGCCTGACATAGCTAGGAGAACAGCTCTATCAAGACTTCAGAATTAGCCCTGTTAAATTCTTTCCTATATAAACTCATGAGCAGCAGAAGGAAAATAGGAGAGAAGTTCATCTCCCTGGAAACAGAACCCTATGCAGAGCCTTCTGTTAATGTACCTATTTCCTTCACCAATATAAATGAGTGAGAAGAGTAGCTCAGGCACCAAACATGGGCTGGAAATCTTGTTTATCTGCCTTTCTGATATTTTGGGCAAAATACTGTGAAGGACCTAGTCCCCTCAGATCTGTTATCTGTGCAATGAGGATGTGATGGCTGTCTTTCAGGAGTGTTGTGCCCATTATATAAGATGATCTACAGAAAATCCTCAGTCATATTTCAAGTACTATGTACTATGTACATATGTAGCGCTATTTAGCATACTTTTTATTTCTACCATTACCACTACTGTTATTTAGCCTGTACTCCTTCTAAAAAAAAAACCTAAACGTTGGTCAGTGAACTCGGATGTCAGATTAACAAATGCCTCTCTGAGATTCTGGAAAGGTGGTACCTCTTAAGGGAGATGAACCCTCCTGTGCTAAGAGCGTATTTCTAGATAGACGCTGCCAGCAAACTCATCCAAGATTTTCTGGCAAGAATTATGTTTCTGAAAATTTTATCAACATGTACTACAATCAGAGCTTGTTAATCAAACTGTTATCAAAATTTGTATTTAAGCACATAGCATCATTTTCTAGTGTATTAGTATGTATGCTTGTTTTTGTTTAAAGTGCTCGTAGGTCAAGAAAGCTTGGGTCCCTATCTCATTCTAAGCTGGCCACACAGTACAATCAGATGTCATATGTTTGAGACAGTCACCATAATATTAAAATAATGATTTAACTTAGTGTAGTGTAGCTTCCTTTTCAGTCTTATGGAGCTTTAAAGTATAGATGATTGTCATTAGCAGCAATTAGATTTGTGACCATGACATTTTTCAAATGAGTCTATGTCAAAGGAAATTAACTCAAAGGCTCCTTCTCTGACTATATTCTACCATCTTTGCTACAGCATTGACAATAGGAGTTGGCTTGATTCCATGACACAGTACACTGTTACACTCACTATGGCTTCCTTCTGCATTCAAGAAGAAAAATCAGCATGAAAACATACAAAGGGTCCCATGTGCGAAGCAGTTGAAGTCCTGAGTAAATATGTGTTGTTGATGGGAACACTTCCATGTTAACAAGCCCAATGCTTCAGACTCATGGGAACTGTGGTGCCTTCTCCAATAGGAGCACAGATGTTGACAGTGTGTGTGTGTGTAGAAAATACTGAGAAAAATACCAACTGCAACTTGTCCCAGCTTCTGCTTTCTAGATATTTGTGGCCTAGTTTGTTCCCCCTACAGAGACTCCCTACCAAGATTAACTAAACCTACCTCCCTATTCAGCTGTATACAATGACCCAAATCCTTGTTAATACCATAAACCTGCCTCTTCAATTTAGATGTATAAAACAAACTTGCTGATTTTCTGGACTGCTAGTATGTTTCCATCAGAGTGAATAGCCCACCCAATCCAACATTTCCTGTGCATGTGTCTGTGTAACTTTCTTTTCTTCATGAATCTCATCCCAATCAGGTCCCTTAGGCCATGCAGGTCATACCAACCAGAGAAATGTGAAAATTTGGATCAGGTTGGATCTAGCTATTTTTATTAGACGTATGAAATGTTGATAGCTTCTGTTTTGATAATTTAAGATTTAAAACTGCTAGTAATTAGTGCTACAGTAATTAGTAAACAGTAATTTTAAAATGTTGCAGTATTTATTATTACTTAGGGAGTAAGAGTGGTCATCATTCTGTATTCATTATTAATAAAATGACACTGAAAACTTGTAACAATGTTTTTTATATCCTGAATATATCATAATTTAAAGAAATTTTAACAATTATTCTTTAAGTTAAAGCATACTGTTCACTTAAATTATTCTTGAAGCATTTTGATCTAAGGAACAGGACTGTTAGTAGATGTTAATGAGTCAGATCCAGGAAAAGGAAATGACTATATAAATAGTTGTAAAATGTTTATAAGAGAGAGGGAGGACCTATCATATGCACAACACTGTAGCTAGCATTAATTATAGTTGTCACATCCTTTCCACAGATGGGTAAACTGAGGCATAACTGGTTTAAACAGAGCAGCAATTCACATCACTGTTGAAATCTACCATGTCACAGCAAGAACTATTATTCTCCATGCCTAAATGCAAAACCTCCAAGTTAACCCATAGCTTTTATGTATAAATGAGAGGGACTGTGTGTGTAAATAATATGTGTAAATGAGACACCAGTATAACCTGTCTTATCTGTACCTGCCATATGGCTTATCCCCCTGCCATAAAATATATATTTCTGAAATAAGTCTTGCTTTTCTGTACTTTTGGAATGGTTGTTGACTTTAACGTTGGCAAAAAAAAAAAAAATGTAATTGCATGTCTCTACAAATCTCATTTTAATAAACTTAGAACCAAAATGATTGACCCTACTTTAAAGTACCAACATATGAAATTTAAAATAATAACATCTTTTTTCAGGAACCAAGTAATTTAGACTTCTTTCAGAATATATGAGAACTATAAAAAAAGTTTCTTACATCGGCAATATATGTTAATGCTGGAACCCCAGGAGACTTCTCCATACACAAAATGACATGTCTTATGAAACAAAGACATCTGAACTGTCAAGTAGAAGGTCTTAACGTATGTGAGTGACTGGGCTGGGTGCTGTGTGACACTTTCATAATTTTTTTTAAAGATCCAATCACCATTTTCCCAAGAGATCCTTCCATATTTTGGCTTTGGGGCATAGTGTCATTCACTTTTAACAGTGACTTCAACTGAGGCAACCTTCTGAAAATATTTAAGGCAAATGTTTATAAGTTTTTAAATTTTCCTAGTATACAAACAGGCCTTGTGTGCAGATCTGGCTGTGCCTCTTAGAAGTGGTACTTGATCTTTTCCAGTGTGAGCAGTAGACAGGGCCACTGGTTTTAACAAGCTTCTCTTATCATTTATATACATATTTAATAGTCACATTGCTTTATATTGGATTTTTTGTCTAATTAAAGAAAATATCATTTCCACTCTTCCTGCAAAGATTTACATGTATTCATTTCATGGTGACAAAAAAAATGAATAAAGAGAAAGCATGAACAAGAGGAGGCACTTTCAAAATGTGGTGGAGGATCTCCTTCACTATCAAGATTTAATGAATTTCTGGATTCCAACAAATCTGCTTTGTGGCTCAAATATAAAAAAATTATAAAAATAATAATTGAATATAATTCTGCCTATTTGGTTTCTGAAGCAAGTGAGTTTAGAGGTACTATTCTCAGCATTTGAAGTATATGCAGATGTATAATAGAACGCTAATCGCCAATTAATACTACTGAGAAAATAACATACTTATTGTTAAAAAAAACTTGTCTCCTTTTAAGATTGCAGCTATCATGCCCACATCTCATTCCCTGCCTTCTTACATTTTCTAAAAGTATGACTAGTTTTGATATAATAATCTTATATCTAAGGATGTCTACTATAAATATTTCTTTATAATTACAGCTTAGACTACCTTAAGTTACATTACTCCAAATTTTAATTCAGAATTAATGTGCCTAAAATAAACCAGTACTTCATGTTCAAGTTAACGCATGATTTTAGTTGTTACAAACGATAATGAAAACACAGGTGAAGCTAACTCTATTCTGTCAAGCGAACTGCTATCTACTTTCTCTTATGAATCTACTTTCTCTTTCTTTTGGATTAAACCACTGCACATGTATGACAGGTCCAATTTCCAGACAAAACCCCTTTAAGACCGAAAGTCTAATAAGAGCACAGGAAGATGTGAGAAACTGCACAGTGACAGAGAACCAATGACATCATGACCAAGCTAGTTCATGACTATTTGTTAACCTAACTGGCCACAGAACAAACATAAACATTTAAAATCATGGTAAACAGAGAAAAGGAAAATGGGCTTAAAATAAAGAAAGAAAACTACACTACCTGCATATAACTCAGTGAGCAAAGCTAAGCTTAACTTTATGGAATTCCAAGAGTGGAAAGCTTTAACTATGGCAGAGTTAGCCTTCTCTTTAACCATATTATCTTGAAACAGTACCATTATGGCTAAAGTTAAGTGCTGTGCAAGAAGTATGTAGCTTACCACCAGACTCCTTAGCATAGAACATAAAGCCTTATAATGCCAGTGCTCAAAGAAGAACTTGAGAGACCTCATGTCTAAAGGTCTTAGATTAAATAAACCAAGATGTGATATTATTTATTGAAGGTTTGAGAACTAGTAGTTTTGTGAATGCTGTGGTGAGAAGGAGGGAAAATATGAAACAAGTCAGGTAGGATAAAAGGTTTAGAAGAATAACCTCCCAATACTATACACATCAATGTACACATCCATCATTCAAAGCACTGGCCAGAACTTTTGCATAGATGAAATAAAAGAAAATTTAGGAAAGATTTTCTTGTTAAGTAATATTCAGCATGCCTAATCTAAACTTCTGAACCATGCAGCCTTAAACAGAGTTTAGCATGGTTAACCATATATGTGTGAGCAGAGGCTTATATATGACCACTTCTAGGTCAAGCTTCTTGCTGCAGGCCTGGCACTTAAGGCATCAACTGATACGGGCAGTTTTAATGTAATGAATCAGTTCCTACCTCTACATAGTCCTTGGCATGGCCCCAGTCTCGTTTGGCATCCAGATTTCCCAAACTGAAACATTCCAGTTGTCCAAGGTAAATCTTAGCTACTGACCGGCTAATTTTTCGAGTAACAAAATTAGCTCCTAAAAAGAGAGACAAAAGATGTATTGTCAGTAGAGTACATTTGACATTTAACAGTATCAGCCTCTGGGCATTTCTTTCATCCCATCTCCCCCCTAAAATAATAATATAAAAAGAAGAACGATCATTAGCTGTCATTTAGACAAGTTAAGAAGCTCTAATTCTAAGTGTCATATCAGTTCTACTTTCATAACAAACATTTCTTCTTTGGAGGATGTCTTAACATTCCTAATTTGCTGTTTCAATGTGTAACCCAGGCTTTAGGCCAAAGAAAAGCTATTGGAATGCCAGTTTTTAAACAGAAAATTCTAAAGGGTTGTATAAAGGGAAATGCCAGAATGGAAGACAGACATCTAAGACCACCCTGATTTTTTTTAAACACAAACACCATATATTTCTATTAATAAGGTTATTTTGGGGCCCATGGGAAGAGGGAGGAAAGTAACCGTTCACAGGGTAAACCTAGTTACAGGAAAGCCAACAGGAATGTCTTTGGGCTGCCGTTCTCTTAACAAAATAAGTGGTGCTGACTCTCATCCAGAAACCTGAACATCCATCCAAATATAAAGAAGGAGACAGTTCCAAGTCAAGAGTTCCTCTGTACCATACTTACTGCAAAGACATTTTCCACTTTTACGTAAATGGTATATATAAAACTGGGCATCTGAATTTTGTACAAATATTTTTAAATGTTTGGATGAAATGTAGCATTATTTGAAAAAATAAAAAAATGTTTTTTGTTTCTTAGTAATGATGCCTATCTACCTTTATTTTATTATTTCTTCTTTACCTATTCTTTAAGATATGGAGTCTCCACAACCAAGTCTTTGGCAGAGGGTGGGAAGTAATAATAAAAATAGGGGAAGTTAGTAAGACTTGGGGAGAACAAGAGCTCCACAAAGACCAAACTGAGCAGGGCACAGGGGTCTTATATGAGACAGTTTATCCAACCAAGGACCATGTATGGAGATGGCCTAGAACCCCCGCTCAGATGTGGCCCATGGTAGCTCAGTGTCCAATTGAAGACCCTAGTAAGGGGAACAGGGACTGTTTCAGTCACGAACTCGATGGCTGGCTCTTTGACCCTCCCCCATACACGCCAGGGAGTAACAGCCTGGCTAGATCCCAGGGGAGGACATTGCAGCCAGCCCTGAGGAGAGAAGATAAACTGGGGTTGGATGGAAGGGGAGGAGGTCCTCCCCCGTTGGTGGACATGGAGGGGGTGGGGAGGAGATGAGGGAGGGATGGGGAGAGTGGGATGGAATGAGGGAGGGGGCTACACCTGGGATGCAAAGTACCTAACCTGTGATTGATATAAAAATAAATAAATTACATTTAAAAAAATAAAAAAAGATATGGAGTCTCAAATTGGATATGGTGGTTCCTAAGCCAGTTTCTTTGGGGAACATAAGGGATATTTGTAAATGGATTTTCTAAACTTTGGAAAGACATAGACTACAAGTTCAAATAGGAGCTCTAAACACAATGTTGTATCATTAAAAGTACCATGAGAATGTCATAGAAAACCAAATGCTTAAATAGATCCAGCACTGCATGGGGCATTAAGAAAATGAAGATGGGTGAAGTGGTACATAGCTAAAATCGCAGCACTCAAGAGGTGGAGAAAGGAGGATTTAAGTTTGAAGTCAGCTTGAACATAACAAAAGATCTTTTCTGACAACAACTAAAGAAATCAAACTTTCTACTTTCCACAGCATTTAACAAAACACAATGGTCCACCAAAAGAGGCCTTGTCAAATAAAAACATTTAGCAGAAGGGGTTTTAAAAATATTAATATTCTACTAGCTTGCCATACATTTAAGTTTGTAATTAAATCAAATACAGGTTTATATCTGTCCTCACTGTCAGGACTAAGCTATCATATCAAAGCATATGAGTATAACAACTGATACCAAATTAATAGGGTAGGTTCCCAATATAAATTAGTGAGACTTTTCTATTATCATTATATTGCTTTTCTTTTTTTATTACTTTTCTTATTTAAAATTTTTATTAATTACAGTCTATTCACTTTGTATTCCAGCTTCAGTCTCCTCTGTCATTCTCTCCAACCCTACCATCTCTCCATCATTTCCTCCCATGCCCCTCTCCAAGTCCACTGATAGGGGTGGTCCTCCTCCCCTTCCATCTGACCCTAGCCTATCAAGTCTCATCAGGACTGGCTGCATTGGTCTTCTTCTGTGTTCTGGTAAGGATGATCCCCCATCAGGGGGAAGTGATCAAAGAGCCAGCCACTGAGTTCATGTCAGAGACAGTCCCTGTTTCCCTTACTAGGAAATCCACTTGGAAACTGAGGTGCCATGGGCTACATCTGTGCAGGGTTTCTAGGTTATCTTCATGCATGGTCCTTTGGTTGGAGTATTAGTCTCAGAAAGGACCCCTGTGTCCAGATTTGTTGGTTCTGTTGCTCTCCTTGTGCAGCTCCTGTCCCTTCCAGGTCTTTCTATCTCCCCCTTCTTTCATAAGATTCCCTGTACTCTGCCCAAAGTTTAGCTATGAGCCTCAGCATTTGCTTTAATACCATGCTTGGTAGAGACTTTCAGGGGCTCTCTGTGGTAGGCTCCTGTCCTGTTCCCTATTTTCTGCCTCTTCTGATGTCTATCCTGTTTGCCTTTCTGAGTGAGGATTGATCATCCTACCCAGGGTCCTCCTTTTTTTATTTTTTTATTATTAATTACATTTTATTTAACTCTGTATCCCAGGTGAATCCCATTCCCTCATTCCCTCCCAATCCCACCCTCCTCCCTTGTCTACTCCCTGCCCCTTTCCAAGTCCACTGAGAGGGGAGGACCTTCTCCCCTTTCCTCTGGCCCTGGTTTATCAGGTCTCTTCAGGACTGGCTGCAAAGTACTCTGTGGCCTAGGAGGGCTGCTCCTCCCTTGCTGGGTGAGGAGGTCAAAGAGTTCATGTCAGAAATAGTCCCTATTTCCCTTACTAGGGTATCCACTTGAATACTGAGCTACCATGGGCTACAGGCAAGCAGAGGTTCTAGGTTATATCCACCCATGGTCCTTGGTTGGAGAAACAGTCTCATATAAGACCCCTGTTTCCGTGGTCCTTGTGGAGCGCCTATCCTCTCCAGATCATATTAACTCCCCCTTCTTTCATATGATTCCCTGCCATCTGCCAAAGGTTTGGTTATGAATCTCAGTTTCTGCTTTGATACACCACTAGGTAGAGTCTTTCAGGAGCCCTCTGTGGTAGGACCCTGTCCTGTTACTTGTTTTCTCCCACAGCCCATTTGTCTTTCTTTTTTTTTTTTAATTTTATTAATTTATTTTTTTGTTATCAATCACAGGTTAGGTACTTTGCATCCCAAGTGTAGCCCCCTCCCTCATTCCCTCCCACCCTCCCCAACCCTCCCTCATCTCCTCCCCGCCCTCTCCAAGTCCGCCAACGGAGGAGGACCTCCTCCCCTTCCATCCAACCCCAGCTCATCCTGTCCCCTCAGGGCTGGCTGCAATGCCCTCCCCTGGGATCTAGCCAGTCTGTCACTCCCTGGCATGTATGGGGGAGGGTCGAAGAGTCAGCCATCAAGTTCAAGACTGAAACAGTCCCTGTTTCCCTCACTAGCGTCTTCAGTCCAACACCGAGCTATCATGGGCCCCATCTGAGCAGGGGCTCCAGGCCACAT
>CM053760.1:54274730-54319932 GCA_028658305.1 Pachyuromys duprasi
ATATCTGCTCTGATACATTGCTACATTGACCCCCCCCCCCAGAGGTCCTCCTTGGCATGCTCCTGTCCTGTTGCTTGTTTTCTCCTCCACTCAATGTCCATCCCATTTGTTCATCCAAACGAGCATTGATCATACCAACGTGGGTCCTCCTTCCTGTATATCCTCTCTAGGTGTGTAGATTTCAGCGTGACCTTCCTATCCTATAGGTCTATATAAGTGAGTATATACCATATGTTTCTTTCTGCTTTTGGGATCCATTTGTCTTTCTAAGTAAGGATTGATCATCTTACCCGGGTCCTCTTTTTTGTTTATCTTCTTTAGGTGTATAGATTTCAGTATGTTTATCATATCTTATAGGTCTCCTTTTTGCTTAGCTTCTTTAGGTGTACAAATTTTAGTATGTTTATCCTATATTATATGTCTAATATCCACTTATAAGTGAGTCTATACCATACATGTCTTTCTGCTTCTGGGATACCTTACTCAGGACGATCCCTTCTTCTTCCCACCATTTGCATGCAAATTTCATGATTTCCTTGATTTTAATTGCTGAGTAGCATTCCATTGTGTAATTGTGCCACAATTACTGTATCCATTCCTCAGTTGAGGGACATCTGGGTTGTTTCCAGATTCCGGCTATAATGAATAAAGCTGTTACGAACATGGTTGAACAAATGCCCTTTCCTTATATACTTGGGCATCTTTTGGATATATGCCTAGGAGTGGTATAGTTGGATCTTGAGGAAGCACTATTCCTAATTGTCTGAGAAAGCACAGACAAAAAAGATTGATTTCCAAATTGGTTGTAGAAGTTTACATTCCCACCAGCAATGGAGGAGGGTTCCCCTTTCTCCACATCCTCTCCAGCATGTTGTCACTTGAGTTTTTTATCTTAGCCATTCTGATGGATGTAAGGTGAAATCTCAGGGTCATTTTGATTTGCTTTTCTCTGATAACTAAGGACATTGAGAATTTCTTTACGTGTTTCTCTGCTATTTGATATTCCTCTATTGAGAATTCTCTGTTTAGCTCTGTACCCATTTTTTTATTTGGATTACTTGATTTGTTGCTGCTTAACTTCTTGAGTTTTTTATATATTCTGAATATTAGCCCTCTGTCAGATATAGGATTGGTGAAGATCCTTTCCCAGCCTGTAGGCTGTTGTTTTGTTCTGATGACAGTGCTAAAACCATCCTGTATAACAACAGATCATCTGGAAGTATCTTCATCCCTGATCTCAAGCTGTACTACAGAGCAATAGTAACAAAAACTGCATGGTACCAGCATAGAAACAGAATGATGGATCAAAGGAATCAAATAGAAGATCTAGAAATAAACCCACACACCTACAGATACTTGATTTTTGAAAAAGAAGCCAAAACCATCCAATGGAAAAAAGTCAGTACCTTCAACAAATGGTGCTGGTCTAACTGGATGTCTACATGCAGAAAAATGCAAATAGATCCTTCACAAAACTATAGTCCAAATGGATCAAAGACCTCAACATAAAACCAGACACACTAAATCTGTTAGAAGAAAAAGTGGGAAAGAGCTTTGAGCTCATTGGCACAGGAGACAACTTCCTGAACAGAACACCAACAGCATAGGCTCTAAGATCAACAATCAATTAAACAGGACCTCACAAAATCGAAAAGCTTCTGTAAAGCAAAGGACATTACACTGTTTTTCAAAGTCCAGAGGAACATCTGACTTCATTTGACTTACCTGCCACCCAGAATAACCTGAGCACTCACTTAGCATTAGCATTAAACTGAACATAACACCTGAAGATAAATAGGCGTGGTCTACTGCCAGGCAATGCAGAAAGGAGAAGTGGGTCCACGGATCCAAGCTGAAGGATTTATCTTTAGATTTGCTTATTCTAGACACTTCATATAATTCTTTTGTGATTGTTTCTCTCATTTTGAATAACAGTAAAGTTTATACATGTTGTAGCTTGAATCAGAACATTATAACTTTGCTTATGTTCTTCTCTAGGAGAACAATATATTTTATTTGCAGGTAGACGCTGAGTTGTTTCCATTGTTTAGACATTGAGTTGTTTCCATCATTTAGACACTGAATTGTTTCCACAGTTTAGCCATTGTGAATAATGCTGCTATGAACATTTATTTACAAGTTTTTGTAGGGACACATGTTTTAATTACTTTTGGGAGAATTCCTAGGGCTGGAATTGGTGGGTCATACAGTTGCTGTATGGTTAGCCTACAAGAAGCTGTGGACCATTTTCAATGAGGCAGAACTACTTCACTTTCACTTCAGTGAAACAGGGCTCTGGTTCCTCTGTATTCTCCCCAACAGTCAATATTTACTGCAGCTGCCTCACCAGGTACTGGATTTGCTTTGATCTCTCTATCTCTAAAAACTATTAAAATCAACAATCTACATTTTCATGCTTACTAGATAACCGTATATCCTCTTTAGAGAAAGTTTTAGCGGGGTTCGTAATCTTTTAATTACAGAATAACAAGGGTTGGATCAACGTACTCAATATGAAAATATTTTCTCACTGAGTACACTATCTTCACTCTTTCCATGGTGCTCCTTGAAGCATGTATTTTGTTGGTGCTGGTTTTTGTTTTTTGATGAAGTCTAAATTGCCTATATTAGCTTGGTTATATGTGACACAGTAATCCTACTCAAGCCTTTGTCCAATATAAAGTTGTGGAGACATTTATATTTTCCTTTTTGTATTTTATCTGTTTGTCCTTATATCTGGATTTGAACTATTACTAATCTCAAATCTGGTCTAATGAAATGGCTCAGCTTTTATCATCTGCATGTAGATACCTAGTTGTCTGGCTCCCTACTGGAAAAGTAATTCTTCTTTCACTAAACTTGTATTTTTCTGAACCCCATGTTTAATTTTGTAATCAAATGTGTCACTAATTAAATTCAACATCAAAATGATTTAAAATATGTCTTTTCATTGTTACTCTGTATCAGACGAATACTAAGTCTTTAGGACATAATCATATAAATTAACAAAATGGGGTATGGGACATTTTAACAACTATCCCAAATGTCAGGTGAAGGTAAAGGAGCTCTGTGAGGCTGAGGACCTGCCAGTGGGCAGGAGAAGTATCTTAGTCAATCCCCAGCCTGTCTCACTCTGTCCACAGAGGTCAGAAGAAAATGTTCCTCGGTAATTTAAACTTTCTTCTGTGATATCATTAGGCATATCAATATAATATCCTTGTAGTCACATACCTTTTAAACAAAATTGAAGGAAAAGAAGTGACAAAAATCAATAAAAACGCATTTCCTAAATGACTAGTATTAAACCAAAGTCAAATGATTACCTTCCATACATGAAGAGTATACTGACTGAAATTAATGAATTTGATATTTTTCATGCATATATGTGGACAAAAATGCACCTGGGTACAATATAACATGAGAAAAAGAGGACAAGAAAGCCTAAATGTAAGGGGGTTAGGAAAAACCAAATTCAACTAATGGAAACAAGCTGAGTACGCATTATGATGTGTTCTGATAAAAGAGTAATTGTTCCTCTAGCTCTAATTTTGTCATGGATTTTGTTTTGTTTTGTTTTGGATGGTAGACATGTACATAAAATCTATTGGATACTGAAAGTGTAAGATGAACATGAAGTCTCGCAGCTTCAATTCTGAATGCCAGTTCTAACTGCATAAGTTCAGTAAGTTGCATACACATTGAGTGTGATTAATTTGGATGTGTGATGTTTTTATTTCCAAGTTTTTTTTCTAAAGAATAGTTTTTAAAATAAAATGTCAGCTGCTAAATAACAATATATTTATATTCTACTTTTTAAAATTGCTTTTAAAACACACAATGTGATGCAAGATATTCCCTGACTCCCTAAAAGTAAAAATGTGATAATTCTTATCCTAGTATGCTAATCAAAACAACTGCATTTCAAAGGTCTGTTTTTTACAGTCCTAAAATCAGTCAATTAAGCCCTTAAGAAAGATCACAATTGTGAGAATGTTATAATATTTGCTATGTGAATGTGAATATATACACTGGATTTTATTTGCACATGAATACATTTATATGTAAAATTTTATCTGTCAGCATACAAATAGTATTTGAAGAAACTGTAGTTTCTCTCATAAAAATTTTATTTTGTTGCCCAATACTTCACTTAAAAGTTTTCTGAAGCTACATAAAGCACAAAGTTTGCAAATAAGAAGTTATTACAATTCATCCTGAACCCCACATGAACCTCTGGCTGGGGCCCTGAGTTTCCCCTGTGGTAATCTTGGGCCACCCCACTGAGAATTGCCTGGGCTGTGGCTTGGTGTAGACAGGGTGTAGAAAGAAGAGACACTGAGAAGGTCATGGCTGGCTGAGCATACTACTGAGATCAGAGAGACCATACCTCATTTCGCTCACCAAGCCTTGCCAAGAGCAACACTATTTAACTGCAGGTACTCTCAATCCAGCGGGCATGTTTAAAGGAATCCTGGGCTTGAAAGAAGACAATTCACAATGTGCGTTTTTAGGGAGAGTTACTATCTTTTTGGCAAGAACTTATAAATATGTGCTTAAAGTGCTGTTCAAAGAATTTTGCTACTTTCACCAAATATTCAGTACATTTCCACAGATAGATAATTTAAATTCATAAACCCTTAAGAGTTTCTTAACTTTGGTATTGTTGTCCTTGGGGCCAAATAACTCCTTTTCAGGGACTGTTCTGTGTATCCTTTAGCTTTTAGACCCTCAGCTGAGACAACCAAGGATTCTGCAAAGTTGCTAGCTTCTCTAAGGAGACAAAACCACTACCTTAGTCAAACAGAAAATCCCTAAAAAAATAAATGCTAAGCAATCAAAACAAATTTACATATAAAAGCAACCTTACCCACAGATATGCTATCATTTCAAGTCTTTCCACTCATTTTTTTTTGCACTAATCAAGCTCTCAGGGAACTGATGAATAAGAAATCTTTAATGTTGTATATCAAGGGTGAATTTTTACTTCTAAATTAGTGTGACTCTTAGTCTGGCTCTGTGAGGGGGGTTGGCAGCTTAGAGCACACATTTGGGAAACATCCATTTAGGTCTGAGACTGGCTGAGACCACCAAGAGGGAAGTGAACAATAAAATAAATGGTCCACAAACCAAGTTCACTGACATTGATCCATTTAGGGTCAGGCAGAGGAGAAGGAAAATCTACAAAGCCTGTGTCCAGGGAGTGTCCAAGAAGCTGCTATGTAATGAAAGAATCAGATGGAGAGGTGACCGCAGGCACAGTAGCCAAAGGTGACTGGAGCTTGGTCAGACATCTTCTGAGGAGGTTGGAAAAGCTCCTGGAGGGGATGGGACTCAAGACAGGATGAAGAGGTCTGTCTGGGAGAATCTGTCTAGTATGTTCCTACACTGTGGTGATAGGAAAAGAACAGCAGTCTAGAAATACCTCAGTGACAATAAACACTTTTTTGAAAGCTTTTGCTGCACAGCAAGAAAGTGGGTGCTGATCTCCAGGAAGGGCGAGAAAGTAACATTTGGATGCTGAAAGAGAAGACCCAGACCCAGCAGTGGCAGCAGGGGCAGTGTGAGCAAGAAAGTAAATTGAGAGAACTGAGAACCATTGGCATCAGAGTGTCAAGGAGGGAACTGGGAAAGGAGGAAGGCTCTCTGGATAGTTTATTCCAAAGCACCTGACAAAGCAGAGAACACACAAATGCAGGTATGCTGTGCACCAGCCATGACTGAAGGCTTCTAGTTGCTCTTGAAATCTAAAACACTCCCTTTTCCTACGGCATGATTTCTCTGCATTGTAACTGCTGCACTTCTCAAGCGCTCATAATCAAGCAGCTCTATATACCTGCTAGTGGGCCACACTAAGAGTAGTTAACAGTTTACAGACCACATCACAGGACACTGCTGTGTTCTTTCCCTTTTTGCCTAGCACTAGTGGGGCTGGCCTGACTCTACCAATCGGATTACACCATACTTTATTCCACAGGGACAGCCCAATTGTGTTGGCTCAAAGAACCCGTTCTCCTGCTATGTGCTGAGAGAGCAGTCGCAGCCAAGGTAGGACCTATATGAACTTTCCTTGAGTCTTTTTCAAAGAGCATGAAAAGAAAACCATTTCCTTCCGGAAAAGAGAATATGAAGGTATTGGGGACCCTAGCTTTGGCTTCACAAAAACAGAAAGCTTGAGAAATTCTCTCTCTCTCTCTCTTTCTGACAAGAGACAAAGAAGAAACACCCAGCAGACAACACCCAAGTTTCTGGCTCTAACTAATCTTAATGTCATTCTTACACTCAGAAAGCATCCATATAAACCTGTTTGTCTATATTTACTTAGTTGTCGTGCATAAATCTAACATGAGTTTTTGCATTTCTAAAGCTGGAGTATTAGAAAATTGAGCAATTCCACCTGGCCCAGGCCCTGAGGGTTTTCCTTTCAGCATTCCTGTCACTGCTGTTAGGTATTGTTGTTTTTTTCCACATTTCTTTCTTCCAAATCTCTACTAAAAATTCATATTTTCTAAACATAAATCCAGCCATAATACTCTTTCTTGAGTAGTCATAATGCCCACCAGGCTATTCTCATGTGACCTGTCACCCATCACCTTCCCAGTGTCTCCTCCCTACTCTGAGCCCTTTTAACAGTTATGACAAACGGCACAGATATGCCAACCATGTCTTTGTTTCCAGACACCACTAGACACCCCCTCCCCAGCAATAAAAAGTCTCTCTTCTTGTAGATATAGTCTGTTCTTGGAAGGAAAATCTGGGCCCCTTACTGCTCGACACTTCAGTTTATGTCTATGGCTATCCTGAGCTCTTCCCCAAGGGTGGAGCTGCTCTTCCTCTCAGCAGCACTTGCAAAGACTGCATGATCTTATATTCCTTGAGCTTTAGTTTCCTTATCCCAAGTTTTTAATGACAAGCATCACATTTGTCACTTTCAACAGTGGCAGGCATGGTATCTAACACATGATAGATGTTCAGTCACCCCTTTCTTAGCATGGAAAGGACACAGGCTATTCAGTGGTTTAATAACAAGAAATGTCTTAATAAAAGCAGCATATGGTGAGCCTTGTCATTTCTTCTGTAGTAGCTCCACTCAAAATTCTCAGGCATGCTTAAACTCTAAATAAGATATGCTTGTTTCTCAAAGCCAGACACACTTCAACAAATCAAAGTTGGGCCACCAATATCAGGCAACAACAACAATCAAATGTTGGCTATATCAGGCAGCTCCTGTCCCTTCTGAACACATGTAAATTTACTGTCTCCCTTCCTATGTGCAGAAATATCTACACAGGACCTTGACCTCTACTGGAAGTACTTAAGGTAAATCTAAACAAGAACTTCTTCATAAACACATTTAATAGAGCTAAGAATCAAAAGTTCCTGGAATTAATACAGAGATAGAAATATCATCTTGTGAAATCAATTCCTCTTTTTTTTCCAGGAATGACATTAGCATTAAACAAATGACTTAGCACATATCATTTCATATTTGTGGTTTATTTTAGAATTCATATAACTATTTCACAGAATGACAGTGTTTATACATTCAGTTGATATGCTCAAACTTAAACCTCTTTGATTAAAATTTCATTTTAGCTTCTATCCCAACTCAGAAGTGTAGTGACATTTAAGAAGTAGAGCAGGGGCACTTTACGTGAATTTCATGTTCAAAGTAACTGTAAAGAAACAGCGTTGGCTTATAGCCATCCCAGCATGAAGAGTGCAAACTAAGAAAATCTCCAAAAGGCCTCTGGCTCAAATTCTTTATCTGATAGGAAATTAGAACAAATGTCTATAAAATGAACAACTGTGTCTCCTTCTACAATAATTCTGTTTAGCTCTATCGATATGGTTTTCTTGTTCTTCCCTGTCACAGAGGGGTAAATGCACTCAAAATCCTGAAGACAAATGAGTACAGCGGGCATTTATTCACCCAAGGAAAGCGAGCAGCATTACACCTTCTGCTGTTACTGTTGCTGGTAAGATTACTTGGGCTTTGATATTTTTTTTTAAAGGAGGGTTTGATTCTAAGAGCAAGAATAATTATAAATTAAGGCTAACCAGTAAGTAGTATTGACAGTCAAATTGTTGATATGGAGTATACGTGTGCATGTGTGTGTTTGTGTGAATAATCAGAGAACAAAAAATACAAGGAAGGGAATTTAAGACATTACTACTTGCTACATAGTCTTTTTCTTATACTATCTTGTACTCTTTCTTGAGGTATCCACTCTTTAGGCTTCCCATTCAAAGGCATAAGAAGTGAGGAATGTATAGGAGGCTGCATATGTATGTGGGCAAAGCAGTAACAGGAGCTGTAACAAGTGAGTAAAAGAGAAGGCTTCCTTTTTGGAAAAAAATTAAGGAGGAAACATAACTGACAAAATAAAATAACATCTGTAAATGTTTTTAGGACTTGCAGACATCAAGGTATGCAAAGGTTTAAATTCAGACCATCCTACACAGCCTCATGCCTTGAAGACATGGTTCCCAGCTGGTGGTACTATTTTGAGAGGTGGTGGGAACTTTGGGAAGTGAAAACTAGCTGGAAGAAATAAGTCACTTGGGCTGGGTCCCTGTCTTGTCCTGCCCCCTTCCCATGCTTCCATTCTATAGTCTGCCTCTCCCTCCACATACTTGTGCCTGAAACCAAAGCACATGGGGACAAGAAACCATGAACTGAATGCCCCAAAATCATGAACCAAAATAAATCTTCTCCAAATTTTTCCCATAGGTGTTTTAGTCATAGAAACAAGGAAGCTAACTAATACAGAACATAACACCCAAGAAAACAAATGCTCTATCTCCATCCCTCCTTCTTACGCATTCTATGAGCCTAGCATTGAATTTTAGAGTCTACACCAAGCTGCCACTTGATTTGCATGAAAGCAATGTCTGTGATTTGATATTCATCAAATCAGAATATTTTTAATGAAATCAGATTTTGCAATTATATAAATTTATGGTTTAAAGAGTTCTGAAAGGTTAAAGTACCTGTTTGCCAGCATATCATTGAGATGCACAGGATACTTTCTGTAAACCAAGTACCATGACACAGAGCTGTTGACTACTGACACACCTAGTCCTTGGACACCTTCATCCCTAGTTTCTGTGTCAACTATATAATAAAATTGAGGTGAAAGATTTGTTTTTATAGTCTATCATCTTACTTTTTCACTAATGCTAGTTAAAAACATGCTAGCACATGTTAATATTTAGAAAAGCTAATTAGGACTAAAACAAAGCTTATATGGGAAAACAAAGTGTAACAGAAGGGACAGGTTACACCTGTACTGTAATTGCTCCCCCTCTCAAATTCATGATCTCTTCATTAATTATTATTGTTACATGTAGGTACAGATGCATACATATTTACATGTATATTTATATAGCCTACTGAGTTCATTTAGCATTGCTCCTACAATATGTGTTCAAATCTGACCACTTGGAATTCAATAACCTACAGGGGGGAAAGCCTGTCACTACAAAAAACTTGTACTTGCTCACTCAGCAGCCACTGACCACACGTAGTTCTGTATCTAGGGAACTTCCCTAGTGGAATTTCCTCTGTCTGTGTTGGCAGGTCAACTGGTGCTACGATTATGCTGGTGTATAGGCAACATTACTGTTGAGAGTTACTTCCTCAGTTGTATGCCCACAAGTTAGTAATCCTGAGTACACTTTGTGTTAGCACTTTTGGTTCCATTTTCAGCATTAAAAAAAAAATCTATCAGGTGCTTGGCAGCTCTGGGATAGAAGATTAATGAAAATTAATTTGCCATTAAAAGAAATTCTGAAAAACAACAAAAAGCCATCACTCATGAGGATCTTCCCCAACAAGACTATCTATAGAACAATAATTGGGAATTAAACAAGCTTCACACACATGACAGAAGCACAGACCACATTTCTAGCATGATATCCATTAACTAATTTCTACTAAAAAATTTGAAAAAGCTAAATGTTGATTTCTTTATTTATTATTCCTATTTACTGTAGTAATAGTAATGGAACCCTGGGCCTCGAGCATGTTAGGTAAGTACTTGCCATTGCACTATATCTCAACCTATATTATTCTGCAGTAGTAGTATTACCACTATTATTATATTTTAAGTTGTGAATAGGCACAAACTACATCTATTTCTCTAGGTAGCGATTTAGTAATGGTCATGACAGTGATGGTAATGTGCTAATAGCTTCACTTACACTACTTCCTTTAATGCTCATAACAACCCTAAGTGAAGTCTATTATCATCCAATTTCACAGATGAGTAAACCATAGCTCACAGAGGTTGAGAAATGAATACAAAGCCACTCCTTTAATAAGTGGTAGGGCCTGACTGAATCTGAGCAAGTGACTGGGTCTGTATCTCCACCTGGGGCAATTAGAAGGAGGAGAAGCTGAGGGTGTGTGTGGATTAGTGCTAGAGCAAGTGCTAGGAAAGCTTGAAGCCCTAAGTATTCTCAGCGCCTAATCCTAATCTTCCACAGCAACACTAAAAAGGAAAGCTCAGACTCAAACAAAAGTTTGAGAAGAAAACCCAATATGACATTTTTACTCAAAAGACAATGTAGAATAGCAGGGTACAAATGAACAGGGAAATGGGTAAAACAGGAATGAGGGACTCTAGTTATAAAGATGAAAGGAAAAATACTGAAGGAGGAAGTAGGAGGGCAAATTAACAATAACGATTTCTTAAAAAGTCATAAGGAAACATACTATTATTAACTATCTACCTAAACAATTTAAATAAAATTTCCCATCTACGCTGACCGCCTCTCCCAAGAGCCATGGACCGTATAACAAAAACCAACATCAGGAGTGAGAAGCCCTCTTGTGAGTTGTTTGTAATGACTGTCCAAGAGACTCCCAAACATTATAGGCTATTGCTTTTGCCCTTGGTTAGCCCCACAGAGGTCCCTGTTACTTAAGACAGCATGAACTACAGACACAGATCCTAGAGGCCCCTGAATTGAAGCTGGCCTAAAAACTACCTCCCTAAAGACAGGCTTTCATAGTACCAGAAGGCATCATGTAAGCTTCCCAAGGAAGGAAACAACGAATAGTTCTACCCAGCTATGACACTTATGAACCACAATAATGACCAACATGGCATTTTAACCTTAAAAGTGAAGTAGTGGCAAGCATATGTGGGCAGTAAGCAACCTCTCTCTAATTGGACTTACGACCCTTCAATATGAGGGAAATTATGCCTGGTACTGGAAACTCAAACAACTACCCAGGGCTAGTGAAGTCATACAGAGTGGAGGCAATCCTACAACCGCCACTTTGCTAAACCAGAATAATACCTAACTATATTCTAAATATTTGTCTTTATAATCAGGTGTGGTTGTGCATGCCTGTAACCCCAGCACTCGGGAAGGCAAAGGAAGCATATCTCTGACTTAGAGGCCAGCCTGGTCTGCAAAGCACTTCCAAGACAGCTAAGGCTACACAGCAAAACCCTGTCTCAGAAAAAAAAAGTCTTTACATGCATAGATAAGTGTAGTTATCACCCCTCATAAAGAAAGCTTCTCTCTGCAACAGATGGAGATCATTATACACACACACACATACACACACACACACACAACCAATCAAAATGCAGAGTTATAGAACCAAGTCCGAACTGATAGATTCACAGCACAACTATTGTACCTAAGGCTCAGAGATTATTATATAAGAGATTATAGGAGGCACAGGAACAAGAAGTTTTCAGCGAGATTATGTTTCCTAGAAGTATCAAAAGCTACATCCATGAAGTCTCACCAATATGGCTGTCTAAATGTGATTAGAACAAAAGCAACACCAGTAGACATACTAACATGGAAGGAGGAAAGCCCACAAGGCCTCAACCCTACACAAAGAACTACAGGCAACAAAAGAATGCTGAGAGCTGGAGAAAGTCTTCCACTGAGAAAAGCACACCAATGGGGTATTCAAAACCACATGGTCAATCCTAAAAACATGTACATACAAGTAATATTATATATACTTGGAGGGCTGTACTTATGCCTTTAAGAACATACACACACAATAACAATTAAAGAAAAAGAGGCCACAGTTTTGAAAGAGAGCAAAAGGGGTAGTGTAAGATGATATAAACACTCACACACAAGTTTTAAAAGTCAATTTAGCTTGAAATTTAAATCATAACTATGGGCACAGGACACAGGTCCATGGTAGTGTGCAGCGTTAGATTCCATACCCAGAAATGCAAAAACAAACAAATATATATCTATATGTTTCTCAAAGGTATATCCGAAAAGCAACATGGGCATTTCTTTTTTCTGGAATGTATATACTTATTACACTTATCTATACATATAGAGACTTTTTTTTCTGAGACAGAGTTTTTCTGTGTACCCTTGGCTGTCCTGCAAGTGCTTAGCAGACTAGGATGGCCTCGAACCTTATAATATATATTATAATATTATATATTATATGCAATATAATATAAAGCCTTATATTTTCACAAATGACTTTCATGGGCATCATTAATAAAATTACATGAATAGTTCTAAACAATATTTAGGAAATTCCTCAATAATATTTTATAGACAGCTTTGGTATCTGACCATTATTCTTTAATTCTGTTTTGTTTTGTTTTCTGCTTTCCTACTTCAAATAGAATTGGTTTACTTGTCAGAATCCCCTGTACAAAAGGCTTTTCCCACAATGAAAGCAATTCTCTACCACCACTTCCATTTTATAAATGTCTCCTGACTACGCTAATTCAGTAAATCCTATAGTCATAGATTTTGTTGCCTTCATTCCTTAACTATCTTACTCTTACTGATAAGTAAGGAGAATCCTACCACAGAGTTCTACAGGGTTTTACCTTGAAAGTAGAGAAGGAAAAGAAACGAATATGCTCCAAGTCATTGTTGTACATAGTAGAAAAGAAGAAAAAACAAGATTAAAGAAGGCTCAAGTATAAAGACACAGTGATAAGCTTTTTCCTATATTCTCCCTTTCTACCTGCAGAGTGGATAGAGCATGCAACCCTCATAATGTCCCTGTCAGGTATGGTCATCCTTCCACATGTAAATGAGGAAACTAAGGTCTGAATGAGCAACTTGTCAGAGACATGGAATTTTTAAGCAGTGACCTCCCTGAGCACACTGCCTGACTATGCTGCAGGGAGTTGTGATATCAGTTAACAGTTTGGTTTCAAACCTAAATGTTACATAAAAATTATGAAACATTACTGAAAAAACACTTTTGATTCAATTAGACAATACCATAAGTATCATCTTACTTAGTGGGAGGGAATATTTTGTTTGATGGTAATAACCACTTCCAGTTAAACAAGGATCACTTCAGAAGCCTTGCATGGCTAAGCAATTATACTCCATCTATCCACACAGAATAAGATGGGCCAGACAGCACTGTAACCCCCAAAGATGCATGTCATCTGTGGACTATCATAGTCTACACATACAATGGCAAATGAGATGATATCACTTTGTTCTCCAACCAGAAAGGCAAGATTAGTAGCCAACAATTAACGACTTGTGAACAGGCAAATGGTTGTTAAAATCTGTTATGGCCCCATGGAACTCCAGTAGGAGATTACTTCATCCCTGATTTCACAACAGGTAGCAATTGTTATCTCCCTCCCCCACTAGTGAGTTAAGGTTCTGCTACTCATCTAAGAAAAAAATTACAAGGTACATTTGATAAATAATATAAATAAAATATGTAGTTGATGGCACTGGCTTTCTTGTTTCTTGGTATTACTATAAGAGTGTGACTGAAATCTGCAAACCATAGCTCTATGGAGTATTCTACTCAAACATTCATACAAGGAGACAGGGTGCTTTCTAAGATTATATATTATTTTATCTCCTAAACACCAAAATGGCTATGAATTTTAAAAATTTTGAAGGAAAACTTTCATTTATATGAAACCTCTCACACCTTATTGCTGTAATTCTGTACAGGAAGAAATTACCTGCAGCTTGTTTTAATGGTTGTTTAATGACAAAAGTGGAGAGATTTTTGTTGTAGTTGTTGAAGGTAACTGCGAAAGATGAGAGGTCTTATGGATCAGCAGAAGGCTACAGTGAGAGCTCAGTCTTGCAGGACAAAATTACAACTCTGCTAACTGCTTCTCTGAACTGGGTCTGCCATGTTAAACTCAATGACCCATGGTCAGAACAGTCTCACATGAAGTTATAGAAACAAGAATTTCATTTTTGCTGGAGCTCCATAAAAGATTTCTACATAGTAAAAGCAGTGTTAAAAAATTATCTAATGTTTTTGTTTGTTCATTTTTGTTTTTAGAGAGACGTTCTTGCTATGTATCCCTGGCTGGTCTGGAATTCACTATGTAGATAAAGCTGACCTTGAACCAACAGAGATCTGCCTGCTCTACCTCCTGAGTGCTGGAACTAAAGGCATGTACCACTCTGTCCAATTCCAATATCTACTGTTATAAACGACTTTCAGATTTTTTTAAACTTTTATTGATTCTTAGCGAATTGCACATCGTGCACCCTAATCCCACTCATCTTCCTGTCCCACCATATCTGCCCTCCACCCTTGCAACCTCCTTTCACAAAAGAAAACAATAACAAAATCTTGCCGTGGAAGCTGCTGTGGGTCACATAGTAAACCCTTTTGCCCAAACAGCTTTACTTGCAAATGGTCATTGCATTGAGTCACTGGTCTGGTTTGAGGCCTCTGACTTCTGCTATGCTAACAACACTGGATCCTTCACTTGGATTACTCTTGCACATCCTCTTGTTGCCTTGTGTCATGGAGATCCTACAGCTCTGAATCTGCAGGACGGACCCCTTCACAGGCTCCAGAACTTTACAAAAGGGTAAATGTTCCTCCAAGAAGAGTTTTAAATTGAAGATGTAGGGCAGGGGGTTCTTAAGCTGAACGTGCATGCTATTTTGTTGGGTGGGTTTGCTGCTGTTTTGTTACAGGACTTCCTTATGTACTTTAAGGTGTGCAGCAGAATCTTTGGCATCTATCTATTTAGTAAATAGTAGGCAGTATCTCCAGATACTGGCACATGTTTCCCTGGAGGACAAAGTCACTCTCCCAACCTCTCACTTCCCTATCTCCATCAAGAGTATCAATCTGATAATTAAAGCCAAAAATAGCCAATCTACTTTAGAACAAAGCAAAAAGGAAACTATTTTATGATTTACTAAAACTTATATAGTTAATGTTGTATTGGAATGGCAGCTTAACATTTCTGAAGATTAATTTATGAAAATAGACATTTTACAAAACAGATACTTGGCAACTAAACAAATACTAAAGACTACTACTGAAAACCACAAGTTCATGAACCTTATAATGTCACTAAGGTGAATACTGTATTTAGCCAGATATATATGATTTCTTATGAAGCCCATATTTAGAGGAATGTGTTATATCATCTAAAAATGGCTCAAAATCCAAACAGTGGCAGCACACCATCCATTTGTGGGTAGTCCCAAACTGTTAATTATCTTAAGTACTTTATAAACTGGCTATTGTCTCATGACTCTTAATGCATTTTATTAGTTTTATTTCTTATTGACAACTTATTGATACTTAAGTCATTTGTTTCATATCATATTCATGTTTTATTAAAAATAATATTTTGTGGGCTGGAGAGATGGGCCAGTGGTTAAGAGCACTGCTGCCCTTTTTATAGGACCCAGGTTCAGTTCTCAAAACGCAGAGCGGCTCACAGCCATCTGTAGATCCAGTTCCAGAGGACCCAATACCCTCTTATGAACACTGAGGGCACCACGCATTCAAACCTGCTGGCCAACATCAGACTGTCTCAAACAAAAGTTGCTCCTGAGGTGCAACGACTACTTACAGTCTATGTAACTTCTACACATGTGCCAGACACACATACACCCTCTCCCACACAAAAACAGCTGAATACATTCATACCGATTTTTAAAATTCTTATATGCAGACTTCATACATGATCCTCCCCCAGGATAATTTTTAGCATCAGTTGACATGTTAGATTTAAGACCTTAGTTCCTTCACACATGAAAAAAAAAATAGGGTGACTGACCTGTATATTTCTCTCTCCCATAAATTTTGAGGGTATTTTTTAAATATTGGGTTACTTCCTAGGTCTTTCAAAAGTGTTATTGAATAATTTTAGTTTTAAAATGAAAAAAACAGAAGTATCCATGAATCTACCCATACATAGTAAGAATACATGCTAAATCAAGCAACCAAAATGTCTCCAAAAGAAGCTTCAGAGTGTTAACCCACCAGGTTGGTTCTTCTTAAGTTAGCCAGTGGATATAATGCTTTCGCTATTGTAATGCTTGTCAGTAAAGATGATGGAAACCAAACTACAACTCCTTGGCTCAGGAAAGGTAAGTGACAAAACACACAGTAAGATGAGCACAGGCCAGCCAAAAACAAGGAATTCTAGAGGAAGACAAGGTGGCTAAAATCAGAAAAGGAAGCTGAGTTACATACGCCATCCGTGCCATACATTATAGGTCTAATGGTAATGGAAAGGCAATGAAAAACTGGAAACTTCCTGAGATGAGAGAATATTCTGTCTAGCTAAGCAAGTGTCCTATTATTGCTTTCTGTAAACTAGAACCTAAGACCTCATGCATGACAGCTAGATAAGTTCTCTGCCATTGAGCTGTACCCCTAAGTGCAAACACCTTGTTCTTAAGCATTTAAAGACAGGACAGACTGGGAGGAGAGTGGAAGCACACTATCCAAATGGAACTGAATTCTTACTAAGGCCAGGGATGTCTGGGGATGAAGTCAGTCACTGTATGCTGCTCACCACTGATTAACTGGCAGCCAAGGAGTTAGGTACACTTACTCAAACTTCACCTCCTCGGTCTACCATCAACTGTAGAAGCAACTGCCAGGATAGCACCAAGAGTTTCCTATGGATAAAAGACTGAGGTGACAAAGCATAAGAAACACATTCTTATCAAACACCTAAACTGAAATACACTTCCCACATCTCACAGAGCTAGTGTCTTCAGAGAGGGGACCTAGTCTAATGGGGGCAGTGGGCAATGTTCACTAGGCATATCCTGGCTTAACCATTCTTTTCCCAGACTGGATCCTGGCCAGTCTTACTGAACACTTAGCCACTCCTTACCTGCAGGAAATCCAAGCCTCTAATTCTACAGACACATTGAAAACAAAACCCAAGAGCATTCAATATCACATTAATTTCACCCTTTAATTATGACGGCATAATCATCAGAGTCAGGAAATCCAGTTTAACTTAATCACTTAATTTTTTTAACCTCTTGAACTTGGACGTAGAATATATATGATTTTGGTTTCTCCCTAATTGTTAACATAAACACATTTTATTTTACTTGGGATATATTTCTGTTAGTATTATTTATAATCAACAAATCTATAATCATAACATGCAAAGTATTATGCAGATGTATGAATTAAAATATAGTAGACTACATGACATAGGTGACAAATAGTTTTATTTTACCTTCTAATATAACGGATAAACAGATTAAATATTATTGCTAGATTTACTAAGTAGACTTACTTATAATGTTCTAATTTATAACATAATCTCAAATATGAGTAATTTGCAGATATAGTGGTACACACCTATAATTCCAGCACTTGGAAGGCTGAGGCAGGAAGATCTCATACATAAGATCACCCCAGGCCATATGATAAGATGAGACCAGGTAGGGGTTATGGGGGTAGAGTCAATTATTGGTAAATAGAGTATTTAAAAAAAATTCAAATATCATTCCTTAGTCATGAGATACTTTAATAAAACAAAGAATATTTTCATATTTTTCATGCTTTAATCTGTATCATTAATATTCTTATATCAGTTTTACTAACTCTAGCTTTTCAAAGAAACCTAAGAATTAAAGCAAAAATCTGTATATGTCATGATATCTACACCCAAGCCAAAGAGTATATTGCATTTATGCAAGTATAAAATATAGAGCTGCTTATTTCCACTGTAAGAAGCAGCCAGATATAAAATTTTAAGTGTGGTAAAATCATGTGACAGGGAAAAGTTTTTCAAATACATGCGCACCTTTGTGTAACTCATTTGTGCAACAAAGACTAAAGCTTTTACTTATTAAATTAAAAAATGAATAGAATATTTATTTTAAAAATTAGATATATCAGTAAGAACATCACATTAATATTTATATCATTATATAACACATTCACAGAACATGCTAATACATTCTCATGTCTTATGGATTTGCAGTGTCACGATCTTACCATTTACTGTACTTGTACTCACTGGCTTGTACTCACGGCTAAAGTGCCCACATTATATATAAACAACATAATCACACTTGCTCCTAATGGGAAGAGCTGCTGGATCACTAGTTTAGTCCCTGTACTTATTTCCAATTATTTATCTTGTACAATCACCAGAGATCTATCTCTAGATATATAATGGAATTCTCATAATGTGTTTTTCAATAAAGTCCTAGAAATGAAAGGAAAGAAAACAACAACAACAACAATGGAGAAAAGAAATACAGGGAAATAAGAATGAGACAGTGTCAAAACTTTGGAGGTTTATGATGTAGTGAGCAGTTCTTTAATCAGCTAAAAAATTGTTTGGTGTCTTACACTAGTGATCAACTTTTCCTTAGTGCACAAGGCCTCTTGGTACAGCAGGAAAGGACATCAGAGCTCCAACCAAAAACTTACCTCCCAAGCACAGTAGGGCTACTAGACATTACTGACTCTCAAGCACTAACTCCTAGAAGACCAATTTGCTACCTGGGAGAAACCGACTGCAAGTTTCTTGGATGTCCATCAGCTGTTCATTAAAGGCATCGACAGTAAACATTTAGGGTTTTCAGGATACAAGTCTCCAGAATGTGAACACAGCCATAAAGAAAATACAAACAAACGAAGCTGTATTGCAATAAAACCTTATTTAAACACATACATATACACACAAGTGAGAGAACTTGATTTGGCCTGTTGCCCAAACAGTTTACTAGTCTGTTCTAGAAAACTTTTACATTAAAAAAATAGTTATTCCACACCTTTTCCATCATAAATTAACATAAAATATTATTTATTTATGCAATCAAAAGAGACTGACAGATATTTTCAATGGAAAAATTTATTTCTCCCCAAAATGCAACAGCCTGAGTTCTGTTAAATGTGGATTTGATTGTACCTCAGATTAGACTGATGTTTTCCAGTGTGCCCATGTAGGACAAAGTGCTTGTTCCCTATGGCAATAGGGTGCAGGGCTAATGAAGTCACTCTTCGTGCCATCCTAAGCTGTAGTTGTACATATTAAAATTTTAAATGTGGATAATGCTTATTAAGGTATATTAGGCTGAATCACTACTACAAATACTTTGTTAGTTTTAATTACCATATGTGTGGAGCCTATAAAACAATATTCATGAAAAACTCTCCTATAAATTTTTACTGTTTTCTAATTCTGACATCCTAAATTTAAGTCATTAAAGTTTTATTGAAATAGGGGATACTCATTCTTTCTTTAAAAATACTTACTGAATGCCTATTAGCTCAATGGTATATCTTCAGACACTAGAAACGTAAAAACACAGTGCAGTCTTCTTCAAAGACAGTCTCAGTCTAGCACAAATGTTTCCTCAGAAAACAATGCTTAGTGTTAAAATAAATCACTTTCATATGAATTTTATTTTAGTTTTCAAGTTTTAAAATGCTGTATATATTAGATTTCAGATATTTTTACCAAAGCTAGTATTAACATACTTTCATATTTCTATGTATATTTTTATTTGATTAAATAAATAGAGTTTAAAATGGAATACAGCTAATTTCTGAATATATAATAAAACAATAAAATGGCTTATATTCCAAATTCAAGCTTTACTTAATAATCTCAACATGACAACCATTTTGGTAATTTTTTTGGTAATTTTTTAAATTTTAATCAGTGTATATCTATGTGTGTGTGAATCTGTGTGTCTGTGTCTATATCTGTGCCATGTACAGTCAGACACAACTATGCCATAGCACATGTGTTCAGGCAAGACAACAGCTTTTGAGAGTCAGGTATCCCCTTCCACTATGGCTTCTGGATATCAAGCTCTCTTGATGGCCCAAGATCAAGTTTCTAACAAATAACAGACACCCAAGTTGCCAAATGACTTATAAGACAACTCTCTTTGCAAGTCTGAAGGCCTAAAGGGCATTTCTAGGCAGGATACTAGTAGCTCTAGTGATGGGAAACTTAATATGAGTAAGGAAAGGAACTTTTTTCTTATTCTCTTACATCATTTAAATGTTTTCTTTGAAATTTATAAATATTACCTTCTAAAATTCAGAAAATAATATTGGTGAAAAAAGTTTCATTTACAGGGTACAAATAAAGGAGTAAAAGAGACATTATATTTAAATTATCTTTTTGCTACACAACCTAAGAATGCTTTTTCCTCTCTTAACTTGGCTTACTGCAATTAACTTTTACCTTTTTTTAAGGGGTAGGAGGAATGGGTCAGGTTGAGGGGAAAAAATTACAGAAACCCAACAATATACGCAAGTATCTTTGTGAGAAAAGAGACAAGATTATGATTACTGAGTAGATTCCTAGTACTCTCCTGTTGCCACAAGCAGAGATAAAAAATATCCTTCTTTTTTTCCACTTCCCCGTACCAGCAATACCCCAAACCAAAAAACTAACTAAAGAAGTGTGTGTGTGTGTGTGTGTATGTGTGTGTGTGTGTGTGTCATCAGAGATGACAGGTTGGCGTCCTTGTCTTCACAGCCCATCATGGGAATTGTTAAGCAATTATAAAATAAAAATGTGTGATGTTAAAGACACCTTTATAAATCTGTCACTTAAATCTTTACCCATGACTTGTTGGTTTAATTAGGTGAATATATAGTCGCATAAAATTTTACAGAAATATTTATAAATATTATTGGTTGTTGGGCAAGATGCAAGTCATAATACTGGGCTTCTTATTCTCACATTCTAAGACTAAATGTCCATTAAATTGAACAAAATACCTTTGATTTAGATTATACAGACAATTTTTACTTTGTAAACAATGAGATTGTGGGTTGTATTCCCAGCAGAACCCACTTGGCCTGGTTAACATTTCTCATGTTTCACTAAATCACAAGTAATACTGGGAAAATACATTTTCTTACTTAAAGCGTAATATTGAAAACAGAGATGATATTGCCAATAGTCTAATTACAAGCCCATGTAATCAAATAAAATTTTCTGGAAAACAAACAAGACCATACCCAAAACTGCTTAAGAACTGATTTCAGTTTGATTATAGAATACATTCTAGAAACAATAATTTCTGGTGTCTCTATAATAGAACGTAAAGGGAAGATACTTTTCAAATGAGTCTAAGTCAACCATAATGAATAACAGAAATCGCCAATAATTTATCCCTCATTCTTTGCATCACACTGAAACTCCCAATACTTAAGTTGACAACTAATGAAACTAATAAAGTTGACACAGTCCAGCTTTTCACATTGAATTTTAAAAGCTGTTATAAATTAAGACTAGATTTCTATTTCGCTATTTACCACATATATTTATATAACTGAAATGGATGTAAAACCTTTCACCCTATAGAACATTGACATAATACATATACAACCTTTTCTGTTGTTAAAGTAAAAAATTCTCCTTTGAGATAACATACTCACTGACCTCTTCTAGGACTCTCATGGTTAAAGAGAATGCCGTTCACTGCAAAGAGATTATAGGCTTCTCGGAAATTCACCACAATCCAATAGGCATAGAGTTTGGCTGCTCCTGTTGGAATAATTTAAAGACAAAGTTTACTCTAAAGGACATGCTTTTCATTCACCTTAAACAATAATGATTGACAAAAATTTTCATAATGCATCGAAACGGCAAATATAAATCACAAGGCAAAACAAGCATCCTGTGCCAATTAATCATGCTCACTAGAAAATAAAATTTCCTGCTTTGTAACATTCATAATTAATTCTTTTGCTATCTCATTTGTTCGACTATACTACGTACAGTATATCAAGTTTATCTTTCTTAGCTGTCACACACACACACACACTTTTAGGTAATGAGAAAGAAAATATTTGGTATTTTAACATTCAAACTGCTTTAAAATGTTACATATTTCTTTCATGAATATTTCCTTTATAAATGTGGTACATATAAATATGTTTTTTTCTCCTAGGTTTGAGCTCAGAGACGTTTTCATGGTGAAAATTATAAAACATATAAACACAAAAGCTCATTGCTTCAGTACAATCTCCGAACAGCTTAGAAAGAGTCATATTGGGTCTAATTTTCCATTTAAAGTGATTGATCTGTGTAGAAAGTTTGGATGAACAGGCGTTGGAAAATGAGATGGTAATTTTTCCTGGAGGCAAAGGTAATAATGCATATAGTATATTTCCCAATAAGTCCAGTCACTTTAGTCTATCTCAATGACGTGTGCATAATGAAAGCAGAAACATCCACACACCTGCAGAAAACATTACATGCATCAGGGCACATGTGACCTTACCATAGGGAGACCTTGGATAGAAAGGAGTGGTCTCTTTCTGGGGTATTTCCTGTACTTTTCCATAAAGTTCACTTGTCGAGGCCTGGTAGAACTTCACAGAATTTATAAGGCCACAAGTTTTAATTGCATCCAGAAGCCGCAAGGTGCCAACTCCATCAACATCTGCGGTGTACTCAGCTAAGTCAAAGGAAATCTGGAAAGAAAAGACAGACAAAGGGCCATCAGTGAGAGATGCTCACAAGGGAGACAAGCTCAGCAGATGCACAACCAGTGGTTTTATGCTGTTAAAACAACAAAAACAAACAAACAAAAAACAGTAAGTATTATTTCCTGGCAGAAGTTCCAATGTGGATGTCATCTACCTCGAATATTGAATAGCTGAAAACTACGTGAACTCTATTCAGCACTTGTGACAGACAACTAAACCGTTGTATTTTCCTCCTTATTCTAGCCGAATCCCTGAGAAGTTTTGCATGATGGGGCAATGCTCTATTTCTACAGAAGATATTCATTCATTAAAAATTCAGTTTGATCCAAACTTTTGGAGGTGGGGATTCTAGAAAAAAATCACAGTTTTAATAAGCCCCAATTGATGTTTGTGTGCACCAAAGACTGAGAACATGTTCTCTGTACAACAGTTAACTTTAAAAAGGACTGTTTTGCTTTAAAAAAATAAGGATACAAGAATAACTGTAATATGTAGAAATTTTGTAATTTTATTAAAGTGCGCAGTGGATATAGCAAAATGTTAATGTGTTATAAACTGATTTCTAGGAGGTTACTGAGATTTAATTCAACATATTTTGATTTTTCAAAATGGTTTTTAAAAGGACACAGGCATGTTCTTTGTTAGGTTTCTTTTTCTGTGATACAGAACATAACTAAAAGCTACCTGGGAAGAAAAGAGTTTAATTTGAGTTATGCATAGAGGGAAGTGAGGCCAGGAACTCAAGGCTAGAAACAAGAGGTGGGAACCGAAGCAGTAGCCACAGAGGAGTGCTGCTTACTGACTTGCTGATCATAGCTTGCTCAGTCTGCTTAATTATACAGCCCAAGATCAAAAGCCCGGGTTTGGTACTGCCCACAGTGGGCTAGGCTCATCAATCAAGTAAAGGATACTACAAACTAGCCTATAACAATCTGATAGAGGCATTTCCTCAATTATGGTTCTTTTGCTCAGATAACTGTAGTTTGTGTAAGTTGTCAAAAAAAAAAACTACCCAGGACTTATTTCTTAAATAACATTTACATATGATAAATAAATTACCTTATTTTAAATCTTTTAAAATAAGAGGGATGCAAACCTTATCACTGGTATATCCACTGTAGTATGAGTTAGCTTAATCTTTATATATATATATATATATGTATATGTGTGTGTGTGTGTGTGTGTATGAAGCTGGCCGACTGCTCATTAAGGACTCGACCTAATACATTCAAATCATCTGTGGCTGTATTTAAAGCTAAGGGGATAGCCAGAAAATTAAAAAGGAAAACTGTTAAAAAGCCACTAAAGTAAAACTGAGGTCATTTTATACCTCCTCTCCACCCGTGTGTGTGTGTGTGTGTGTGTGTGTGTGTGTGTGTGTATGTGTGTGTTTGTGTGTGTGTTTGTGCAAACGTGTTGTATAAC
This sequence comes from Pachyuromys duprasi, assembly GCA_028658305.1. NCBI lineage: Eukaryota > Metazoa > Chordata > Mammalia > Rodentia > Muridae > Pachyuromys > Pachyuromys duprasi. The sequence goes on from CM053760.1 coordinate 54,298,861, forward strand.
TCTATGGATGTAGACACCATGCAGAGGACTAAGGAGCATGTTAGATGTCTTCCTCTATGGCCATTCACCTTATTTTCTCAGACCAGGTATACCTGAAACTCACATTTTGAATAAACTGACTGACCAGTAAACACCCCAAATCTGCTGATTCCTATTCCCCAACATGGCCAGACCTAGCTTTTACATAGGAATGGGAGATTTGAACTCAGGTCTCCTTGCATGCACAGGAAGTGCCCTTACAAATTGAGCCATCTTTCCAGTATTTTATTTTAATTTATTGTGACAGAGTCTCACTATATAGCCCTGACTGACCCTGGATCACTGTATGTAGACCAGGCTAGTCCTAAATTCACAGAAATCCACCTGTCCCTGCCTCCAGGTGCTGAGATTAAAAGTAAACACCACCATGCCCAGTCCATTTTATCCTTTTTAAATAATACTTTATAGAGATACATAAAATGTGCTATAAAATAGTTTATAGAGATACTATAAAACTTGCCATTTTAAAGTTTACAATTTAAAGGTTTTCATAATTCACAGCATTATGCAATCGTCATTACCATCTTACTTCAGAACAGTTTTATCACTCCCCAAACACTGTAGCTATCATAGTCATTCCCCAGCTCCCAGCTCCCACTCAGACCTGGTCAGCCACTGATCAGTCTTCTTTTTCCTTTATACATTCACCTACTGTAAACATTTCTTAAGAATGAAATCACCCTGAGGAGACCAAGGGTGACAGGACAGAGGCCTGTAGAGAAAAGAGAAACTGAGGATGGGGACATCTCTGTGACAAGCTGGAGACCTAAGTCAGGGGAGGCTCCTGGGAGGAAGTGAGTGGGATTCAAGCAGAGACTCCTAGTAGCAGAGACCATAGAGACTGAGGACATCCTCTAACTAGACTAGTCTTCTACTAAAGGCTGCGGAACACCAATGCACATGCAAAAACTTCGACCCAAAATTTACCCTGCCTACAAGATGCACAGGGATAAAGATAGAGCAGAGGTTGAGGGAATGCTCAACTGATGCCTGGCCCGACCAAAGATCCACCCTATGGGAGAGTGCCAGCCCCTGATACTATGAACACTACTCTGCTAAGCTTGCAGATAGTAGCTCATCAGAGTTGTCCTCTAAGAGACTCTACCCAGCAGTGCCTCAAAACAGATGCTGAGACTCAGAGTAAAACATTGGCTGATGCATAGGGAGTCTTGGGGAATAGTGGGAGGAAAAAGAAAAGGACCTGGAACTGATAGGAGCTCTACAAGAAAAAAACAACAGAGCCAACTGACCAGGGCCCAAAGGGGTCTATTGAGACTGAAGCATCAGCCAAGGACCATACATAAACTGGACCTAGGCCCCCTACAAAGACATAGCAGATAGGTAACTTAGGCTTCAAGTGGGTCCACTAGTGAGGGAAATGGTGGCTACATCAGAAACGGACTCACTTACTAGCTTTTAGATCACTTTCCCTTGGCAGGATAGCCTTGCCAGGCCACAGGGGAAAAGGATACATTCATTCCTGATGCAATTTGATGAGCTGGAGTGGATGGGAAAGGGGAGGGGGGAGAAGGGAGGGAGCAGCAGGGAGAAAGTAGAGCTAGGAGGGGAGGAGAGAAGGGGCTACAAGAATGTAAAATGAATAAAACAAATAAACGAGAGAAAAAAAAGAATGAAATCACTTGTGCAGCTTCTGCAACCACCTTCCTTCTCTAACTGTTTTCATATATCTTAGATACAGTTACCTTAGGTGTGCAGGTGCTAAGGCATGTGATAACACCATGTTTAATGGTGCACAGAACTGTCGATCTACCTTCCAAAGTTGTCCCACCACTCCACAGTCTCACTCACAAATATATAGGTAAGGGTTCTGATCTCTCCATATCCTAACCAACAATTTTTGTGGTCTTTGGTTATAGGCATGCTTATGATTTAAAGTACTTTCTCACTGTGGTCTTAGTATGCACTTTTCCTGGGACTATGGGCATTGAGGATCTTCTTGTGTACTTAATGACCATCTTTGTATATTAAATCCTTTGCCTATTTTTTTTCTGAAGTTGATCTCCTTATCATTTCCTCACTGAATTGTGATGGCCTCTTCTACCTTCTGAGATAAGTTCCCTGTCAGATATATAATATGAAATCTCTTCACATCAGAATGGTGGTCCTCTTATCATTTAAAAAAGAGGCTTATGAACAAAAACATGTCTAGTCTATCTCCTTTTCCTTGTTATAAGAACTTTTTGTGTTATAATTAGGTTGTGTTAATAGTTAGGAATAATTTGCATACGCTAAGAAAATGAATGTATATTCACTCGCATGTTGTATTCTATAGTTTATAAACTAGTCCCTTACATTTATTTCTATTATTATTGTATATAATTAGGGGTCTAACTGCATTATTTGGAGATCCAATTGTCTTAGCACCATATTTTGAAAAGACTATTATATGTCTGCTAAATGGTCTGAACACAGAGGTTTTGTTTTTCGAGAAAGCCCTGGTCCTATGTTGATAAGAACACACACTGAAAAGGCCTCAGGACAGGTGTGTCAACAGCTCTATTAAAACAATAACAGTGTTATTTAAGTCCTCAGTGTGGGGCAGATATCATTCTAAGCAGTTGGAATGAACACAAGATTCAGATGGAAGGAGAGGTATGCATTTATTCTGAAACAGGGAGGGAAAAGCAAGTACAGAGTTGCATGGTAAATGTGACATAGAGAGCACACACACATGTTCTATTCTCAGTGAACCAAGTGTCCCTGTAGACTTTGGAATGCAGAAAAGAAACTTCTCTATTTAACATAGGGAACCTATTCAGTGGACATACGATGGAAAGGTTATGCTGAAGGTAGCATATGCAGCAGGGGATGATGCGGAAGGATGGCTGCCTGTCAGCAATTCAAAAACATTTTTTCACAATTTTTATATAAATTCATAAAAAAGAATGCATATGTTTGGTAGCAAAATTTTGTAGACTAAAATTAGCTCATAAAAGATAATTGTTTTAAAAGTACTTTTTAATATATAGTAACAAAATAAATACCTATGCCAGCCAAAACAGTACTTTATAGTTTCAACTTCCAAAGTTTAAAAGTACAACTCTCCAAAAGATAGATGTCTGGAGAGTTGCAGTGTATGGGTCAAATCTGGCCAGCTGCTCACTGGAATAAAGTTTTATAGGACACAGCTACCTTCACTCTTTTACATATTTTCCACAGTTGTTTTCATGCTTCTATTTTCATTCAACACTGGGCTGAATGAATTCTTTTCATAGAATGTAACTCTTACAAAGCTGAGAGTATTATCTGGTCCATTACAGAAACAGCTTTCTGCCATCTGAATTAAAACTATGGCTGCATTTGATAGCCAAGGGAAGTCCTGATGCTCCAGGACATATAATTTGATCACAGTCCCCAAAAGACACCACGAATCAGAGGTGCTGCTAATCTGCCTCACCTACTACACACCCCACCTCAGCAAATGCTTTCCACTGGAAGTGCTAGGGCTACCTGGGACCTGCTTGTGTTTGGGACGTAGGATGTGGGCCCCATATCACTAGCTCATTGAAGACCTAAATTCAAACTTAAGTTCATCTTCTACTGAATGCCTGTATTTTTGCATCACTCTAAAGTAAATTTATAAAAACCCTAAATTTTGGACTAAAGTCATTAAAAAAAGCTGTAGTTTTTCAGAATAATGGTGAAATGGTGAGCAGCATCTTTTTTTCACATGGTCTAGAGAAAAGAATAATCAAACTGGTATGAAAAATCGAAAAACAGAACAAACAAACAAACAAAACACATAGGGAAAAGCCCAAGTCTACCAAATGTTGCCCTAACTCCCTCTCCAGAACACCTGGAGTGTAATCTCACATTCCTCCAGATCACCTCCGCTAGTAGCAACCCTCCAGTTTGTGATGCTGTTCTCCCAGGCCTAGGACTTCTCTGCTCCAGGCCCAGGACTTAGGACACATGTGTAGGAGGAGTGGCATTTCTCCTTCTACCCACACCCTAGGCATGTGACCAAGTCAATTACCATCTCACCATCACTATGCACATGCCTTCAAAGTCTCCACGTTGCTTACTTTTTCTGCCAAATACCATAATTCAAGATGTTTTCCCATAGCTCTCTTTCCCTTGGTCTCTCTGTCCATATAAATGGTATCTATGTGAAACAGAGCTTAGTACTCACCCATGTTTTTCTACCCTTCATAATTCACAGAGATGCAAGCCTTCTCACTGTTTCACCCTAGACCTCCAATACTTCCTTAGTAGACACTGACAAGTAGCCTCAGCCACTTCAGATGATTCATTCCCTACCTGGCTCAGGTATGATTTCCCTCCTTTCTAATGATTCAGCTGGCCTTTCTGGCTACTTTGCTATTCTCACACTGAGACTAACCTGTTATACTGAAAGTCTTTTCTCTGCTGTTGTCCCTACAATGAACTCAGGCTCCTTCTCCATTGCATGACTTCCTGTCACTAACATGTCTCTTACACCCTCTAAAGCAGTTCTTCTCAACCTTCCTAATGCTGTGACCCTTTAACACAGTTCCTCATGTTGTGGTGACCCCAACCATAGAGTTGTTTTGTTGCTGTTTCAAAACTGTAATTTTGCTACTGTTATGAACATAATGTAAATATCAGATATGCAGGATATCTGATAATGTAAATATCAGATATGCTCAATGATGACAGACTTGTATCTTGTCTGCAATAGTTCAATCAGCACGGTATTTGAAGACAGTATGTAAATTAATGAAATACTTAAACATCAAATTTACAAATATAAAATAATGCCCCCCCCAAAACACTGGTAAAAAAGAAAATTGAGCAAATTTAATAGGAAAGAAATTTCCATTGAAGCAAGAAAAAACTATTGTTGTTTTTTAAAATATAAGATGAATAAGGATTGACTTCTTTCAGACTCCTTAACCAAAAGATGGCAAAATGGCAGACTTCACAGACAGACACATTTGTTGTTTGCCTCTTCAGCCCCTTGTAACTCCATATCTCCCTGCTTGATTCCCCTGGCCAACCTAGAAGTACTTCAGGGTCATTGTAATCTCTACCCTCTGTTCAGTCCTTCCTTCTTATCTTCCTAGATGCCTTTCTGGATCTGCCCCGCTGGAACAGCTGAGTTTACCCCTCCAGCTCCAGATCACTCTGCCTTAGAGTAATCACCACATCGGACCCTTGCATCCTACAGGCATAGTTGCAGTCCTGCTGCTTTCTTTTTATGGTTGTTCTCATTACACAGAAGAGCATCTGTCACACAGAGGGCATTAAAAATCACACTAGAATGAAGAAGAGAATTTAAGGCCTAAAGTTTAATACTTGAGCCTAAATGACATCATTATACAACTAACAACAGAATAAACCACAGATGGAGCAAAGTCCACTTTCAAAGGATCAATGGGAAGATGGTTCTGTGGGTAAAGTGTTCACTGTGCAAGCATAAGAACCTGGGCTCTACCTCCAGCTCTCATATGAAAGCTCTGGGTGCAGCAGGCCTGCCCTGTGATACTGGCACTGGAGACACAGAGAAAGGGAATTCTTTGGGTCTGCTAGGTAGCCAGTCCAGCAGAATCAGTGAGTTCCATGTTCAGGGAGAGTTTTCCCACCAAAAGGTGGAGAGTATCTGAGGGTAACACATATGCTCACATATGGAAACACATATCTCAATGAACTACTTGAAATTTCCTGATTCCATGTCATTTCAGGGAAAGTGATTTCTCTGAGAAAGAACTAATTGTAGTAAATCAAAGCCAAAAGACAAGAACAATGCTTCCTCTAACAAAAGTTTCAAGAGAAGCTCATGATGCCTTGTGTAGAAAAGACTTCAGACCACACAAGTAGTCACTGTGTGCATTGTTTACAGCTCCTCTGCCAGAACAAGTTATGAATCAATGAGAGCAACAATAAAACATTGCTTTCCATCTTGAATGTTCTTAGTGAGCAGGAGTCAATAGGGCTAGCTAGCCTTTGCTTACTAACTGGGACCACATACAAGTCTTTTGCCAGGGCTGGCAGAATCAAACAGGTGTGGGTCTGACTCTGTGGGGAAATAAGACCTGGTTATAGAAAACACAGGGTAGGAAAACAGAACCCGGTCTCCTGCTGCCTCCTTGTTCTTCTGTGAGTGTAGATGAATATTAGGCAGGAAAAGGATACAAAGGGATGCTGCAGAGACTCAGGTGACAGGGTTACAAACTGTACCCATGGCACTCTGAGACTTAAAAAGAAAATTCAAAGAAAAGCTCATGAAGGAGACAGGCCACATGAGGAAGCAGCTATGATTGTAAGCTGTTCTACTAGTGGCAGTACTGTGTGGGGTGGGGGTTGGAGATTAAAAGTGATCAGCAGGAGGAAAAGCTCATTGGCCACATATGATTCAGTAGTGGTTGTGTTTCAGGAGTGGAGAGTCCTGGATTTGCATATAGGTGAGTAGACGCTATTCTGAGAGCACTCTTTCTATGTGCAGCTTAATAAAGGGGCTCTGGTAAGACAGGCATGGCTGTGGCTGAGCAGAAGACAACAGTTTTGAGCAAGGCTTATTCACTATGCTGTGCTATGAGCCTACACTGACTTCTCCCAGCCCAGATCAAGGCCTGCATCCACATACAACTTCATGTTATTTTCCTTATCCTGTTGCAATTACACTTTTATTTAAAAACATTTAAAATTACAGTTTGGAAACACATTCATATATAAATAAACCAGTTAAAGATTCCAGACAGAAAAACAAGTGAAATCTGTATTAGCCTTTATAAACTCAAAGGTAAATTAAGACAGACATCAATTAAGGGTATTCATGTTGATTATACTGGAAAAGGTTAATAAACCTCCAATGCTTGATGCTCCAAAGACTGTAAGAGGCACTGTCCTACACTCCCTTTGTCTATCTGTCCCATTTCCAATACTTTGGAGTTCTTAGTAAGCAAGACACCAAAATATCCATTTGATAAACACTGTTGTTTTTCATGTGTTTATATTTTTGTTAATAAAAGCATATTGAAAGGTATCAATAAAAGTCAAAGACAAAGGATACTGTACTTCTATTAAATTACAAAGTTTGTCTATTCTATGAGGGTTCGCTTTCTGCTCTGGAAGCCAATCTCATTGTGATCTCTTACCAAATCTGTTGGTTCTTATTACTAACATAAGGAAGATCAGTGGCCCCATGGACTGAGGTGTGGTAATCTTCATTTCTGAAATGCTGGTATTTTTATTTCCTACTTCAGTGTTAATGTTTGAGTCATAAATTCCTGCTACTTTTGGATTCTCCAACAATCTTCAGTCAATTCCTTAAAATCTGTCCTGAATTGCTTTTGCAAGTAAAACACATATTAACCAGGCTTCAAACAGATTAAATTTAAATTATTATAAAATAAGTACTGAATTAAAGCACTATTCTGAGAGACAAGTGTGCTGGTGCACACTGGTGATCTCGACACCTCAGGAGGCCAAGGCAGGAAGGACAAAAGTTCGATGGTGGCCAGAGCTACAAAGAAAGAATGGAAGAAGAAGGAGAAAAATAAAGACATAAATTTGCAACTTTAATGATTAAAAATTAGACATCACTCTGTGGTGTTTTTTATAGAGGCTTATGCGCTAGAAAATCTGTCATGATTTCTGAATGAGAAAACAGTACCAGAAGAAACTATGCAGTTTCCTTACAACAAAATTCACAGAAATTATTTTTTAGATCTTCAGAAATAATGAGCCAAGTTACCTAACAAAATGAATCATATTGAACCTAATCAAGGATTTACAAGGTCTGTAGATGAATTCAGGGTGGCATACAGTTTTAACAGGAAGATATATATATATATATATATATATATAGTTGATATAGAATAAATTCTGTTGATTTTATTTTTAAATGGTACTTAGAGAAAGAAGGTATTTTAGATGATACTTAAAGACGGCGAGCTCTAGAATGTACTGCCCACCCCATCCACTGGCACAAGTGACACTCCCACACTCTCAACACTACCCTGAATTTCAATCACCAAAATCTAGGTGTATTATTGGTCTCAACTTGTTGGGATGACCTTTCCTTACATTGAAAAGGTGATTCCCTGTATTTTCAATTGTTAAGTCTGTGGCAGAGAGCTAATTGCTTGTAGGATTTTGGTATTATCATTTCTATGGCCCACCACCAGTTTTCTATTTGTAAATGCTTGTCCTTCCTCTCCAGCCAAGGAGTAATCCACAAGAGATGGATCTGTGGGTATTAGTGTTGTCTTGTTGCTGATTGGTTCAGACTGGAATGTGGCTTTTTGTGTAATAAAGAACTGACAGTCAAGAGCTGGGGCAGGAAGTATAGAGGAGGTACTTTTGGGCAAGCTGAGATTCAGGAAATGCAGGAGACTCTAAAAGAGAGAGGTAGAAGGGGACAGATGGACTAGGAAGAGGCAGAGAGAGCCACCAGTATGACAGAATGGTAGAGAAGTCAGGATAAATTTAGATAGCTAGCTGAGAGACTGGCCCAGTAAAAGGTCTCTGTGTCTTAACTAAATGATAAGCAGGATTTGCAGAAAGCTTTGCAATACATGCTATATTAATATTTGGTCCAAATGCATTCAGTGGATTTCTAGTATCAGTGACAAAGCATCAAAACTAATGTAAGTACACTAAAACATTACTGTGACACTGGAGTTGTTCATACAAATTTAGGTGTACACAAATTACCTCTGATATCCATTTAAAAATTTTTTACTTTAGTATTATAAAGAAGTCAAATCAGTAAGTGAGGACAGTGAACATTTCTAAACTCTGATAGCACACATTGATGGCATAGACTAGACAACAGACTGCTAACAGTAATAAGGGATTCTTTCTTAAATTATCATCATTTATTACAATTTATTCAATTTATATCCTGGCTGTTGCTCCTCTCCCTATGTCCCTCCCCTAGTCCACTGATAGAGGAGGTCTTCCTCCCCTTCTATTTGACCCTAGTCTATCAGGTTCACTCAGGTCTGGTTGCATTGTCTTCCACTGCTTTGCATAACCCCCAGCAGTGAGTGCTAAAGGGCCCTCTGCACTTCCCACAGGCCTGAATAAGGGATTCTTAACTAAGAGCCTTAAAATATTAACTTAACCAATCCTCCTTCTTGCTTAGCTTCTTTAGGTGTTCAGATTTTAGTAAGTTTATCCCATATTATATGTCTAATATCTACTTATAAGTGAGTATATGCCATGTGTGTCTTTCTGCTTCTGGGACACCTCACTCAGGATGATCTTTTGTAGTTCTCACCATTTGCCTGCAATTTTCATGATTTCCTTGTTTTTAATTGCTGAGTAGTATTCCATTGTGTTAATGTACCATAATTTCTGTATCCATTCCTTAGTTGAGGGACATCTGGATTGTTTCCAGATTCTGGCTAATACGAATAAAGCTGTTACGAACATAGTTGAGCAAATGCCCTTTCCTTATATACTTGAGCATTTTTTGGTTATATGCCTAGGAATGGTATATCTTGATCTTGAGGAAGCACTTTTCCTAATCTTCTGAGAATGCACCAGATTGATTTCCAAAGTAGTTGTACAAGTTTACATCCCCACCAGCAATGAAGAAGAGTTCTCCTTTCTCCACATCCTCTCCAGGATGTTTTGTCACTTGAGTTTTTTACCTTAGCCATTCTGAACTTGAAATCTCAGGGTCATTGGATTTGCATTTCTCTGATGCCTAAGGACTTTGAGCATTTCTTTAAGTGTTTCTCTGTCATTCTATATTCCTCTATTGAGAATTCTCTGTTTAACTCTGTACCCCATTTTCTAATTGATTACTTGATTTGTTTAACTTCTTGAGTTCTTTATATATTCTGGATAGTAGTCCTCTGTCATATATAGGGTTGGTGAAGATCCATTCCCAATCTGTAGGCAGTTGTTTTGTTCTAAGGACAGTGTCCTTTGCTTTACAGAAGGTTTTCAGCTTCATGAGATCCTATGTATTGATTGTTGATCTTAGAGCCCATGCTGTTGGTGTTCTGTTCAGGAAGTTCTCTCCTGGGTAAGATGATCAATCCTCACTCAGAAAGGCAAATGGGACAGACATCAGAAGAGGGAGAAAACAGGGAACAGGAAAGGAGCCTTCCACAGAGGGCCTCTGAAAGACTCTACCCAGCAGGGTATCAAAGCAGATGCTGAGACTCATAGTGAAACTTTGGGCAGAGTACAGGGAATCTTATGAAAGAAGGGGGAGATAGAAAGACCTGGAAGGGTCTGGAGCTCCACAAGGAGAACAACAGAACCAAAAAATCTGGGCCCAAGGGTCTTTTCTGAGACTAATAGTCCAACCAAGGACCATGCATGGAGATAACCTAGAACCCCTGCACAGATGTAGCCCATGGCAGCTCAGTGTCCAAATGGGTTCCCTAATAAGGGCAACAGGGACCGTGTCTAACATGAACTCAGTGGCTGATACTTTGATCACCTCCCCTTGAGGGGTAAGCAGCCTTACCAGGCTACATAGGAAGACAATGCAGCCAATTCTGATGAGACCTGATAGTATAGGGTCAGATGGAAGGGGAGGAGGACCTCCCCTATGAGTGGACTTGAAGAGGACATGGGAAGAGATGAGGGAGGGAGGGTGGGATTGGGAGGGAATGAAAGAGGGGGCTACAGTTAGGATACAAAGTGAATAAACTGTAAACAAACAAACAAATAATAAATAAGTAAAATGAGGGAAAAAAATTAAGTGGTTAAAAAGGTTAAAGAGATGGCTCGGTGATTACAGTCACTTGCTGTTCTTACAGAGGCTCAAGCTCTGTTTTCAGCACTCACATTGGGTGTTTTACAACTGTTTATAGCTCTAGTTGCAGTTTTTGGAAGTCAATAAACAAAGTTACTAAACAGAAACAATAAGATCTTATCCAATTGTTAACGACTCTGAGAACCTACCATATGGCCTACAGTTCCGACAGTGGGGTCTTAGCTATCCACTGGTGTGTGTGAGGTTGGTATAGACAGACGTGGAACCACACTAGTAGGCAAGACACTAATTTAATTTAAGGAGTTTTGAACTAGCAACTGATTTGTACTTGTATGCATCAGTTCAGTGCTTCATTCTTCTAATGCAGTAGTAGTTACTATTCCATGTTTAATTATAGGAATGCTTAAAAGAAAGGAAAGGTGCATCACATTAAAGATGACCATAATGCATCTGCTGCGTTTTAGCCTCCTGTTCCCAAATGTAGAGCATTATGAATAAAGATAACACTGTGGCAGAAAGTCAACAGGCTTTGGGGGAATTAAAGCACATTGCTACTACTTCAAAGTTCTTTAAAAGCTAAGAAGCACATAAACAAGGATAGATGGAGAAAACTGTGGATATAATTCACCTAAATTATTAAAGGCCGGACAGGCACCATATTCAAGAAGGCAATCACAGAGAGTATGACCTGAAAGAACAACCCCCCTCCCTTAAATAACTGCTAAGGAGAGGCTTGCTACAAAGCTAATCCCAATCAAATCAAGACTCACAGAGCTAACGTGGGAATAAAAATCTTGCATGTCAGAAAGGTGAAACAAAAAAGGTAGATTCCTATCAACCAGTAGTTTATAGGTTGTCTTCATTTCAAGTTTTGCAAAATTTCTGAGAAAGGGTGTTCACAGTGGAAATTTCTAAATGTCTCTTGATTCTTCAAAATGTGCAAAGCTGTATTAGGAATAGAATACACAAGACCACGTAAGTCTAGAAAAAATAATAAAACTCCAAAACAGACCATTTGGAGATTTTAAATACATTCATATTTAAAACAGTGGGGGGAAAGTAATGATTGAATGTATATCTTGGTGTTAGGTCTCCAACCCAGGATGAAGTGAGATGCCTACTATCAAAGAAGGCCTGGCTGCCAGGGTCTCCCAGCATCTCATAGGGTCTGTTCACCAGGAACCCTCCCAGATGTATTTTCTTCTGGCTATGCTTTCCCTTTTGTCTATTATAAACTTTCTCCTCCACCATACCTAGGAGCAGTCATGTTATTTTTTTTTTTATTTTTTCATTTACCTGAGAATTCTAAATACCATATTTCATAAAGACACAAAGCTTTGGTTTAACATAGAAAGGCTAAGGAGTCTTAACAAGAAGACCTATGCAAAATGAGCAGAAAACCGAACCCCTTTGCAGCCTATACTTTGAAAGTCACCTGGAGTTCCAAATATGTTCAGGAAATAAGAAAATGTTCAAGGAAACATAATGGCTACTCTTCTCTGATTTGCAAAATCTGAGGCAGAAAGTGGGTATGGTAATATTTTGTAAAACAAAAAAATAGTATGAAGATCCTACACCAGCTCACTGAGTCCCAATGTCTACACCAAGGCAGACTTGGCCCTTAAGTATGATCAAATTCTAAATTAATAAATTGATGTCAGTTAGCTAAGGATATTCTATCTAAAAGCAGTTATGTATAAAAGAAAGCATAAATGTTATAGGCAAAGTTGCTGTCTCCTATAGTGTTCATCTACGTGTATCAACCCCAATGCCTAGCATGCAAGAGACATTCTGCAATATTTCTTAGGTGAAAGAATATGAAAGATCAGTGTAATTTAGACAAAAACAGGTCCTTCCTTTCTATAGTCTTCTTTCCAAGTTTTGTTTGAGTTCCAATGAAGAACTGTTTCCACAACAATGATGTGATAAGCATGATGTAAACACACAAGGTAGTAACTGATCATGGTGTGCTAAAGCATTCTTGAAGAAGAAAACACTATTAACAATATAATAATTATTAATGCTTTTGTATGAATGTTTAGTAAATTTTATATTTCTATAAAACCTAGTGGTGCAAGAAGGTTTTTTTACAGTTTCACGATGGAAAAAAATACATGCTACACATATTTTTATTGGTGCTGCTGTTCTTTATAGTCTATGCTGGCCTAGACCCAGCTAAGAAACCCCACCTGCCTCAGGCTCCCAAGTGCTAAGCTTACAGGCCTGTGTGAGCACTAGCAAACTGGGGCATATGTTGTAGTTGACTCTGTTTTGTTTTATGTTGTATTGCTGTCCTATCTTCAGATATCATGGGAGAAGGGGTCACTCGGAACAAGTCTTACTCTGTTTTGTTTTGCATTGCTGTCCTATATTGAAATGATATTATGGGAGAACGGGTCACTCAGAACAGGTCTTTGTTTTGCAGAAGCTTGTGATTATACCACTAAATGGTTGGCCAATGTCTACACCCTTCGTATCTGTGAACTGATGAGAGACAAGCAGACTCCTGAGAATAAGAGGTGGAAGAGAGTGCTTTTTATACTTACACCATAGTAGGCAAACAAGAAATAACAGAAAAAACTAATGCAAAAGAAGAAAGATAATCACTAGGTTAGAGTTTTACAAGAAAATGGAAAACAAACAAACAAAAAGTCCTACAAAGCATTAGAAACTGGAATTTCTTATGTGTAAAAAACACTAATTGGCTGTGCAATAACTCCTTTCAGTAAGGGAAAAGATGTGTGTTTATGAGGCTGATAAATGTAAAATGAAAAGCACTTAAAAACTTTTAGGTCTCTGCTCATTTTCCTAATCTTAAATCTGAGCAAGTAAATTAGTCTTATTAAGCCTCAGTTTCTCTTTTCCTAATTATTAAAGTCTTTTCCAGCCCCAATTTTCTATGCCACTGAAAATACCAGGTATGTTTCTAGCCAATACTTACTTGAAGATTGGGAGAGACAAGGTCAATTAACCTTTGATATACAAAATAACCACTAACTGAAGCAAAAAGACCCCTACCCTGAGGGTCCAGAAAGGCTCTTCAGTCATTACCACACATTGCCCAGTGTTTTGTTGATGCTCCTAAGAAACTAATATCCTGTATTCACTGACCCATTTCATACCTTCAGTAACTTACTGTCTTCCCTAGAAGCAACTTCCCTAGAAGCTGCCTGACATCTGCTTGGCTTTTCTATAATCCATCACTCCTGATACTAGAATCATTATTCTAAAATCTCACTGAATCCTACTTTTCAAAAAATGTCTTGGTTCCTCAGAGCTTCCAGATAAAGTTCAAACACCTCAGTTTAAGTAACTGAAATCAAAACAAGAAATATGTGGGCATAACTCAACACTGCCATGCTAAACACAGCAGTGATGAAATTTAAATGGAGAAAGTTAAAAAGAAATGTCTGTTTAAGCCTGGCCCTAAACAGCAGAAGCTAAGGAAACATAAAGCTTTAAATATGTTGGACTCTGGACAAGAATTAGCCCCCCCCCCAAACCTACAGAGGCAAGTATCCTTAAGTAAAGTTTCAGGTAAGGGGTTGTTTCAAATGCTCATCTTAGGCTGGATACACACAGTATAAAGAGGGTGCAGGCCAGACTTTCCTGGGGGCTAGATATACCCTTAAAATCTACAGAGCCAGTGACAATACAGGTGGAGTGGGGTGGAGGCAGAGATTCTCCTGGAAATAGATTCATAATTTGTTTTTCTCTTTTCCTTTTGGTGGTGACATTCTAATCTAGGACCTTGTTTTTGCTAGGCAAGTGCTCTCCTGCAGAGTGACACTCCCAGCACACAAGTTTTCAAAAGTGAACATCAATGTTAAAGACAAAAATCAGTAAGATCTAGAATTAAGAATTGATTTAAAAAAATAAAAATATGTCACTATTCTAAAAATGACTTTAAAGTGTAAACTTGCTATGAAGACCAGACTGGCCTCAAATTCACAGAGATCTGCCTACCTCTCTGCCTTCTGGGGTATGAGGATTAAAGAATGCACTACCACTGCGGACAAGAAGGGCGGGGCACAGGGGATAAGAGGGAGGAAGGGTGGGACTGGAAGGAGAGACGGAGGGGGCCACAGCCAGGACACAAATTGAAAAAAATTGTAATAAATGATAATAATTTTAAAAGGAAAAAAAAGAAACCATGTTTTTAAAACAGGATAAAATGAAGAGGGAAAAGAATAGATTTCTCAAAGAATCAAAAACAATTATTAGAAACAAAACATATGATCAGTAAGGCTTAAGTTACTAAAACTGAAGGATGGTGCATGACTCTACAAAACATACTGAGCAGGCTTGCAGCAAGGAAAGACACCAAAGAGAAATTCCTGTCCTCTCTGACCTACAGCTTCAGGTGCAACAGGAGTGCAGCCCAAAGCTTCCAAGTTTGCTGAGGAGAGATAGAGGGAGAAAGGAAACTAGTCCTCAAACATAGAGACGGGCTACCCAAACTGGGGTCCTTCAGAAAGGTGGCAGAACCTTACCAGCCTTGAATCTGCTGTGAAGAAGACAGGCAAGTTAGAATTTGCACCTGGCTTCAAGTATTCTATTGGCATTTGAGAAATGGGCACATTTCCACATTCTAAATGGAATCACTTTGTTCTTCCAGGACTTCATGGTGCTCAGCCTGGTACAGTGGCATATTTATGACAGCATGAAAAATGATCCTAGAAAATGAGCAAGTGCCTACAATTTCAAGTTTCAACATTTATTTTCCTTCCAGATTTATTGCAATGAGTTGAGGTCTTAAAACTCAAGCAATCTGTGACTGTTCTTCATGACTGAGAAAAATGACCTTTCCTGGGAGTTTACTAAGGTCAAACGAGAGTTTACAACCTTCTTTCCCTACTATAGGATACTCTTGTTTTTTTCAAGATTAACTAACTGGGCAAGCGGCAGTCTGACTAGTATAAAATGCACACATACAGGTGCGTACACACACATACACACACACATACCAAGTTTAAAAGAAATTTTTAACTTGCCATCAATAAGTACCCAGAATTTATTTTACATAGTTTCAACCACTTATTTTTTATACGAAATCTAGACTTTTGTTGCCTTAGTGAGTCCAGAAAATATATAAAGACAGCTGCCTTAATCGGCTAACCACAGTGTGCTACTAACAGTTTATCAGAAAGGTCTTCGCAAATGAGTACTGCCAACACAAAAACACAGACTGTGGGAGTGACATGAAGTCACCATAATCAAAATGGTGCATTAATTCTCTATCCCCAAATTTGAATCTTGCTTCTAGTTTTGTTTATTCACCATCCACTGTTACTAATTTAATGGTCTATAGACCTGCCAGAGAGTTGCCTAAAGATATATAACATAAAGAGCTTGCCCAACTTACTATCCAAATACTTTTTTAGCCTTAAGAATATGGGTACACACAGTTTAAGAAAGATGTAAATACACGAGGCAACAGCTCTTCAGAGGAGTTACCCAGCTCTGTTCTCCTTATCTCACAGTGGGGAAGTATAGCATCAGTTAGTGCCCAGGTTGCTTTTTGCTGTTTGGAGCTGTACCCTCCTTGGTGACACATTCTGCTTAGGCTCTGCTCTCAAAGCCAGGTCTGGCAGTGCTAGAAGCTCTACTTTTGCTTAGCAGTTGAAGGGGAATGGAGGGACTTAAGAATTCACCAGAGAATGTTAACAAGACAGAAAGAAGCCCATTTGTGTTTTCTTTATCTATCCAAGAAATCTATAAAACCAAGTCTATAAATCTATAAGTCCAAGGGTGGAGTTTAAAAAATCTTTATCATTTTTCTCTTTTTTCTATTTATGTCCACACATTTAAAATATACTCAAAATTGAAAACCCACTGAAAGTTTGGTTAAGTATCTTTTGTTGGTATGGGATCTCTTTTTTCTAATGTTACTTTTGCATTGTTACAGTTATATTGATTATGGACATCTGCAAAACTATCACTTAACAGTCTTTAATAATTCTGTTTTCTTCTTGGTTTTGGTGGCTTTTATGTTTGTTTTATTTGGCTTTGCTTTGCTTTGAGATCTCAAACTTATTATGCAGACCATACTGGTCTCAAACTTGCAGTAATCATCCTGCCCCTACCTTACAATAACAGTTATTTTTGTTTACCTAATTAGCATGCGTTGTAAAACTCCCAATATCATTGTTCTAAGCAACGAGGCCCATCTGGAGGCAAAAAGCAGAAGTCACGGTCTTCTAGAGATATGTTTTTTAGTGCTTACATGTTTCAACTACTCAAACATAGTGTGAGAAAATGAACAACAAAAAAAACAATAATTCATAGTCATTTGGTGATGATCTGTAGTATCTAAAAAATAAGGCAAGAAATATGTAGGGAATACAGGGTTATACTTTGAAGTGAAATAAAATTCACTACTCTAAAGAATTAAAATAATAATAGAAATGGGAAACACAGAAATAGCAGCTGTAGAAGCCACAGTCACTGTGAGCACTCATAGCTAGAGGCTCCCCCTGGGCAACATGCTTCACAAGTACTTTCCCACTTCAGGACTACTAATCTATTTTACTCTGTAAAAACTGAAGCTTAAAGCAGTTAAGAAGCTTGACTATGGTTACCATTAATAGGTAGTAGAGCTGGAATTAACAACAAAAAAGGAATAATAGAATCTGTGAATTTACACACTCTAGTATGCATCCTTTCCATTGAAATTTTCTACAACACATAATTCCTACAATGAGTTAGGCATAGATAACTGGAAGCCTAGGTTTCCTGTGAAATTAGATACAAGCAATGTGAAAAAAAATAATAATGCAGATATAAAATGCACGCACACAACAGAGAAAAGCTCTGAGTAGAGCCTCACAGCCTGTACTTGAGAAAACAATGCTGACAGTATCGGCCATAAGGAAATAAGGACAGCCTAGGAAGCTCAAAAAGTCAACTAAGAGAAACTTGATAAGGCCAGTGAAGAGTCAGAATGGAAAGGTTCAACTTCTGAATTTTCTTATAGTAATGATCCTGAGCATAAAATAGAAAAAAAAATTAGGAAAGTTAACTTCACATGACAGAATGTGCATGGTGTAAGACTGAGGGGATATGGGAACTTAGGAAAATTCTACTAGTTACACTATAGTGGTTAGGACAGCATCTTTCAAGAAGCCTTTTGACACTAAAGAGGACAAAAAAGTAGTAGATGGAGCTGGATAGCTAGAACCCTTGATCTATATAAGCTGTAAGGCATTAGTTAGTGTGAGGCAGAGTCAAGGCAATGGGTAAAAAGGCTGTGTAAGCTTCTGCACAGAATGAACAGGCTGCTAAGTGGTCAGGCTAGAGAGAAAGAAAAAAGAGATATAAAAATTGCCCTGGAGTGAAAAGGGGTCCCAGTGGTCCCCAACGAAAACAGGCTTTGTTTTTATACACTTGTACTTTTTTCACTCACAAGTGATACTTTGTCTTTAAATCAGAGAGAAAGGAAACTCACTGTAAGCACATGAGGATTTAGGGCACACTCTGAGTACCCAGAAAAAGTGTGTTATCCCATTTCCCCAGGATTTTTCACAGAGAACTGGAGAGGATGAATGGGAGACAGAGCAAGGATACTGTCTTCCCTGGATAAAAAGGAGCTTGAGTAGGTATAGTGCATAATAACTACTCACCGAGCTTAGGGGTTCCTCTTTGTGTCCCAGAGTCCAAGAAGATGAAACCTTCACAATATAGTCAGCTACTTCAGCTCTCCAGTAACTAGAATCACTTATTTCAACAGGAAAAGTCCTCAATGAGGAAGTGAATTTGATTTTCCAGATATCTGAAGGTCATAATATTGACATCTTTTGATGTTTGTATTTGTAAAATTCTCACTATAATCTAAAACAGCAGAAATAGCATAACATGATGATTCTTGCTATGCCAAGGCTATGACTGTAAACATCAATAACCAACGTTGAGACTACAGAAAGATTTATGAGCTTTCTCCCATATCGTGTGTCAGCCAAGCTCAGTGCTGAACCATGACACAGTACACACAGACCTAGTGGCTCCCTGTGTACTCCTGCCTGGCAAGGGTAAGTGTGCCCTGAAGGAAAGATCTGTCGCACAGCCACAGCGTGCTTGGCTCAGGCCTCAGCATATCCCCATAGCCTCTCAAGCAGAGAAAAAGGTTAAATGCACAGAAAATGCTTATTAATTAAGTAAAGGATAAAAAAAGGCTCTTTGTGATAAACAGAACACTAAAAGAAACTCAAAGAACAGTTATTGTTACAAAAAAAAAATCTAAGAGAAAATACTCTGTGAAAGCACCATACTTTCCAGTGAAAAACCACAATGTTCAAAGTTCATACTCTTGCCATTGTCATTCAACCATATGTAGGGCTGTTTAGGATGATTTGAGCAGATCAAACAAGGAAGCAAGGTAGGAAATAGCAATCCCAAACATGCCAGTACATTTTGCGTTAATTCTTCCAAATATATGCAAAAGAAATCAACAAAATAAAAGAATTTGAAATTTTAATGTATAGAATTAGTTATTTCCTTACTAGTTTTTAAGATAAAAATACAACAAAATAGGAGTTAAAACATTGAATATATAATATATAATATATTCTGTTCAGTCTTAAATCAAAAGTGGTAGAAAATATCCAAGAAATCAATGACTGCATAGGGACCAGTAAGAAAGCTCAGCAAGCTCATGCCTCCGAAGCGGAGGACCTGCATTCAATCTGTGGAACTCACAGAGGAGAGAACCAACTCTCACAGTTATTCTCTGGATTCTACATGTGGATTCACACTGTGACCTCCACGTGTGGACCATGGCACATATGAGCCCAAACATGCACAAAAATAAGTAAGTAAGTAAAGTAGTTTTAAAAATATAAAGGAAGAGTGCATGATGGTAGTTTGATGAATGAATGCAAAGGCATGATGTCCAGTGCTAAATGAAGATGACATAATAGATCATTTTTGTTCAAACACATGTAATTTCTATGGGTTACAGCAGAGATACAAAGCTTGATTGGAATCACGGTTCTATATCAGTGAGAAGACTGTGATTGGGCCCTGGCAACAGTTTAACCTTGTGGAGTGTTTTTTCCACAGACAGAGAAGAAGGCCTGTGTGGTCACATGCCTACTTGTTGCCCTGCTTCCTACAACAGGAATCCTTTGTACATTTCTTTTTTTTGGCAGGGGGAGGGGGGAGGGAGGTGTATATATAAAGCAGTCCGTTCTCTACTTAAGGAAAAAGTAACAGTATCAGTGTATTCAAGATAGTAAATTAGAAAATGAGCTGAACACTGGGGCACAACAGAGGGCTTTGTACCAAACAACTGTTGTTTCTCGGACTTCACACCTGGCATCTGCTTTTTTATAAACCAAGACAAAAGCCATATTCCTGTTTTATGAATGAGTAAGTGTCAGAGCTTAACTACTTGTAAATATCCTTGTGATTTCTTTACATAGTGCACAGAAAATGAAAAGAAGCCTTTTGCTTAGGTACAGCATGTGACAGAGAGAATTACCTAGACAGAAGAGCCAATGTATTAACTTGCTGGCAGGAAATTCATCCTTCTAATGGCAGAAGCACTTTTTTGGTTTCTGCTTTTTGTTTTTGAGGCAGGGTTCTATGCACACCAGGCTGACCTCTAACTAGCTATGTAACAAAGAAAGACCTTTAACTCTCACCCTCTTACCGCCATCTCTCTCACAAGTGCTAGGATTACAGACTTGGGCTACCATACTAGGTTTAGACTATGGCAGTTTATACACACTCTTCTTACACTTTCTCCTCAGGCCTCCATTTCTTTCCAAAGCACAATGTACAGAAATGTCTGACACATATAGGTCCAGAAGCTGCTGGCACTTCCCATTTATATTAACTTTGATGTAAATTTTGAATTCTTCCCTAGATGTGTCTCCTCTGTGCACATTCAGTTGTTAAGTAACAAGATTAACAGGTAACATAGTCCTGAGGGATGAAGAGTACACAGAAGTCATAGCTTATTATTTAGAAAGCTAAAGAAAGGAACAACAGTTTCATCACGGTGCCTTGAGAAATCCACTGTGAAGAAAAGCTTTCCTTCAGCACACATGCACGCACACACACACACACACACACACACACACACACGAATGCACACCTTATCCTGGAGCTAGACTCCAGGTTCTGATGCATGCTAGGCAAGTGCTCTACCCTGAGCCACATCTCCAACCCACCAACACTATGTTTTTTATCTTAAGAAACATCTCCTCCCATTTTCTTTGCCTGAACCCTTTTTATTGTAAATAGGTTTTTTTCTTTTTTTTTTTTTAATTTATTTATTTTTATCTCAATCACAGGTTGGGTACTTTGAATCCCAGCCGTAGACCCCTCCCCCATTCCCTCCCACCCTC
>CM053760.1:54320432-54363798 GCA_028658305.1 Pachyuromys duprasi
TGCTCTCCTACTCCTCAGACACAGTGTTCTCTCGTGGCAGCCATCTTGGATCCCCCGGTTTTTTTCTTATATCATATATTCTAATTACAGATGCCCCTGCCTCTATTTTTCCCCATTCCTTCCCACGTCCCCTCCATCGAGATCCAATCCCTCTTTTTCTCTCATTTGAAAGCAAACAGGCTTCTAAGGATAATAAAATATAAGATAAAATAAAAATTATCATCCCAGAGTCAGAGAAAACAAGGAGAAAGAAAAGAGCACAAGAGAAGGCACAAGAAACATCACCCCACTTTTCTGCACGCTCAAGAATCCCATTAAAACACCGAACTGGAAACTGTAATCTATGTATACAAAGGACCAGGTACACACCCGTACAGGCCCTGTACACAGTGCTCCAGTCTCTGTGAGTTCATATAAGCTTTAATCATGTTGATTTTGAAGTCCTTGTTTTCTTGGTGCCTTCTATCATTCTGGTTCTCACATTCTTTCTGCCTCCTCGTAGGTGGGGTTCCCTGAGCCCTGGGGGATCCCTCTACTTTCCTATGCAATACAAACTGTATCTCAAAAATATGGCCACTAAACTGGAGCTACTGGTTTGTGAACCAAGGCCAGATAAACAATGACCAGGTTGCTCCCCTCTAGCCCCTACTCTCTAATTCCAGCATCCTGGGTACCCTCATCTAGAGTCCACAGTCACTTCCCACTTCTCCCTTCAAACTGGCCCAAGCCCCTTGGTCTGGGGAATATCGGTAAGAGTGGGTGAAGACACAGTCTGGAGTTATCTTGAACACAGAGCCTTCCTGTGCTTCAGATATTTTATATATAAGGAAATATTTATATTTCTTACCCTATAACAGTACCACGAATATTTCTCACAGCTAAGTACTTAAGGACCATCAACCATTAAGATAATGATCTTTGCCTGCTGTGTCCCTCTGCCCTTTCATGTTAAACTGTGACATCTGTAAGCCACATTCTTGGTGAGGAAAATCCCCCGTGAATTTAACCTTTTACTCAGAGGATGTCTGCATTTTACTGATCCCAGATACAAAGTGAATCCCAACGTCCTTATCAACTAATTATGTGTTTCCTCATGAATTCCTCCCCTAAGGAGGACCTTAAGTTCCTTGTAGACTTAGGGATGCCAGTGTCAGTAGAGCAGTCAATGGACCATCCTTTCACTCTTCCCATGCCCCAAGATGGGGGTGGGACTCAGAGTCTCTTCAGCTGCCCAACTGCTCTGCCACTGCTTTACAGTCCCAGAGCCTCTTTGTGTAGTTTTAAGAAGCTCATATTTTGAGTCTCCTACCATCCCACTTAGCCTTTCCAATTCTCTGATTTTCCAGCAGACTATCTTGTTGCATACCCAGAAATAAAGCAAAAGGTTCACTTCTTGCACACAAAGAAACCATTTCCCTCTTTCCCCTTCCTGTACCTACCACAAGAGAATGCCCCTTTTTCTTAGTAGAAAAGAGACTTCTCTGTCCATTTCCCAGCATCTTCTCCTCTCATTTAGAGAGAGGAGGCACACATACGTACATATAGTTGAAAATAATAAAATATGAGCTGGAGAAATGTTCAGTGGTTAAGAGTATATGCCGTTCTTCCAGAAGACCTGAGTTTGATTCCCAGTACGCATATCAGCCAACTCAGAACTGCCTGAAATTCCAGTTCCTTCTTACTATAGCAGGTGAAAGTTTATCATCCCACAAATTACAAGGTTATACAGACAGATGCTTCTGTATACATTATTTCAGAACTGTTTTCATTATTTCTTTATTCTTCAGTTCCAAACATTACCTGAAAACTCCTAATAAAAGCTTTTAGAGTTTTGTCACAATTAATGTTAGAAGATTCTTTTAAGCTTATGCTCTAGCGCAAATCAGCTTGAT
Organism: Pachyuromys duprasi; assembly: GCA_028658305.1. Classification (NCBI taxonomy): domain Eukaryota; kingdom Metazoa; phylum Chordata; class Mammalia; order Rodentia; family Muridae; genus Pachyuromys; species Pachyuromys duprasi. The sequence continues at coordinate 54,322,325 of CM053760.1, forward strand.
TTGCCATGTCAGAAAAGCCACTCAAGCTACTCACATTTAGTCCCACTGATAAGAGCACTGTGATGAGAACTCACAGTGCTTGTGAACTTTGCCACAACTATTTGGATATGAAACACCCCATAGGCTTATGTATTTCAGCACCTCGTTCCTAATTGGTAGCATTGTTGTGGGAAGTGTGGACTCTTCAGGAGGCGGAGCCTTGCTGCAGGAAGTGAATCACTGGGAGATTGTGCATTTCAGGTTCTATTACAACTACGCTTCAAGTCTGAGCACTCCATTTCCTGACCTGGCAAGATGTGAGAAAGCCATTTTACACTCCTGCCATTATAAAACTATGAGTCCAAGTATATCTCTCTCTCCTTGAACTGTTTTTGTAAGACAACATGTCACAGCAATGAGGAAATTAACTAACACACCCTCACTAATGATCTCACAACTGTCCTTTCACTGAGCAGGATATAACATATGATAGTTGCTTTCATTTATCAACTTCCCCCAACCTAGAACCACCTAAGAGAAGGGTCTGTGGGCATAGTTGTGAGTGAGTAATTTAATTATCTTAAATGATTTAGGAAGAACTGCCAATGTCAGGGGCAACATTCCCTGAGCTTGAAGTTCTGAACTACATAAAAAGTCAAGTAAACAATGCATAGATGCTTTAATTCATTGCCCCAATGACTGTGATTGACTGCTTCAAGCTCCTGCCACTTTAGGTTAACAGAGTGATGTGTTATAACTTGGAATTGTCCCCTAAGTTACTTTTCTTAGGGTATTTCATTACAGGAATCAGAAACAATAGTAAGACAGAACCTAAGAATCTTGGCTTAAAAACATTTTTAGTGCCCCAAGAAAGAGAGGACAGCAACCTTTAACATGATCCATGACAGCAGGTGTTCTATTGCCATGAATATGGGAAGCTTGTACAAGGAATGTCAGAGCAGGTTTTATCAGCATATGTACACTCAGGAATCTGAACAATTTCTATCTTCCTTCAGTTTACACACTGAGTCCTTGGCTGTCAAATACAAACGTACACTGTCTATTTTATTGTTACTTTTTCATGTACACACACACACACACACGCACGCACACGCATGCACAGGGCACAAAAATCACTTACATTGTCCTATCCCCAAATGCACAGACCCACTCAGTCATAGTTTTTCAACTTTTCCTCTTTTCTTTCTTTTTTTCTTTTAAACTTTTCACTTCAACTAAAAGAAATATAGATACAATCATGATATGAAGAAGGTTTTTAAAAGTGAAGGACTGCACTCTTAGGTAATATCTTCATTTCTGAAAACAATTCAGGGTGTTTCAGCTTTCCCAAAAGGGAAATGACACACTAGATTCATAGTTTATAAGCTTATAATTTTCACAGCATCTGTCATAAGTAGTAAATGACTTTTCAATAAACATATATGTGACAGTATACCAAGAAGCACTGTGAAGGGGCTAGGAGCAGGAAGAAAAATAAAACAAAAACTTTGATAGTAAGAAACATATAGTACAAATGAGACAGATATGTTCAAAGAAAAAAAGTCTATGTAAGGCCCATGAAGAATCAGAGACTAAAGGCAAGCAGATAAATGGAAGTTACACAGGTCAACATGTCACCTGGGCCTAGAAGCTGCTCATATAAGACTGTGCTGAAGCTGAGGCCTAGTAGCTGGCAACCTGTCTTGGCGAAGCAGAGAAGAAGCACAAGAAGGAAGACATAGTCAGGAACACAGAGAGTTGTCTTCAGGAAGAAACAGTAGCTGCACGTATTTGTCCCACCTACTTTAAAGATAACTGAAATCACTAAAGTCACAAAAAAGTTAGATTTTTAGTAGCATCTCTAAGGAGAAAGCAGAGAAGGGCATATTCCAAAAAGAAAACTAAAGATGTTCTATAGGACAGAAAGCCTGAATTGGCAAAATTAGTCAGTACTCAGATAGTTTTCACACTGCACAGAAAGACTCTGAAGTATTTCCAAAGTCCCTAGAGCAGTGGTTCTCATGTGGGTCGCAACCCCTTTGGGGGTTCACAGAGTTGTATAAGACCATTAGAAAATACAGGTATTTAAATATACTTCACAATAGTAGCAAAATTATGGTTATGAAATAACTGAAAATAATTTCATATTTGGGGTCAACATAAAAACTGTATTACTGGGTGACAGCATTAAAAAGGTTGAGAACCTCTCCTCTAGAATAATTCAGAAGCCCAAGAATGCCTCAGCCAAGTTGTACCCCTGGCACAATCCAGGAGCTACCACTAAAATATCTGGAGAGGACAATTAACAATAATGTGACTATGCCACAAGTGGTTTACAGTGGGAGACAGAAGCCCACATGATTCCCAGGAAAAGCAGGAAACCCACTCACCTATTCTCCACAAACTTTCCATCTTTTCACACTGACTTCAACTCTGACCTATGACTCCAGCCTCACCCATCCCTGATCCAGAAGGAAATTTCTTAGAATCTATACCTACCTATTAGGAAACCTTGACATGATATTATGGAAGAATATACACTCAGATAAAAATTGAGAATTCCATTATATAGAAGAGGAATCAGAAATTCCTGTTGGGGACAACGAGCAGTTTTGATATTTACCTTGGATTTCAACCAAACAGATGTCTTGGTTTCTTCTGGAACACACCAATGTTTCAAGCAATTACTGTGATGCCCGCCCCTGCTTAGCTTGGAGTAGAAGGAAGAGTCACAGTCCTGCCAACTGGTGGCTGGTGGCTCATGTCCCAAAGATTCTCACCCTTTCCCACCCTGTCTTGATGATAGGGTGGGAGAAGAAGGTATTCTGTGGAAAATAAAGTGCTGGAAAATGGTATAGGTGATGCTGATGAAACCCTGAACAAGGAAAAGAAGCCCTAATTGTTGGTGCTTTTCTTAAAAGTGGAGAACTTCATGATCCTAAAGACTGTATTTCAGAAACCAACCACTAATGCACAGGAATGAGAACCATCCTGCTCAACACTCTGTGATGTACTCCTGCAGTGTTTGGCCTATCAAATTCTAGTGAACTGATCCTCACTGACCATTTGAGGGAGAAAGTAAAAAGACTTCTACTCCTGCTATAGGGGACTCTTCCCAGTTACCAATTCCAGTCAGTTCACTCCTCCATTTGTAAAGATGGTAGGCCATGCAGGATCCCTGCACAAAAGATGAAAAAGAGTGTCTCAAATGTAAGGGGAGAGAAGCTGAATGGGCAGAGAACCCTCAGGGAGATTTGAAAAACTGCAGGATGAGGACAGAGAATAAAGGACAACTAAGGGCCATCAAGCACTCAGGAACTAAGACACGCCAGAAATAATATGATATGGAAAGATTAAAAACAGAAAATCAAATGCCAATAAAACTGAAGTAAAAGTAACAATTTCATCATCCAAAAATGTCATTGAAGAAAAGTGCCTTAATCAGGAAAAATGTATTTTAAAATGTAATGCTTAAAAATGTGTACTTAATGAGCTGAGAGATGCTTCAGCAGTCAAGAGCACTGGCTTCTCTTCTAGAAGACCAGAGTTCAATTCCCAGCACCCACATGGTAGCTCATAACCATCTGTAACTGCCATTCTAGGGATTCTAATTCCACCTTCTGGCCTCCATGGACACCAGGCACAAACACTGTGCACAGACATACATGCAGGCAAAATATCATAAATGTAAAATAAAAAAATTAATGTGGACTTGTGGACTATTAAAAAAGAAAAAATAATACAAAGTAACATAGCTTCCAAAGATACAGAATGAAGATAATTAGAAAAGTAATCAGAATAATTTTATTTGGAGAATTTATAGCTAAAATTTTGAAGCTAGAAGACAAAATATTCAAAATAAACAAAGGCAGCGAGATGGGGAAGGAGATGGGGAAGCAGGAGGTAAGTCTGACAACTGTACAGACTCAGGGCTGGCTCTGACTTCCAGACTTTCTGGATGGTGTAGATACTCTACAGATCAATATGACAAGAAATGGAGATGTGGAAGCAGGGATCCAAGCCACAGAAGGGCAGGCAAGACAAGCTGTACACAAGACATGAACAGGAAGCTCAAGAGGGGAATGAGATTAAAGAGTAGATAAGTTCTTTGGGGCATTGGATGCTCTATCTTGATGTCTCTAAGACAGGGAAGGAACAGGTGACACCAGGCTGGATAAACCCTGTGAAGCCCTGCAAAGCCAGGACTTGATTGATCCTTGCTGAAAAGAAGGGAAGGAAAAGCATGTGGAGTAGATGCTGGCTATAGGGTCGTCTGTTTGCAATACACGTATCAAATCAAGATGGACAGCATACAGAGCAGAGGTCACCAATTACAAAGAGCTTATAAAGAACTTGCTGCAAGTACAACAGGAAAGCACATGTCCTCAGGAACTACAGTTTGAATTACAGGACAAAACCAGCTGGAATTTGGAATAATGTTTTTGTAGCATGAACAAAACAGTAGGATCAACCCCTAGCACTATATAAAACTTGCATAGTGATGCACACCTGTAATCCCAGCACCCTGAAGGAGAGACAAAAGACCAGATGTTCAGGGTCATCTTCAGAAACATGAAGCTGAAGGCCAGTCTGGACTACACGAGAATTTGTCTAAAATATAATACACAAAACTATCAAGAAGAAAAAAATAACATAAACAAACAGCATTTGTTTATGTACACAAAAGTTTGAATGTTAAAAAGTGCTTAATATTTTTCATTAATAATTAATGTTACAAATCCCTAACATTATATATCATATATATTATAAAAAGGACACATAGTATTTGCTTCACTCACTAAAATGATTTCCAAAAGAAATAAGACTCTTTTACAAAAAGAAAGGCAAATTAAAAATTATACCTACCCATATTAGTAATACTAGAGATCCAAAGTCACAAGAATAAGGATTTTAATGACAACTATGCTTCCTGACTAGATTCACTCCTTATCCTCCAAGAGATACACATGGCCACCTCATAATGTTCTTGCAGGGCTTCTAATACGCCATGGCTGCTTTTTCACTCTACCTTCATATTGGCTACAGATATACACACAAAGACAGAAATGGAAATGTCCGGGATTGAGACAATGAGAGGAACCCATCTCTCCTCAGGGCACTGGGCAGTTCTCAAGCCCAGTTAAAGCACCTGTAAGAATTCATTTACTAATATTTTTTTGCAGTCATCACCCAGAGTTAATTTCATTTTAATTATCCACAAACAAACTGTGCACACATTAGCAGACATTCCCCCTAAACTCTGTTTCCACCCCTTTTTTCAACCTTAAGAACCACTTACCTACTTTATGCTTCCACTACTATATTGGACATAGCATGTACACATGCCCTTTTGTGACTACCTTTTTTGTTTTAAAGTTTTACTAGCATCACTGTGTAAAGTGATACTTCATTCCTTTTCAAGAACAAAATATCCCACTGTATATCAATACATAACCATTTTGTTTATCCATATGACAGCTAAAGAACATTTGGATTATTCCCTCTTCTACTTGTTAAAAATGACACTGCTATAAGTATTTCTGTCCAAGGTTGTAGAAGGGACTATACTTTCATTTGTTCTGGTAAATACCTAAGAATACAATTGTTAGACCATATGATAGCTTTGTATTAAATGATTTAAGAAATTGCTGTTTCCAAGAATGCCAAGATTGTCTGACAGACACAGATTACCTGATACAGACTTTGCCCTCTGGAGACAGTCCTTTATTCCTACTGACTAAGGCTTTCTGGACTATAAGATAAAACACTCTACATGTCAAATACAATAAATGAGAAACCCTTAAAGAAATCATGAATACTTCATTCCCTGGATTCCCTAAAGTTGTGAGAAGAGAAGAAACAGAAATAAAGGCTGCAGAATAAAGTAGCAGATTGTCAAGCAGACAGTCCTTTTAAGCAAGTTTCAAAAGTGAGTTTCTTGTGTCTAAATTTAATGCTGCTCTTGAGAAAAATTATATGAGCTAATGTTTGACATTAGCTGATGAAACCTGTCTATAAAACACAGAAACTAGAATTAAACTAATAAAATGTTATGTATTATCAATCCATACATTTCATAACTACATAAGTGTGATTTGTAATGAATACATAGAGAATTTACAAGTATTTAAAAGTGAGTGTTCTCTAGTACTTAAGAAGCACTTAAAAGTACTTATCAACAAAGTCCTGTTTTAAGTAGTTTGAACACTCTCCCTAAAATCTTGTTTGCACTATTAGTTTTCTCAGTGGAGCTTTTTTCAGACACTGTTATGCTGAGTTCTAATAAAGAGTGTGTCTGGAATAGCTCAAATTCTGACTCAGTGGGGCTAGGATTAATAAGGTTTTAAATTACCTCAAAATACAAGGCCTCATGCAAGATGTTAGGTACCACTAGGTTTCAGGGAATTCATCTGTTCAGTCTAAGCTAGAGGTAAGAAAATTTGTGTCAAAGTCAGTCTATAATGGCCACTTTACTTCTCATAAAACAACTGCTTCTTTATGATTTCAACTCTGTAAGGGAAAAAGCAGAGACAAATTTATGTGTCCTGGAACAGACAAAGACTGGAGTTACATCCTAAATCATCTGGCATTTTGACATACAAATGCCGGTTTAACAGTTTTAGTTTCTGTTGGCTTCCTTTCCATCATCAGAAATCTAGATTAAAAATAATAATAACCAGCCTGCATGCATGGCATGTTGCCTTCCTTGCTCTACCAGGACTATTTCAACTCATGATCACATGTTAATCCAGTTTGAACTTAGCCATTTGTTTGTCTTCTCCATTTCCAGTGTTCAACCCCATGGAAAACCAAAGAGATACACCAGCTGGTCTCCACTTTGAATTCAGGGCTTAAGAACTAGATCCCTACAACCACAGGGTGTTTGCTTGGGCTACATTTAACTAACACCCCTCACAACCAGAACCCCCCCTTCCACTGGTTTCCAGATACAACTTAAGCTGTCCTCTACATCTTTCTATGAAAGGCGCTCTTAACTCTGGTTATCACCACAGAATTTACCTTAGATCTCAGATTTGTCCACATGGCTACCACTGAAAGTATACAGTAGCTACCTCTTGATACACTTTTCTAGCACAACTCTCAGCGCTGATGTAGGAAGGCATGCCCCTTTACTTCCATCCACTTGCATGTCTCTTAAGCCACCTACCCAGTTACACAGTCAGAAATATGGGAACCATGAAACCCACTGTTTTCAAGTGTAAAGCAAAAAGGTCAGGTTGTAAATTTCTGCTCATAATAACAGATTTCTTAACAACTATCATAAAATAGAAAATGTATGTACTAATATGAAAACTGAAACATACTTTTTATTTTTCTATTATTTTATCTATATATACTCTATATTACCCAAGAACATAAATATTTTCACATCATTCTATTTTGTCTGCCCTCGATAATTTCCACAAACTTTTCTGTTGTCTAACTACCCCCCCCCAAGTGTTTCAATTCCACTGAAATCAGGGACAAGGCAAGGCTGCCCACTATTTCCATATCTCTTCAACATTGTTTTTGAAGTCCTTGCTATAACAATAAGAAAAAAATAATAAAGGAGATCAAAATGATTCAAATAAGAGAGGAAAAGGTCAAAGTATCACTATTTACAGATGATATGATAGTATACATGAGTGACCCCAAAAATTATACCATGGAACTCCTACAGCTGATAAACACCTTCAGGAAAGTGGTTGGATACCAAATTAACTAAAAAAAAAAATCAGCAGTCCTCCTGTATACAAAAGACAAATGGACTGAGAAAGAAATTAGGGAAACAACTCTATTCTCAAAAGCTACAAAAGACATAAAGTACCTTGGTATAACTCTAACCAAGCAACTCAAAGACTTGTATGAAAAAAAAACTTCCAGTCTCTGAAGAAAGAAATAAAAGAAGATATCAGAAGATGGAAAGATCCCCCATGCTCATGGCTCAGCAGGATTAACAAAGTAAAATTGGTCATCTTACCAAAAGCAATCTACAGATTCAATGCAATTTCCATCAAATTACCAACACAATTCTTTACAGACCTTGAAAGAAAAATTCTCAACTTAATATGGAAAAACAAACCCAGAATAGCTAAAACAATCCTCTACAATGAAAAAATCTTCTGGAGGTATCTCCATCCCTGATCTAATGTTGGTAGAGGAACAGTAATAAAAACTGCATGGTACTAGCATAAAAACAGAATGGTGGATCAATGTAATCAAATAGAAGATCCAGAAATAAACCCGCACACTTATGGACACATGATTTTTTTTTTAACAAAGAAGCCAAAACCATACAATGGAAAAAAGACAGCATCTGTAACAAATGGTGCTGGTCTAACTGATGTCTACATGTAGGAAAATGCAAATAGATCCTTATTTATCACCCTTCACAAAACTACAGTTCAAGTAGATCAAAGAGCTCAACATAAAACCAGACACACTAAACCTGTTGGAAGAAAAAGTGGGGAAGAAAATTGAACTCATTTGCAGAGGAGACAACTTCCTGAATAGAACACCAATAGCAGAAATTGTGGTGCATTTACACAACGGAATACTACTCAGCAATTAAAAACAAGGAAATCATGAAATTTGCAAGCAAATGGTGACAACTAGAAAAGATCATCCAGAGTGAGCTATCCCAGAAGCAGAAAGACACACAGGGTACACACTCACTTATAAGTGGATATTAGACATATAAGATAAACATACTAAAATCTGAACACCTAAAGAAGCTAAGAAAGAAGTAGAACCCTGGGTAAGATGATCAATCTTCACTCAGAAAGACAAATGGGATGGACATTGGAAGGAGAAAACAGGAAACAGGACAGGAGCCTACCACAGAGGCCTCTGAAAGACCCAGCAAGGTATCAAAGCAGATGCTGAGACTTATGGCCAAACTTTGGGCAGAGTACAGGGAATCTTATGAAAGAAGGGGAAGATGAAAGACCTTGAGGGGACAGGAGCTCCAGAGGGAGAGCAACAGATCCAAAAAATCTGGGCGCAGGGTCTTTTCTGAGACTGATACTCCAACCAAGGGGCATACATGGAGAGAACCTAGAACACCTGCACAGATATAGCCCATGCACCTCAGTTTCCAAATGGGTTTCCTAGTAAGGGGAACAGGGGCTGTCTCTGACATGAAATCTGTGGCTGGCTCTTTGATCACCTCCCCCTTAGTGTGGAGCAGCCTTACCAGGCCACAGAGGAAGACAGTGTTGCCAGTCCTGATGAGACCTGATATTCTAGGGTCAGATGGAAGGGGAGGAGGACTTCCCCTATCAGTGGACTGGGAGAGGGACATGGGAGGAAAAGAAGGAGGAAAGGTGGGGTTGGGAGGATATGAGGGAGGGGGCTATAGCTGGGATACAAAGTGAATAAATTGTAATAAATTGTTAAAAATTTTAAAAGTGTTTGGAGTCATATACAGGAATACATTGTATATAGGAGAAAAATAGTAACCTGTTATATAATTATTTATCTTACAATTTTCCCTGAGTTAAGAAAAAGTGACATAGAATGGGTCCTCTAAGAATAAAAAAGAAAAAGAAAGAAAGAAAAAGAAGTAACTGACTTAATATTATGAGACAAAGAACCTCCAAATATGTCATTTTTTGTATTTATAATTTCCAGTTTTGTGTTTTTATGGGATTTCTGTGTGTCTCTTTTCTATATGTTTTTCTTGTGCTTTTTCTTTTGCTATTTTCTTTTCTTTATTTGTTTTGTCCTCTTCCAATTAGTTTGTTTTTGCTTTACCTTACTTTATCTTAATATTATCCTTTACATGTCAGTTTGTTTTCTAAGGGGGAGACAGAAGGTTGTGGATCCAGAAGAGCAGGGGAGGAAGAAAGCCTAATGAGAATAAATGAAAAAAAATATTTTTAATAGAAGAAGGTAAAGAAAAAGAAGAGGAGGAAGTTGTTAAATAGAAGCGGTTAAGACAAAGAAAATTGGCATAAAAGAAAATTTCACAGGCTGGAGAGATGGCTCAGAGGTTAAGAGCACTAGCTGCTCTTTCAGAGGTCCTGAGTTCAATTCCTAGCAACTACATGGTGGCTCACAGCCATCTGTAGTGAGATCTGTTGACCTCTTTTAGGTGGTCAGGTATACAGCAGGCAGAACACTATACATAATGAATAAATAAATGTTAAAAAGAAAGAAAATTTCACACAGAGTAATCCATGTTCCACTAGAAACATAATAGAAAATACCATATGACTGACAATTCTCAGACTGATCTAAGCAGGTTCTGACAGGGTAGAGTGATTTTGTAAAATTCTCATGCTTTAATAATTACAAGGCATGAAATGTAGAAAGTGTCTGCACTGCCATGAAACCACACCCTTGAGAGCTTGCTGGTTTTCTGCTGGGCCATTGGTTGTGTTGAGGAATAGAAAGTGTCCTGCTGAGTGATCAAACAACTAAAGCAGGTAACAAGCTTAACACACTTTGAGCTTTCCTATAATTAAAAGATAACATTATTGTACTGTTCTAACTGCAGAAATCTCTAGAGAGCATTCTCTTTCTGGTCATTTGCATTGAAACATCTATTTAAAATTTAAGCCTTTAGGTTGGTGGATTTCCTCTTGGTATGGCAGGCTAGTAAAATTTAAAAGAAGAGACATAAATATTAACATATGAAAGAAGTCAGTTGGCAGAAGTCAGTTCTAATCCAGCACTCCATGTGAGAAAAACGAAATATGAAATATGCAAATTCTGGAGATCCCTTATAAAGGGTCACTACTCTCACAGCCCAAACTTATTTCCCCGCTCTCTGCCCACTTCCTTAGAATAATGTGTCTCTATTTCTATCATTATCCATGTGTTCTTAGTCCAATTCTTTGTTCTGGGACACAAAAACTTGGAAATCACAGCAGGTGGCCTCTAGACTCTGATCTATGCCTATAAGATTGCTATTTCTAGTTTTTTATCTTTCACATTCAAAAGTATTATATATCTTGGTACTGTGTTCTTAACTTACTTGGGATTTTTTTCCCCCATAAAAGGGTCCAACTTCTTTCTTTTGAAGTGTAAAGCTATTTGTTCCCATCTCCCTATCTACTTAACTAATTATCATATGAAAAAAGTTGGTTGATTCATAACACAATTTATAAAATAAAAACAGAAAATAGTAAATGCTATCATTACACTGAGTATGTCATATCAAAAATTTCTCTTAATTCTTATAATGATTCAAATATGGTGGGCATCATTGTCCTTTATATACTAATGAAGGAAAATGGTTAAATATGTATTCAGTTCTTTTTCCTGGTTGACACATCACATTTGGGAACATATATATGGAAAGTAAATGAGAACTTTATACTCAGTATTTCCTCACCGACATTCAGTGAAATCTTAGGAATAAAGGTGATGGGCTAGTCCAGGTGTGGTGGCGTGTGCCTTTAATCCTAGTACTCCGAGAGGCAGAAGCAGATGGATCTCTGTGAGTTCAAGGACAGCCTGGTCTACAAATGAGTCCAGGACAGCCAGGGCTACACCTGTCTAAAAAGGAAAAAATAAAGCTGATGGGCTACCTGAATAGCATAAGGGCATTTCTTAAAGGGTTATATATCTAGTTTCCCAAGACTCACATGAAAGAATACAATGAGGGGTAGGGCATGAAAACATTACCTCTAAACACATAGCCAAATTTAAGAACCAATCTCGAAGATCTTAGGTCTTATTGTTATTATAGTCTTAAAGGCCACTGATGATGGCTACTTCTTCCCACTCAAAAAAAAAAAAAAAAGGAATATATGTCAGACCCTGAATGTAAAAATGACATTCTAATCTGTTTCAAAGATTACAACATTATATACCATTGTCTCCTTTCTTAAGAGTTAATCTAGATGGGTCTGTCAATCACCTGGCCAAGAGACCACACCTCAAAAAGGCTGATTCATCCAAAGCCATGCTAAAAAGATGGAGGAAATAATTATCCTCTCAAAGAGATAACGTACTTATTCTTCCCAGAAAGCCCTCATTTGGGACAGCTGCGTAAAGAGCAGTGCCAATGCACCTCTGTTAAGCCTGCACATTACTTCTTTTTCACCTAAACATTTCTTTCCTGGCACACTAGGCTTTCTCATTATTCCTCTGAAGATACAGTCTTTAGCCATGTAGTCCCTTGCTGCTATGTGTTGCTTAATGATCTTCATTGCTAACCATGCTAGCCTAGCTTAGAGGTATGGCTTTTTCTCTTTTTCTCCTTCATGTCCATCCTCTTCCAGGTGGTTGCTGAGATTTACAGCTTATCTGTCCTCTTGTTTCCTCTGAAACCATAAGCAACTTGTCCACATGCTTCCAATTGAGTCCCAATTAGAAATTGTTTCATTAATGCAACTAACTCAAGAGGGCTCCCCAGAGTTTCTGGTAGCACTGTGACTAATGGCCGATGAAAGCAGACACACACTAAGACTCCTGAACCTCCCCTATGAGACAAGCTTTTAAAGAAACAGGAGAATCTGTTCGACAATATTTTTAGACTGAGCACAAGGGCCTCTCAATCCTGTATTTTCTAGTAAATCATGGTGTATAACTAAAAGAGTACATGATTGTAAATGTGTAGATTTTAAAAATGGCATTTTCTCTGTCAAACATCTACATTTTCAAAATTCATCTGTTTTCCATTTTTAACTTAAAGAAAAAAAAATAAAGATTTTATATACGTTATCCATGTTCACTCCAAAAATTAGCTTCCGTGCAGAAACCACAGCTTCCCATGACTCGCAGACTCCATGCAAACATATATCACATGGAGAAGAACAGAACCAGTTCTCTTCAACATGTGCCATGGTACACAAATGAGCACATATGTGCACACTAAAATAAATAAAAAATAAACACAAGAAAAAAAGACATCATTTAAAAATATAAAGACACAGGCAGTTCAAAGTAAAAAAAAATGTAGTGAATATATATGGTAACACTAAGCAAGAAAAAGTTATAGTAGTTATGTTTATCTTAGAGAAAACAAAATTATCTGGGATAGAGAGAGCATTAAGTAGTAAGAAAGTAAGGAAGTGCTAATCTCCAAGAATGTTTAAAAGTATGTGAAAAAACAGCAAACTCATTAGACAGGAACTAATAGTAAGCAGAAAAATAAGTAAATTCACTATTAAGGATAGAGACTAATCACACCCCTCTATTCAGTAATTTGCAATGCCATCATCTAAGGATTAAGGATAAAATCAACAAACAAGATCTAATTGATATAGATTGCCTCGCTTATCAAACACCATTAACCTTCTCTTCATATTTTCATTCAACATTTACTAGGAAAGACCACACCTAAGGCCATGAAATAGCTTAACAATTTTTAAGATAAAAATTTAAGTATGAAGCCAGGCATGGTGTTGCATGCCTGTAATCCCGTTCCTGAGGGAGGAAGAGGCAGGTGGATCTCTGTGAGTTAGAGGCCAGCCTGGCTACAAAGAGAGTCCAGGATAGGCAAGACTATACAGAGAAACCCTGTCTCAAAACAATAACAACAATAACAAAAAAAACCCTAAAACTCCAAACCCAATAATATTAATAATAGTAGCAGCAGCAGCAGTAGTAGCAGTAGTAATAGTAGGCTCTCAAATCATAAAGAAAACATTTAGAAAATATCTAGAAAATTAACAGCACTTTATAGATAACATAAGAACCAAGGAAAAATCAAAAACATTTTAAGTAATTTGACCTAATAAAAAATGACAATAAAACAACAGATCACCAATTTATAAGGAGGGCTGGAGAGATGCCTCCATGGCACTGGCTTCTCTTCCAGAGGATGCAGATCCAATTCCTAGCCCTATATGACAACTCACAGCCATATAAATCCTGAGTCCTAGAATATTAAATGCTCTCTTTTGGTCTCCATGGGCACTACAAACACATGGTGCTGAGATATACATACAGGCAGAACACCTATACATGTTTTAAGAATATATGAATGGACAGGAAAGTTGACCCTGCAGTTAAGAGTAGTTGCTACTCTTGCATAAGACCTGGGTTCAGTTCCCAGCATCCAGAACAGGAGATTGTACCTCCAGCTTCAGAGGCTATGATGCCCTCTTCTGGCCTCCATGGGTACCTACACCTTTGTGGCACATGTGCACATACACAGAGAGATATAAAATATTTCTAAATTTATGGAATTTAGAAAAAGCAGTGCTTAGAGGAAATTTTGTAGCAACGAACAAATATTACAACAGTAGAAACAAAAGAAATTATTTATCTAAGCTTAAACCTTAGTAAATGAGAGCAAGGGCCAAAATAATTACAAAGGAATGAAACAGAGAGAGAGAGAGAAGAGAAAAACAGAAAGAGAGGAAGAAGGAGGAGGGAGGGGGAAGAGAGAACAGAAAGCAATGAAACTGAAAAGAAATAAACCAATGAAAGTGAGAGTTGACTCTGTTGGGAAAAAAAATCAGTAAAATTAATGAATCACTAGCCAGGCTAATCAAAAGAGAGTCAGTCCAGAACACAAACATATTCACTGACATATTCTACCACTGTTCCCCATAGTACCTTCCAGACAGTAAAAGCACAGAAATACTCCTCACTCAGTCTAGAAAGCCAACATTATCTTATTATCAAACCAAGATTTACAAATATCCCAAGAAGGAATGGTTGGCAGTTTCTCACAGAGCTAAACACTTTCTCCATACAATCTAACAATTATGCTCCTAGGTCCTGAGCATGACACACACACACACACACACACACACACACAGACACACCAAAAACAAAACAAAAAACAAACTGCATTAGTATTGATAGAAACTTATTTATATTCAGCCAAAAGTAAACAACAAATATGGTCAATTGCAGTTGAATAGAGGAATAGTGGTATATCTACAAAATGAAATTTTGCCTTTCTAATTAGCAGATTTTAAATTCTCACTAGCTGATCTGTTTTGAACCAAAGGACTTTGAGTCAAACAGCCATACGGCTACTCAAACATACAGCAATGGACATTTCAAAAACTTAACAAACACCTAGAAGAAACTATATGACTTTGCCTGCTTGCTCTTACTCCTGATGGTGTAGAACAGTTTTAGTTTGTGGCAGAAGTTTTGCTATTGCAAGCCTGGGTGAAGTGTAAATAAACTCTTAGCCATTTTACATAAGGCCAGAGGAGGAGCTCTTCTTCTGGTGGCCCAGCAGAAGGACTTGTTCATGCAAATGGAAGAAGGCCATG
Source organism: Pachyuromys duprasi (assembly GCA_028658305.1). Lineage (NCBI taxonomy): Eukaryota > Metazoa > Chordata > Mammalia > Rodentia > Muridae > Pachyuromys > Pachyuromys duprasi. The sequence goes on from CM053760.1 coordinate 54,337,495, forward strand.
ACTGGTGTTAAGCAGAATCCCTGATTTGTATGAGACTTGCTATGGCTGGTGCAAAAGGAAACCTTCATTTGCCTAAAAGGGTTGTTGTTATTGGTGTAAACCCTTCTCTGGTTATGTAAGTAGGCTGTTTAGTTCACTTGGTGAATGGGTTCCAACAGTAAGCAAATAAAAAGCTTCTGTCACGTGACATTTCCTTGACCACTTTTAGTATTATGGGCTGAGCTAACAACACAAAGAAAGAAGCGGAAGATACAGGGAGTCACAGCTGATGCAGCATAACAACAGTGTAACAGCTTGCACCCAATCTGTAGAAGGTAAGGAACTAAAGGAGAGTTGGGTAATCGGCAGGGCAAGCTGTAAAAACAGCATCACCGCCAGCTACAAAGACAGCTGCAAAAAGAGGCAGAGTTATCATATTGACTACCAACAGCAAAAGGAATAGAAGTAGAGACCACAGTAGCTACCTTCTGAAAAGTAACATCAGCCATAGCAACAAAAAGCAGCTTAATAGTTCAAATAGGGTATCTATACCTTACTGTGTCACTGAGAAGTATTAATACATTTGAATAAAGTACACTAATTTATTTAATCAAGACTCCGGCTAAGAGTGCTGAGCAAATGAAAGAATCAATAGGTGGATAGATAGGTTGATGGATGAATGCATAAATGAATGAAATTTACTAGAGTTGCAGACAAATAACTCCAGGAAAGGAACTCATTAACTGTTTTTGAGAGGTAAGATGACCATGCATACATGTGTTACCATCTTAAAACAATGTTTTCAACCTTATTCATTGCTGTTTTGCAGTTAAGATGTTTGTATTCTAGAGCTGTTAATCCAAAACAAGTCTGGTCCTGGTCAATCTACATACACAATATGTAATTATTCTTCCAAAATGTCAAAGAGAAACCAAGCATGCTGAAACATATGTAATAAAAAACATACAAAAAGGACAAATTGTACCTCTGGCTATTAGCTGTAGCGATTTATACATCATTCCATAAATATTTATTAAACACAACTTTATGAAAGACAATGGCAAGCCTAGAGAGCTTGCTCAGTGTTGAAGAGGCCGGGCTTCTTTTCCAGAGAATCAGAGCTCAGTTCTCAGCATCCATGTGAGGCGGCTCACAACCACCAGTAATTGGCTTCCAGGGGATTTGAGGCCCTCTTCTGGCCTCTTCAGGTACCCACACACATGTGGCTTATACACACCAACAAACAGACACACATACAAAGTAAATAAACCTTTTGTTGTTGTTGCTGTTTGTTTTGTTTCTTGAGACAGGGTTTCTCTGGGTAGCCTTGGCTGTCCTGGACTTCCTTATTAGAATTTCATTCCTGAGATACATATCATTTGTTTGAGAAATGCATTCCTGTTACTAGACTCAGCTTCTAAGTATTTTGTTCAGGACATTCTCATTTGCTCAAAAGTGGTCCTGGGATTCATTCCCTTTCATATGTTGTCTCTGTGTGAATTGTAATAGCTGAAATTACATTTTTAATTTAAAATCTTAATTAGCAAAATACAGAAAATGTCTATGGAGTTTTATAAGTTTATTATCCAACTAATTCAACAGAGATTTGTGATATCTACCCAAAGAATAGAAAGATTCTTTAGGATCTTTAGAAAGATTATCTATAGGAATTAAAAGACATTTTTCATAAGTCAATATGCAATACATACACACAAAACTTACAATTAAGAATAAATATGTAATGTATAGGTATGAATCAACTTTCAAAATCATACAAAAAAACTAAACAGCAATTAGGATAGAAAGATATAGCAATTAGTATAAAATTATTCAAACATTTTAATACTTCCTCAGACCAATATTTAAATTAGGGTAAGTGGCATGTTTTCATTCAAAAAACAAAAAAAATTATTTTTAAAGAAGCAGAGATCTAGCTGTGAAAGCATTATAAAGTGTTAAAAGAACAACAGCACATTTTCACAATGTTTTACTGCAGTGTGGGAAAACACTACAATGGTTCCAGATGTTTTCAAAATCATAATCAGAAGGCCTGTATTAGGGGGAAGAAAGCTTAATATATGTTTAAAAGGGAAAACTATTAATATTTAATAAATGTTAAGAGAGTGGTTGTTTTAAAAGTTTCAATAAATGCCTAATGGGACAACTGAGTGAAACTAGGATAATAAAGCATTATCCAAAAATAACACATCTACAGGAAAAAATTTTGCTTAAATCATACATCAATAGATTTATTGTTTTCCTTAAATAGTACATGTTGTGTCACTTTGAGAAAAAAGCCACCTTAACCCTGGGACTGAATATGTGCTTATCTACTAAGCATATCTGGAAAATAAAACACATCTAGAAAGTATTTTTAAAGTCATTTTCCTCTAATTTTCTGTGGCTGTTCTGCCCCCCAGCTGAGATGGTCTTGGGCTTCCTCCTGTTGCAGCTGCTCCTCCTCCATTTGGCTTTAATCAGGTGCAGAGCAGGAACTCAGCATCCTGTTGCTTCACTCTGATTAGGAGGAGTCAAATTCTACAAATCGGCATGTTTCTGCTTGTAGTGATTCTATTTGATGAATCATTTGCTTTTAAGTATTTGAAAAAGGGCCATTAATAAAATAGCAGCCCAGCTTGTTCCTAGTTTCTGGTCTATTTATAATCAGCCACTCCAAAGAACCAAATGTTGTTCTTCTTCATCTACTGAGCATAAAATTTAGACACTCAACAGAGACGAATGAGTATATAGCCCCTCTGAAATAAAAGCAGTAGTCACCAACAACTGAGACTCACATTTTAGTAGCTTTAATAATATTAAAATAGTAAAATAACAAGCCAATTTATTTACCTAACTACCAAGAAACATGAAACAAATATTTAAATGTTCAGTCCAAAAGCACATGGAATCAATCATTATCAAACATAAATATAGAATTAAAGATTAAAAAGTGAAAAAGAGCAAAAAAGATCAAACAAAACACTTATGCTTTTCTACATCTTTGGTCTTCTCAATACCTCAATTTATAAAACTCAATTTCCTAGATAAAGCAAGTTCCCATGTTATGTAGATTATGATTTTTGTGTGTGTGTGTTTGTTTATTTGTATGACAGGGTTTCTCTGTGTGACCACCCTGGCTGTCCTGGAACTCACTTTGTAAACAAGGCTGACCTCAAACTTACAGAGATCCACCTGCTTCTGCCTCCAGAGTGCTGGGATTAAAGGCATGCACCACCATGCCTGGTTTGTAGATTATGATTTTTAAAAACATACACCTGGATTCACTGGGATAGCAGCTATAACCATTAATAACAATGTGTCAAGCAAGTTCCCATCTTCAACTACCCACATAAATGTTGTCTTACCATAACACAGAAACCTTTGTGTTCCAGCCACCAGATATACTGACAATTATAATGCACATGCCTCCAGCTGAAAGCCAGACTTCCTTGGAGGACAATCTAGAGTTGGGAGTTGTTAGATGATGGTCTCACTAAAAATTCGCCATTGTCCCTTCCTTGGCATCATGACATTGCTAATATCAAGTGGCCTTTGAGTAACCTATGAAACTCAAGGACAAGAAAGGCAGGGCCTGACATTGAGAAAATGCTTTCAGTTGAAACCAAACTAAACTTAAAACTCCACTGCAGATGATGACAGAAACAGTACAGGTAAGCCACAGCAACCCCTAGCAGACACAATATTACAAGAACAGGGAGCAAAGGAACCAACATGGAGCAACATTTAGAAACAATCTCACTGTGTGGTAAGTAAGGGATTTATAGCAGACAAACTGAATGGTTATATCTTTACAGTACTAAATGGAAATAGATGGGGTAGGTCACATGCCCACATTGCCAGGGGAAATTCCACAAGACCCCACCCCTAGAGGAAGAGCTACAGAAAATCAATGGCTGCTAAGAAAGGGAAAATCAGTTTTCTTGAGGGACAAGCTGCTTAATAGGTTAACCAAATCCAAGTGGTCAACCCTGAACATCTCTAACATGTCTACAGAAGAGCAACCACTACACTAAATATGCTCAGGAAAAGTTATGGGTAGGAATAATATAAAGTACATATGCATTCAATCTTATAAGGAAAATCTTTTTTTTTAACATTTATTTGTTTATTTTATGTATGAATATTCTATCTGCAATCCAGAAGAGGGCATCAGGCCCCAGCATAGATAGTTGTGAGCCAACATGTGGTTGCTGGGAATTGAACTCAGGACCACGGGAAGAGCAGACAGTGCGCTTTACTGCTGAGCCATCTCTCCAGCCCCCTAAGGAAAATCTTTAAAGGAAAGAATTCACAAGTAAAAATCACTTATCAAATCCTCTAGTAATAACAGACACTACAAAGTAAAACTTACCATTTCACTGAACAGTATAAAATTGAACTAATTAGCTAGTTGATATCTGTAAAGTACACCATAGAAAGGGAAATGTAAACTAAAACATGCATTTAAAATTCTCATTCCTTTAACTGTATATCTGACTAAACTGAAGATGCATCCTTCCAAGAAGACACTAAGATCTTATTTTACCTGTAGTAATATTGGCATCAGTAAAATTTAAGCACCCTAACCTAACCCTAATATTAAAACTTTAAAGCACATAAAAGACAAACCCAAAATTTAAGCAAGTTAAAGCTATGTAACTCTTTAGAGCAGTGGTTCTCGACCTGTGGATCATGACTTCTTTGTGGGTCAAATGATGTCTTCACAAGAGTTGTATCTCATATATCCTGCAAATCATATATTTACACTACCATTCCTAAGAGTAGTAAAATTACAGTTATAAAGTAGCAATGAAAATAATTTTATGATTGGGGGTCATCACAACACAAGGAACTGTATTAAAGAGTCATAGTATTAGAAAGGTTGAGAACACTGACTTAGAGACTTGTCCTTTAAAAACTGCAGAATTAGATGGTAAGACACTATTGATGATAGATACACCTTTTGCTTAAGTTACAGGATATAGAGAAGTTAACTATAACTGAGATGGAAGCAAGCTGGAAACTTTCTCCTTGCTAGCTAGCTTTTACAATACTAGAAGTTGCTATACAGGTTGCTTGAGGAAGACTTGTCATCCATAATCTTACTTAGCTGTGGACCCTGTATGCTACTAAGCAAGACAGGTCCACACACTCAATAACAACATTACTATTGTGGCAATAATTACTATTGGAGAAGTCAAACTATCTTGTCCAAACTATCACAAAAGTATCTATGATCATACCCATAGACAAGTTCTGCTCTCAGCCTTGATCAGAAAAGCTTCCTTTTATAGTGTAGCTAGTGAATGCAAAGACTCTTGCCTTCAAGATACTGAGAATAAGTGACTGTTAAGTGCTCAGTCATAAAGAGGACATCTATACCATTCCTTCTAAGCAACAGGGAATGCTCCAGAAGAGATGGTAGAAGGAATGTAAGAATTTGATGATAGGCTACACTGAGTCTGCACAAAACTGAGTTTATCAACAGGGGATCAAGGAACTATTAATAGATCTGAGGAAGGGTGTTAATGCCTTTAGTTTAGTCACTGGTTGGTCTACCATGCTCCAGTGAATAACTTCACATCCATGTTCACATACAGAGCACTACTTAAACTCAGTGGGTCACAAAACAAAAAGGCATGAATGTAGGAAAGGGACTTGTAGGAAGGGGAGGAAGTTGACTTGGTTAGGAAGGAGATAAGAGAGGTGGATTGAAGAGTCATCAGAATGTATCATGCATATGTATCAAATTGTCAAAGAATAAATTTAATAAAATCTTTGTTTAATCTAATATCATATGATCAAAATGATTCTTAAAATCACTTAGAATTGTTTTATATAACTTATTTCCTCTAATACACAGATCTTTGGTCTCACTGTTTAGAAAGGCTACATTTTGGGTGTGAGACCCATAACCTCAGTGAAGAGCTGTGCTCCTAGAGGAGTTTGGGACACTTGTTAAATGGATGATTTGGCTTTCCCTTAACACCATACCAAAAACTTTTCTCAACTCACAGGAAAATTACACCACCACAATACACATTTATACTCTTAGGTTCTAAAAAAGTAAGAAAAGGTCTCAAAAGAAGGAGAGACTACAAAGAATAATAATTATACCAGCAGCAAAAATAGGAGAACATTTTCATATTGCTAAGAAAAAATACTGACAACTTAGAATTTTTCAACTAGCCAAAGTACCATTTTAAGATTATAGGAACATAGAGACATACTGTCAGACAAAAGCAGAGTCTGTAATTCAGATACTTCAAAGAAATCATTGTAAAGAATAGACTTGAATACAAGAGATCCTAACTACAAACAAAGAACTGGATGGAAGAAGAAATGGTGAGTAAAACTGGTGACCACATGCAATAATGCTTAATTATCAGCCATGCCAAAAATAAACCAAGTAAAAAAAAAAAACTAATTAATCTGAAGTCAGGCAAATTAAAGAATTATATTACTGGCAAGCAAACTGAAACATGAATGCTAGATCATAGTTCAAACATTTTGAGTGGAAACTATTGTTTGATTTAAACTTCATGATATATGTTAATTTAATATATGCATCATAAATTCTGAACTAGAACCTGAGAAAAAAAAGATATAAAATTCAAAGGAGCTATAGATAAGAAACATGAAAAATGATGCAAAAAAAGCAGAAAATACAAACTAACAATACTGAAATAAGCAAATCAGAGATGTAAAAAACAATATAAAGAAAATAATTCATTATAAAATTAAAGAGAATAAAATTGAGTTTGAAAGATAAAATTATAATAATAAAAATAATAAATATTTACAATTATTAAAATAACAGAAATTATTTGAGATAACCATTTTTGAGTGTACAGGAAAAGCAAAAGAATGCTGAATAACTGACGAGGTGATATTTTAAAAAGGAATACAAATAAACCTTAAGCGACTATTTAAAAGCTGATTTCCCTTATGAGACTGTCTCTCCAACCAAGGACCAAGTATGGTTATAACCTAGAACCCCTGCTTGTACGTAGCAAATGGTAGCTCAATACCCAAGTGGGTACACCAGTAAGGGGAACAGGGACTATTTTGCACATGAACTCAATGGCTGGCTCTTCGACATCCCCGCCCCCTGAGGGAGGAGCAGCCTTGCTAGGCCACAGAAGAGGACATTGCAGCCATTCCTGAAGAGACTTGATAAGCTAGAGTTAGATGGAAGGGGAGGAGGTCCTCCCCTATCAGTGGACCTGGAAAGGGGCAGGGAGGAGATGAAGGAGGGAAGGGTGGGATAGGGAGGGGTTGGGGGAGGGGGCTATGGCTGGGATACAAAGTATATAACCTGTGATTAATGTAAAATAAAAATGTTAAAATTTAAAAAAAAACTGATTTTCCAATACCAATACAGAATATTTAATCTGGTGTTGTGGTATACATTTCTAATCCCAGTACAAGAGGTTACAGCTAGAGGATTTCAGTAGTTTGAGTCAGTCTTGGTTACAGGATGAGTTTCAGAACAGCCTGGGCTACAGAGTGAAACCTGCTTTCAAACAAACAAATGTTCCAGTATTGACAAGAACACTCACCAAAAGATATGGCAGCCATATAATGAGAAAATAAATAAGCTCACCAAGATAGTAAGAAAATGTAAAGCTCTGAGAGAATATGATCCTCAATGTAGTTATTTAGAAAACACACTAAAGTGAATGATCATAGCATTTGGGAAACAAATAACTAGAATAAAATATACCAAAAAAAATTAGAAGATATTAAAAAGAGCTTAGTACATTTTGGTCAAAATGACGGTTTATATTTTAAAAATGAAATATGAATATTCAAAAATTTTGTACATGAAGACCCACTAAAAACTGTTCAAAAAGCAAAGAAAGCCAAAGAGCCGCCACCTGGCCCTGGGTCATTGACACCCTGGGGTTGGTGACCTAGCGGCTCTCTTCATCTCCAGGTGTAGAAAGTATCTTGTGTTCTCTCACTTCACACCCAAAAGGCTCCACAGGGCCTTAGTTCCCAGGCAGTCACTCACCTTCACTCCCCATACGGGGCCCATCTGTTCTGCCTTCCCAGCGCTGTACTAACACCTTCAGTATGAAATAATGAAGTAGAAATAAGGATAGGTGGTTTTTTTCAAACATAAAAGCCAAGGAAAAAGGCCTTTGCAATTCATAAGCATTACAAAGTTTAAGGCACAAACCTTTTCTTTTTTAGCAACTAAGAACATTATTTATAAAATCATCAGCATCAGAGAGGTCACTTTTTTTTTCTCTCATTGGCTACAGATGCAACCTTATTGCAAATATCATTTTTGTCTTTGTGCAATTTTTACATGCCACCAGCAAAACATGTAGCTTTAACATTAAGATTTTCTTCACTGGTCATAAGCACTTTCAATATCCTAGAAAGTTTTCCCAGTAATTAGTTTGAAAGCATGGCAAACTGAGCTTCAGAATATACAGAACAGTGCCTATTCGTTTTGTCTAAGCTAGTGGCTGTGCAACACAAATGCCATGTCTTAATCATGTCATTGGCTATTGACTACATGAAAAGCTTTATAATAATTCTGAGATGTTGGCAGGAAATAACCTATGCAGGCTGACAATACAGCTCAACACAGGCTTGAGGACCTGAGCTTAATCCACAGCATCCATGTCAAAGTGGAAGAAGACAAAAGGCTCTACAAAGTTGTCCTTTGAAATGCATAAATAAAAGTATATTGGAAATGAGGTAAACCAATTTTTCCAACAGTGGGTACAGATCATATAAGGCATAAGATAATACTAAAGTCAAATAAAACATCAGAAAATCCCCTAGATTTCTAGAGGCCATATTAATACAAACATAAACAAAACTACAATGGTAAACTAAGGCAGAACAAGTGAACATAATATAGAAGCTAGAATCCAATATGAAACAGATTCTTGAAGAAGGTGAGCCACATCAGTTCTTTAAGAGTTGAGATCTTCCTATCAGTGTAGAACAACATCCATGGAGAGTTGCCTGGGCCCAAGGCAAGAACAGACAAATCCTGAGCAATCACCTGGGCAGTGTGGCTTCCCAGACTAAGCTAAGGACATAGGAGAAAAAGAGGGAGGCCTAACATGGAGAAAGCTGACAGTAGGCAGAAAGCTCTGAATTCCAGGTGTTAGTTTATTTTTCTCCTTCATTTGATATTTCCTTGATAGCCTTGAAAGGGAAGGGACTAGAAAGATTACTTTCACTGCATAAGATACAAAGAAAGGGAAAAAGAAGCTCTTAAAAGAATATGCAAATCCAGGCAAAAACTGTGAGAGTGGAATACTAACACCACAGTAGACAATTTGCATTTTACTACAGAAACACAAATAAAAAAATTTACTGATCTCTGAACACGGAAATTAAAAAGTGAGAATTCTCTAGAAACAGAAGTAAGAACACAGGTAAGAAAGGAGAATTATGTGGCAAGTACTAAAAAATAGTGCAATGAGCAGACAGTAACAAGCGGCTATCATGTGCACTTCATGAAATCTACAAATCAAGTTATCTTATTAAAGATGGACTTACAACGCAAAGTACAAAGTTCAGAACATTTCTGGAAAACAGAAATATGTCTAGAAAAAAACTAAACATTGATACAGCAATCACATGTCTTTCTATAATAGCAGGCCACATTGAAACTAGCACTACAATTTTTTCTACACATGTTGTCTCGCCAAAAGTCTGTGATTCTCTGAAAAAAGGTTTTTAAAAGCTTCAAATCATTAAAGAAATACAAATTTCTGGAAAAGGGCATACTTAAAGGCAGCTATTATAAAAGGCCTATGTCTAACTTATAAGAAAACATCTTATGTAGTGCAATACATTTTGGTTTTGATTTCTATTTTAGTAATTTTTAAGTATAAAGGTACTTCCACCCAGGCCTACAGTCTCATTCTATTTAGAACAATTAATGAAGATTAGCTTGCTTAGCATCATGACATGGATACAGAACACCCTTCAAGAGGAAAAGAGCACTTAATTGAAGTTAAACATGTTTTGGGTTTCTGAGTGGAGAAAAGGTAAACATAGTTTTATATCCCAAATCATTTACTTCTATGATTATCTCATCTACCAGAACACCAAAATCAATTTCACTGGACTTTCATTTATGCTTTATAATGGGAAAAAATGACACATTTCCAAATTTAATTAACCAAAACAAAAATTCCTAGGATACCCCATGCAATTCTGAGTGGACTGAACAATACATCTTAGCCATTCAGGACAAAAGGTCATTTGGAAGGGATGTGCCTTTAAGGGCTTACAAAGGCTTCGTCTCCAGCCCTGTAATGAAAAAGGAAGCACATCTCAGTGGAGGAAGGATGCCCACTTTAAATAAGGAAGTGGGTCTGCAGGATGCACACACTGCTTTCTGTCAATGATAAGAACAGTCCACAAAACCAGCCCCAGACGGCTTGAGCTTTCATGCAGAAGACCCGCAGAGCATGCCTAAAATAAACAAAACGACAAGCAATGTGTCCACTCACCGTTTTATTAAATGATTTATGTCTTCATAACAGAGGCTAGTAAATACTGAGGACTATATTCCAGTTAAGAGCTGTAATTACTGGTGTGATGACTGTATGCCAGGATCAACGCCAATAATGTTTTGGAGAGAGGCATACTTTAAAGTTTATGAGGATAATTATGCAAGATAAATGGCTTTGCCTTGCCTTTTTTTTTTTTTTAACTAGGAGGAATAAAAAGGCAGAGATTCCCTAAGACTTTTTACCCTACTTAAAAAAATATTACCTATGAACTGTAAAGCATTTTATTAAAGTTTAAGAGCAAATAAATCTGATATCTAAACATATACTCATTTAGCTATTTTGGCAATCACCTTTTGGTTTTTCCCACCTCTGCGTATCTGTATCTCTTCCTCTTTCATACATATACACAATTTCCTCAGATGGTTTTCAGCTACAATAAATACTAATCTTTGTTTAATTGCTTGGAGATGACTGTCCAATCTGTCAACTTCTCTTGCCTAGGAGTCACCTCATTTCCTTTCACTGCATAGTGATTTACCACCACAACTAACGATATGCCAGAAAAGGTAAATTGTGGGTCTGGCAAAACAACAACAACAATAACAATAAACAAACAAAAAACCCACTACAATCTGTACATAGTACTGGTAATTTGTAAAAATTGCCTCTGTGATGAAGGTGCATAGCTCATAAATTCATCTATTGTGCTCCTCAGTGTCCATGGCAAATGTTATCATTATGGAGGACTGTTCATTCCTAAAAAATATTTAACTTTTTTATTTATTACAATTTATTCACTTTGTATCCCAGCTGTTGCCTCTTCCCTAATCCCCTCCCAATCCTACCCTCCGTTCCTCTTCTCCTCCCAATCCCCTTCCCCAGTCCACTGATAGGGGAGGTCCTCCTCCCCTTCCATCTGACCATAGCCTATCAGGTCTTATCAGGACTGTCTGAATTGTCTTCCTCTGTGGCCTGGTAAGGCTGCCCCTACCCCTCTTCAGGGGAAGGTGATCAAAGAGCCAGCCTCTGAGTTCAGGTCAGAGACAGCCCCTGTTCCCATTACTAAGGAGCCCATTTGGATACTGAGCTGCCATGGGTTACCTCTGTGCAGAGGATCCGAAAAATTAATCTTTGCTCTTATTTAAACTGTGTTCTGAAGCAATCTGTGACCTTTATAAAGTAACTATGTATATACACTCACAGTGTTCCACTATGACAATTCAAAGAAAGAGAGCTCACTTAAATCTATAATTGGATGGCAGCACATTTTAAAGAGGTGATTTTCATTAAATAGTAACTTAAATTTAAGGATATTTCAAATTACGTATTGAAGGTATATGAAATACTACTCGTTCTACATGGTGCTCTTAGAGGAATTTTACCTTGGCCCTAATGACAACCTTTACTGTAAGACAGATGGCATGCCTCCTATCAAACCACTGAATTGTCTTTCTCACTGAGATGGTAAGGATACTGTGCTTTGGTAACAGAATGGATAAGTACCTGGAAGACAGGTACCCATATGAACATCCGGACAGAGCCATGTCACCTCAATAGTGCCCAATGCACAGGAGCCAGACGCTGTCCCTGTGGGTTACTGTGGTTCCTTCCATGAAATCCTAAACCTTTAATCTGGCCTTCTTTAAAATATCACTTCAAAAATGGAAGTGATGAGAATAAATGTATACTCAGTTTTGTTTTATTTTTTTAAGTATGTTGAAGATACAATGTGGGAACATCTGTGTTGGGTTTTTGAAGTTAGAAAGCTAAGAGAAAAAAAAAAAAGACAACTGAAGCAAATGTTGATTTGGTGCTCAAAAAGCACCTGAAGGGTTTTCTGGTATTCTTATTTCATCATCTGAGAATTTGTAGGGAGAGGTTAAGAAGGGACACACAATTTCAAGTGGCTCATTTTCTGTTTTACATGGACCTTGTTCCCTATATAAAATGAACAAAAAATGCCATCTGATTTTAAATTTGCCAAGGATTTGCAGCAAAAAATTTGTACAACTTACTTGACCACTGTCAGTCTTAGGCATCTAACTCCTCTCTGGGGATCAATGACATGTCTACCAAGAAGAATTTATAGGACTTGCTATAACTGTTCCTTTGCAACTGATACTTTCTTTTTTTGTTGTTTGTTATTTTCCATTAAAACTTTATTTTTATTATTCTTAGAGATTCTATGAGGTTTTGATGTCTTCCCAGTCAATTTTTCATTGCTTAATATATAAAAATTTCTTACTACTATACGGCAAGGATACTTTATATAAACATAAAACAGCTGATGTAACATGAAGACCATCTATTATACTTTCTTGGCTCGTATCCAACACTATCTCTCTTCTCCAGGCTTCTATATCTTATCCCTTCCCCTCCCCCATATCTCCTTCTCCTTCTGCTCTGTATCTCCATTTTTCATTCTCTAGTTTTCCCCAAGTTTCTATCTCAATTTAGTTTCTATAACACAAAGTATAATATATTAAATTTTTCGATTACATTTATAAATGCTTTGCTAAAATCCTGGAAGTTATGATCGCAAAGATCCTTTCAAGATAAAAAGCCATATTTGTTATTTGTTTCTATTCCCAGATATGTCATGGATTTAGGGTATACTTTATCATCCTTAGAGATTATCCAACTAAAGTATTCTTTCAAGGTTAGAGATTTAGACACAAGCATCCTCATTGACTGGGTCTATGATCAAAAATATAGTTAGAGCTTCATTAAATAGGATCTGGCAACTGTTACTTTTTGGTGGTAAAGAATAGTAGACTTGCCAAAATATGTATTGGCTCCAAACAAGACCATATGCACTTGGCAGACATAGTAAAATTGCTATAAAGTAGTTCACTAAAATGTGAGTATACTTTAGGTGAAAGCACATTGTTGAGAGCCATAGTGTTAAACACCCCACATTTCACTAAAATGTGAACAGCCAGAGAGTATTATCATTAGAATGCAACTTGAATACAATAAAAGAGTTTTTCCAATTGTTTTATTATAAACAAAATCAATTATTACTGTGTCAACTCTCTCACACATAAAAATGATCATGTTACTCCCTATGCCAGGGTCAAAAATTCGAATGCCTATGGGGCCAAGCATGTAATATAAGTAAGTGAAAGAGGCCAGGTGCAGGCTATGCTAAACTTGATGTCTCTGCTCTAATGTGCATAAAGAAACCTCCTGTTAAAATGCATCTTCTGATAGCAGATGTTGGTCAGGCCTGCAACTCTGCATTTCTGACAAGCTCTATAGAGAGACAGGGAGCAACTCTGCATTTCTGACAAGCTCTATAGAGAGACAGGGAGCTAGAGAGTGTCTCCCTCTTCAAGGACGCTTGCCCTTAGGAAGGTCACAAGCTCTACATCTGATACTACTCACTTAGTCCATTTCCCAACCTCATCCATGTTCCAGGACTTATGAAGAGTTCCGTTACAGGAGTAAACTAGCAGACAAAAACAGCCACCTTACTAGAATTCACAGAAAAAAAAAAAAGAGTATATTAGTATGAAAAACCGAACAGATTTAGGTAGGATGCTAAGAAAAGGCTCCTTGGCAATTCAAGAGTTGAATGCCTTGAAAATGATAAGAAAGCAAGCATTTGGGATGTGTGGGTAAAGAACAAAGAAAGTAGAAGTGTAAAGCCACTCTGGAATTGCTTGTGGACTGGTAGAGGCCAGGGAAGTGAGCAAAAGTCAGCAAGCAGAATACAGCACATAGCAGTTCATTATGCTCTTATGATTTCTGATCACAGTTGCCTTTATCTGGCCTCTGTAGAGTTCACAAATATATTAGCATATTAGTAAAAATATTTCATGAATTAATTATTAGCCATTTTTATCATTGCCTATTTCTTTCTGTTAAATAACATTAAAATATATAATTCCAGACTGGAGAGTAATGGTAGTGAATGTGTTTAGTATATGCAAGACCTTCCAATGGAGGTGGGAGAAAAATAGAACAAGGGGTCACACGCCTGTAATCCCAGCAGTTGAGGAGGCAAATGCAGTCAGATCTCTGAGAGTTCAAGGCCAGCCTAGTCTACAAAGTCCAGGATAGCCAAGGCTGGCTACACAGAGAAACACTGTCTTGAAAAATCAAAAACAAACAAACAAAAAAGCCAAACAAAAAAATAATATAATTAGATAATCAGAATGTTTACTGAAAATATACAAAATTAAAGATTCACAGGGAATGAGGAAAGATGACAGATGTGAGGGTCTCTAAAATACCAAATGTGGAATAAAATCCCAACAAAGATAACACTCAGTTGCCCTTCATCTCTGACTAACGCTACTAATGATAGAAGTAAACTGTTCGCTGGTGCTGATGGAGTCCAGGACACATGGCAATGTCTCTGTCTCCCAGTGACCTATATCAAAGTGGTGTGGTCCAGGTTAAGGATACTATAAAAGGAATAAACCTAATTTTCTTTTCATCCTTTTGATATGTAGTTCTGTACAGCTCAAAATTGGTGGGCCAAATCTTCACTCCTCACTAGGTGCTCACAAAATTTCACGGATGTCATCTTTATGAATCATGCTCTTGGCATTGTCTTATTTTATTATGTATACTTTCCCACTGCCTCATTTTCTTCCTCACCAGTACTAAACATATTCTCTCTTGGCTTATTGTATCCTCATAATCACTAATGTGCCTTAAACATTTTTGAAATAAGGTCTGAAATATATTCATTCATTAAAAATGTACTGTATGTCTGCAAGGTATTATTTTTAGTTATTGGATACATACTTATATAACACACACAAACACACAAACAAATAATTTTTTCCCTAAGAAGCTTATAAAAATATTCAGACACAGGCAAAGGGAAAGACAGGGACTTACTCACAAGGCATCTGACTTAGCCAACAAAGTAAACAGCAGTGGCAATGTCTTAGCTGACACAAAACTAATTCAGTTAGATGATGTGTCTTCCCCAGAGTCATGGTGAAAGTGAATACAAGTCATATTTCTAGATATAATATGGAGCTTCTTTCTGATTTCCTATTAATTTACAGATTCTTATAAAACACACTGTAAAAAAATTAACACCAATTGGAATGTTTTTCAATTTTAAAATGTTCTATTTCATTTTAAAAAGTTTATTAAGTACAAGACTCAAGGTATATAGAAGGAGGCAGCTTTAATCAGAAAATGAGGCTGGTCATCATATTTTACTGTGGAACATTTGTGGTATACATACTTAAGCATAAATTATTTTAACTATTCAGGCTAAATTCTGAGTTTCACACTGGACCTGTATATATAAGGCATTCACCTACATTTAAGACTGGTAATGGCAATGGCAAGTTGTTTGTATTTATGAGAACAAGTTTCACTATTACAACCCATCTTTATCTCAGCCTTCACAGATTTTGCTATTTCTTCCTTGTAGAAATAACCAGCATAATCCCAGTGATGACTGTAATTCACCACCACAGTAAAAGCAATGGTACAAGCTGTTAGACCCTGCAATCTCATTTTAAGAATTCTGAATTAAAGATCATAAATGACTAAATAAAATAAAACCCATAGTTAAACTAATTTACAGATATTTATTCAAAGATAAATATATACTAAATCATGTGAACAGGTGAATGAATTATCATTCAGAAAAAGACTAAGGTCTTTAGAATTCCAGTATTTTCAGTTCCTGGATTAAGTTGATATTTATTTCCTTAATTTGTAGCTTAAACAAATCTTATGACCAATGGAATGATAATTACATAAACATTAAACCAAGAATTCAGTGTCATTAATCAGCAAGTACCTGCTGACAGGTACCACAAACTCAAGCATACTGTCACAAATAAAGTGGTTCCTAGAGTAACAGTCATAATATATCTAACTAATCACTGGTACCCTCAACAATTACAATGTTATTTCAGGAAAAATACTGATTATTTTGTTCTAGAGCCCAAAGAAAACTTTGCAGACTTTCTGGAAAAGGTAAACATTTAATGCCATAAGGTATAGAGCAAAATTTTCATTTTACCACTGAGTTTCTTCTCTATTCCTTAATATTTACATTTCTCAAAAAGAAAGGGTAGTGATGTTGACCCACAAGAATAGATACATACTGATAGGAGCGCTATTGAGATAAAAGACCCTTCTGAAAGTTAATTACTTTGGGACTAAACCATCAGTATTTGTTGCTATAGCTTTTATTGCATCATTTGCACCATGATGTACCTATAGAGCCAAATGTACCAAGGAGTGGCTCCTAAATTGTCACATGTCAGAATCTCTAGGAGGATTAATCAAATACAAATTCCTGGGCTCTGCTTCTGATGAGTCTCTTTAAGAAGCCCTGAGTTTATTTTTTTGTCATTATTGACAAATGTCAAGATGAATGTAACACATGTGCTAATACATGTGTCACAGTCACTAATGTGAAGCAGAACGCATAGCCACAAAATTTTTATATGTTTTATCACACCCACTTTAATTCTTGAATTTTAGAGCATATACAATACATTCAAATCTGTATCTATTAATGTACATATGTATAAGAATACATTGTTCAAAAATACATTCTAGTCAGGACTGATGGTTCAAATCTATAATTCCACACTCAGGAAGGTGGTGCAAATGAACAATCCTGAATATAACGGCTTAGCTGTCTGATCTACTGTCTAGTCTAATGAGTCCCAGGCCAAACTATCTTAACACACCATCCTAAAATACAGAAAAAAAATTTTCAACCAAAAATAAGCTCTGCTAGTCCTGCCTGGGTAGGAGGTGGTCACTTGAGTCTTCATGTCCCCCTGGTAGGAGTCTCAGCCATATCCTCCCTGTGGAAGCCTCCAGCTTGACAAAGAGATGTGCCCTGAGGTTCCCTTCTTGTTTCCAGCCCTCTCACCCCCACTCCCCACCCCGTTCTCCCACATCTGATCCACATCTTTGTTTCCCGCCCCAATCCACCTCCTCCCGTGTACAGTCTCTTCATCCCCTTCTGCTGCCTATTCTATCTCCCCTTCCGAGTGACATTCCGGCATCCTCCCTTGGGGCCTCCTTGTTACGTAGCTTCTTTGGGTCTGTGGCTTGAAGTATGGTTATCCTGTATTATAGATCTAACTACCGCTTATAAGTAAGTACATACCATGTGTGTCTTTCTGGGTCTGGGTTACCTCACTTAGGATGATCTTTTCTAGTTCCATCCATTTGCCTGCAAATTTCATGATTTCTTTATTTTTAATAGCTGAGTAGTATCCCATTATGTAAGTGTACCACAATTTCTGTATCCATTCTTAGGTTGAGAGACATCCTAGTGAGGGAGGGGAATGACAGCCCACAGACAAAACCTTTGATCCAAAAATTACCCAGTCTATAAGAAATGCAGGGATAAAAAGGGAACAGAGATTGAGGGAATGTCCAACCAATAATTGGCCCAACCTGAGATCCACCCCATGGTAGAGAGCCAGCCCCTGATACTATTAATGATGCTCTGTTATGCTTGAAAACAGGCACCTAACATGACCCTCCTCTGGGAGGCTCCACCCACCAGCTGATCAAGACAGATGCTGGGACTTGCAGTCAAGCATGGCACTGAGCTCAAGAGGGCCTGTGGAAGGGTTGGGGGAAAGATGGAAGGACCTATTGGGGGAAAAAACCTCACAAGAAGACCAAAAGAGACAACTAACCCAGACCCATGGGGACTTACAGAGACTGAGGCATAAACTACAAAGCATGCATGGTCTGGACCTGGGCTTCCTGCAGCTTGGTCTTCATGTGGCTTGCCTAACGAGTGGAGGGAGATGGCTATTTCTAATATGGACTCTATTGACTGCTTTTGGATCACCTACCACTGACAGGACTGTCTTTCCTGGACTCAGGGGATGAGGATATGCTCAATCCTGGTATGACTTGATGTGCTGGGGAGGGCTGATGTTGGGGGGGGATCTCCCATTTTCTGTGGGGAAAGGGAGAGGAGAAGGGAAAGAGGGAGAAGGGGCTGGGAAGAGAGGAGGGAAGAAGCACTGTTGGGATGTAAAGTAAACAAACTGAAATAAAAAATAAATTAAAAAAAGAACTCTGACCTTTTAAAAAGCTACTGTGATGCATATTATCTTATGTTTTCTTAAAACTACATATATGTGCTGATTAAGATTTTTGTCAATTTAGCACAAGCTGGAGTCATCTGGGAAGAGGGAAACTCAAATGAGAAAATGCCTCCAGCAGACTGGCTTGCAGGCAAGTATGTGAGGTATTTCTTGATTAATGATTGATGTGGGAGGACACAGCTCACTGTGGTTAGTGTCACCCCTGGGTAGGTGGCCCTGGATTGTATGAAAAATGAAGTGAGCCATGAGCACAAGCTAGTAGGCAGCATTCCTTCATGGTCTTTGCTTTAATTCCTGCCTGAGTTCCTGCCTTGATTTTACTCAATGATGGAGTGTTAATGAAAGCGTAAGGTAATTTTTATCAAGTTGCATTTGCATATATGCATTTGTATATATGCAATATGTATTTACATGTATATGTTCATTTTTTAATGAAGTTATATTAGTTCAGGTGGTAACTCTCCCAAACCCCAATATCATGCATAAGAATCTTGCCTTCAAGTTTCCTAGTCAGTATTGTTGAAGCGATGCCCCAAATAATATAGGTCATTGCTGCTGTTCTTGGTTGCCTTCCAGTAGTTGAAAGTAAGACCCACATACTCAAGGCACCACCACATACTTTGCATATAGACTAGGAGGGATCTAGCTAGAACTGACCTGGAAGCCTTCTCTGTGACTGGTAGCTCTCTAAGTATCCAAAACTGCTAAGCAAACTGCCATTAGAAAATAGCAATTAAAAGCCATACCCAAACCAGGCATGGTAGTACATGCCTTTAATCCCACCACTCATGGTGGCAGAGGCAGGCAGACTGCTGTATGAGGCCAGTTTGGTCTACAAAGGGAGTCCAGGATAGCCAAGGATACACAAAGAAACTGTCTCAGAAAACAAAAATGAACAAACAAACAAACAAAACAATAAATAAATGGGACTAGAGAGATGGCCCAGCAGTTAAGAGCACTGTCTGCTCTTCCAAAGGTATTGAGTTCAATTCCCAACAACAACATGGTGGCTCACAACCATCTATACTGAGACCTGATGCCCACTTCTGTCATGCAAGTATACATGGATAGAGCACTCAAATACATAAAATAAATAAATAAATAAATCCTTTAAAAATTCATACCCAGCTGTAAAGGCTACAAACCACAACCCTGAACAAAATGACAAGAGTGCAATAGTGGCACTTATATCTTGGGGGTAACCCACAGCCATCTAATTGGTCCACCCAATAGGAAGGAATTCAAGCCCAGTACTGTAAACCTAGCCCACTCTCTGTGGCTGCTGAAACCAGGCTTCACTAAACCAGTATAATTTCTAACTACATTCTAAATGGTTATCCTTATATCTTCAGGCAAGTATAAGCCCCACCCTCATAAAATGGAGCTTCTTTTTGCAGCAGACGCCATCACAGAAAGTTGTAACTCATCCAAAATGAAGACAAAAACTGATGATATGGCGGCTACACCCAATCGGTACATCTACAACACAACTCTTACACGTAAAGTGCAGGAAAAAACACAGAGAAAAGACGTAAGAGTCCAGAGGACCAGGATGTCTGCTACAAAACAGTGTCTTATATATATGACAGGAAAGTTGCACTTATGAAATCTCAACAATATAATCGCCTAACAAGACTCTCACAATGTCAATACCAGTTAATATGCCCTATCTCTAGATGAAGAGCTATAGGCAATTAATAGCTTCTGACAGAGGAGAAGCAGTCTTTCCCAGGGATGAGTCCCTTGATACATTATCCACTCTCAAGTGATTAGTTCTAAAAGACATAAGCAACACTAATGCAATTCCCCAGGCTGCATTACAGATATACCTGTGTGTGTAAAAATTGAAGAACATGAATTTGAGAGTTGGGGGAGATGAAAGACTAGAAATTATGTAAATGCACTACTCACATATGAAATTCTCAAGAAAATTATTTACATTTTGGAAAAGACAACAAATACCAAAATCAGGGGAGATAGCCAAAATTAAGGTCCACTTAAGGGGTAGTATGAAAAACCTAATACAATAGAAGCTTCCTAAAATGTATGCATATAGGAAGGCAATGTAAGTGAAATAGCCAAATACAGAGGAGACAAAAACCCCAACTGGCAATCACTTTTTAATAAATGAGGCTTCCAATATGAGGATTGGGTTACATCTAATTGAGTTGTTGGCAAAGGAGTCCCATGGAAATCCCCAAATAACTCACGCAAAGTTATTTGCATATAACCCAAGGCAAACCTTAGTTGCAAAGACTATAGGTTGTTTGCGGCAAACTGACAGCAAGGACCTCTTGCTGAAGACAACACTCATACAACTGACTGAACGTGTAAAGGTCAAGTTGGTGCCTACATAGAACCATTACCCCTATGTTCTTTGTTATGGGAAGATACTATACAGGGTATCAGAAGAGAAATGTATACACCTACCCAGCTATACAACCTCTGATTTACAATGCTGTCCTGTCTGCAAAATATGCCAGAACAATGGTGGCACAATGCCTGTGGGAGTAACTAACCACTTCTGATTTGACTTAAGGCCCACTCTACTGAATGAAAAAGGAGATAAAAAGGAAGGACATGACTGCTCCTAGGTATGGTGGAAGATAGAGTTTATTATAGATAAACATAGCCAGAGGCAGGGACATCTGGGAGAGTCAGAGTAAACATAACCTTGAGCCTGGTGAGCCCGAGGAAAGATGGAAGAGAGAGCAAGGAGAGTAAAGGATAAACAGAAAAGGGCAGAGTAACCAACCAGTTGCATTATATATGGAAGGGCAGCTGGGAGAAGGGCAGCCCAGCTCCTGGGCTGGAGAAGTATAGGGTAGGAGGCTGGGTATGCCAACCATACCCTGTAACAGGCAAAGAGTGAGGGATGCTGGGAGAACCTGGCAGCCAGATCTGATATGTTTAAATAAGCGCCTCAGCTATTTATCCTGAGTTTGAGACCTAACATCCAAGAGATTGAACCCACACCTGACACTGGTTGGGTGACCTCTCATTATATTTCTATTTTATTATTATCCCTTAGAAGTTTTTTTTTTCTAATGAGACACAAAGGCGGTACATTTAAATGGGAGAGGTAATGAAGGGGAACTGGGAAGACTAGAAAGAGGGAAAATATCATCAGGATATATTATGTGAGAAAAAAATTCTATTTTCAATTAAAAGTAAAAAAATATGATAAAAATGTAATCTTTAAAATTACAACAGCGAAGTCTTTAAGGTTTGAAAAGGAGTAGTATAAACATTTCTTCAAGTTCATAAGAATTTATTTATCAGGAAACACACACTCACACACATATATACATTTAGATGTGTAAAAATTATAAGAGTAAACACAACATTGTGGAAATTATTGCATAGTATAAGAGTATGTGTGTTTTTTTAAGTCTTAATTTTATTTTTATAATTTAAACACTGTCTATAGTAAACATAACTTTTCTTTTTGTGAAATTTTATTTATTTTATTATGTATACAATATTCTGCCTGCACATACACCTGAACGACAGAAGAGGGCACCAGATCTCATTATAGATGGTTGTGAGCCACCATGTGGTTGCATGGGAATTGAACTCAGGACCTCTGGAAGAGGAAGCAGTGCTCTTAACCTCTGAGCCATCTCTCCAGCCCAAACATAATTTTTCTAATTAAAAAGGGTATATATTTTAAGTTTTTTAAAATTATATACCGTTTTTGTTCCTGCTTTTTATTAAAAATATAACAGTTCTCAATAACAAAAGGAATATTGAATAATTTCATTAATACAAGCTGTCTAGAGAAAAGATAATCCATGTAACTTCCATCACCACACATGTACTGCATGTGGCTTGTGGGCCGATATCAGCACCATTTGCAGCATAGACTCAGAACTTGTAAATATAAAAAACAAAAGCCATTAAAACACTCAGGGAGGCTGGAATCACACAATATTAAGGCAAAATTTATCTTTGGGGCAAATGATAGGGGTGCTACATACTATTCCTATTCTTTACCACCAAGGTACAGGTGTAGGCCCAGAATGTGTCCTTTCATCTTTAAATTTTCACATGTACATAGTGGAACTTTTCAAAACCTATATGACTAACGATATTAAAAAGGTCAAATTCGAAGGGAAGTGTAAAAGCTCAACCAGTCTCTTCTCTTGACTGGAAGCTGAACAAAGTATCTGAGTGATGAAGCCACTTTGACTCTATGAGGGCAAGAGTATATGTGCTAAGGTGGACAGCAGGACTTGATAAATTTGTGAGACTCACTACCATCTTTACTGTCTCTGTAAACTTCTTGCCACATTATAGCGGTTACATTGTGTTACGGACCCTATGACATGTAGCTAAATAAAATCCCTTACTTATATAGCACCAAATCACTGCAAAATTCATATGCAGAACATGTCTGTAACTGCTGTCTTCTTTCAAGTGTCCTCACGCAGACTGGAGGACTTGAGGCCTCCATGGGTCAGCAAAGGCTCTCTCCTCAGGAGTCAGTCTTCCCTGCCTGGATATACTTCTCTTAATTTTCCAAATGCCCAAACTGACCCATTCTTTCAGCTCCACATATGCCTTCCTCTATCTGCCAAGGAATCACCTACTGTTCTTCCTTCACAAATCAGAACCTTACTGATTATGTGATTTCTAGTTCACATATTTCTAGCTTCCATGGTTCCATTTAAATATTTTATTTACTTCTGTATCCCCATTACACGTATCACAACACTTTATACTTTATATACACTTTATACACACTTCTGTCAACGTCACTACATGCTTACATAATTAGGTTCTTTAAAAAAAGAAAAAGAAAATAGTACAGAATGATAAGGGTGAAAGAGTATTTCAAACTCTTCTCTAGGAATCATCCCATCATTGACAAGATTGGCCTGTGGGCTGTCTCAGCTTTCAGTTTACTGTGTCATGAAGGCTTAGATGACAGTATTCTTTCCTGAGTTTAAGAGTTAAGAAATTGAGTGCCTAATGAAAATTAAGTCAACCTTGAACACCCTTTTAAAGTCAATGAAGGAAACCAGGGAGACTTAATTAAGTAGCAAAATAAAGTCCCTTTAAGAGGATTTATGACCCTACTAAGTAAAGTATTTAAGATAACAAGGTGTTGATAAATTATGTCTTGGCTGGATAACATCTAAATACATCAACACAGACGATGAATCTGTGTTCATAAATGCACATCCCCGAAATGAACTAGCTTATTGATTCTTTCTGAAGCTTGCTGACTGAAAACAAAAACAGCTCTTTCCGGAGCCTTACTGTCTATTGCTAGTAAGAAATCTAAGTCATGCCTCACCTCTCTTAAAAGAAGGCCTTCTAGGCCTAGGTGTTAGCCATCCCACAGAAGGAACCTATCATAGTATTTGTTCATTCCAAGAGTTAAGGAATGTTTAACAACAGGACTATATATACTCATTAAGATAAAATCATCTTATAAATGTCAGGAAATAAATATAGGATAAACTGAAGGTAAGCAGTTATCCTTGCCTTCAGAATTCTGTAGGGAAAAAAACTGTAAACAGGGGGGAAAGGTGCTTTCTTGAAAAACTTCAGATACTCTTGTACACTAATTGGTACAGTGAAACTTGCAGCATAAACAATATACCCTAAATTTATACATCCCATCTCACAGCACATACCTTGAACCAATAAGTATCCACTATTTATCCTTCACTTAACTATTTTCTGGAGACAACCAGATACTGTAGTATGAGTGAACTGCTCATAATAAACTTTACCCTCACTGAACTGGTAAGGGGAAAGAATAAAACCTTTTCTAGCTACATGGTGGATAACACATGACATTTCTAGCAAAGGCATCACCATTCAAAGAGCTAGGAAATGAGCCAATGCTTAAAAAGCTTTGCTCTCTGGTGTAAACTTGCTCAGGCCACTTCAACTTAAACTCGGTGAGTCCTTTCAGCTTATACTTTCGGAACATTGCTTTTTTTATATATAATGAAAAGGTAGAAAAGAGATAAAAATCCTAGAACAGGATAAAAAATAGCTCAATAGTGAGGCAAAGTAGACTGATAAACGCTGTGGAATTAGCAGAAAACTGCTATGCTATGTATCAAGCTTCTGAATAAAACTTTCCTTTTGAAATATGTTGGCTCAAGCTGTATGTCCCTCCATAGTCAGCTGAGCACGGGATTCTGCTCATCCTGCCCCAGGAACCGATAGGTGGCATTGTGACTTTACTTCCAGCCATGCATGAGCTGGAAATAAACTGTGGTGTAGGTAAATTCCAATCTCAGACACAACTCTACAGTGCACCCCGAGGAGAAAACTGCATCCATGACAACATCAGTGTCTACCAAATCATTCGATTATATTGTGTTTGTTCTGTTTCTAGAGACTCCTACAAATTAGTGATTTGCCATTGAATGAATATATTGGTTGGGGACAGTTCTGTAGCTCTTGTGAATTCAGACACTGAAACTAGACTTTCTTTACCACGACCATCTAAAAGGTGTTGGCAACTTGCATATTGTTTCTAAGTAGACTGAAGTAAGACAGGAAGATAGTAAGTCCATGAAAACAAGAGAACAGAGGAGCCAGGGGAAAGGGTAGCGACAAGAAGTCAGGCACCACACTGCAGCTTATGGAGGTGAAGTTGTACCACTCCTTCCACAGCGTCTCTCGAGTCTACCTGTCTCCGTAAGCCATGCTTTTAAAGTTAACCTTGAACTCTGAAATAAAAAGAAGGGTATGCATAGCTCACCAAAGAACCTTTATAAATTAAAGTTTGAAGTTGGGCTTAGCCACTTTTCATTGAAGGTTGGCTCCTTCCTGCCCCCCTTTCCTGACACAAAGCTGGCTTTGTCCCCAGCCAGGCATCAGCTGCACAGTACAGGGCGTACATGTTGAAAAGCAGCTGTTTGCTGACAGATTGTGAGCTGGGAAGCTAAAGCTAAGTGAAGTGGTTAACCCACATCCCTTTCCCACTGATAAAGTGCTTTGATAAGCAAGCTATACTGGCAAAAGCTGGAAAGGCTGCCAGAAGGACCCACTCCCAGGAATGAATGTGGGTTTGTTTGGGAGCCTGTGATTTTACATAGTGCTCATTTGGCATTCACTTCTGGTCCTGAATCTCCAGTGGACCTGCCTGCTTCAGTGCTCTATCAGCTAGCAGCAAGACCAGTTCTTTGATATGTCAAAGCAATATCTTGCTCATTCATTCATATACATATATATGTAATATATCTATTACACAAAACCTTTCTTTATGTGCTCTTTTAAATAGCATTCTTCTCAGTTCAAACTCCTCCTAGACATAAAGTATTAAAGAAAACACCATTCCTAAAAATGCAGATCAGTGGCTGTAGAGTTAACACCAGGATAAAAACTTTCTCCAAATTTTCATTAGCAAAACAAAACTTGAAGTTAGAAAACTGTCTATTAATGTCCCTTTAATGATAGCCTAAGGTAGCAATGCAGTACTTTGTTACAAACACAAAGGCTCTCTGATATTTCCTTCCACACATTACAACAGAGAAAGAAGATTCTTCCCAGACCTAGAATCTGGGATCAGGATCCTCCCGAATCCTAGATTTCCTAGACTCCAATAACCATGAGCTGAATAAAGTTCTCCTGTCTGTGATTTACACAGCTGTAATGTTCCGTTATAGCAGCACAACACAGAGTAAAGCATATCTCTATCTACACAACAATGCAGAGATGAGTTGAAGAGGGCAGCAGGTAGCCACATGTACTTTCAGCAACCAGGCATCAATGCTAAGGAATGTTAA
>CM053760.1:54363898-54421333 GCA_028658305.1 Pachyuromys duprasi
CAACAGGGGAGGACCTCCTTCCCTTCCATCCAACCCCAGCTCATCCTGTCTCCTCAGGGCTGGCTGCAATGTCCTCCCCTGGGATCTAGCCAGTCTGTCACTCCCCTGCTTGTATGGGGGAGGGTCAAAGAGTCAGCCATCAAGAACATGACTGAAACAGTCTCTGAGTAACATCTTCTTTATATTCAATAGTCATATATTCTTTTCCAGGAGAGACATGCATTAACTTTTAAGGGAAACCAGGAAAGCTTGCAAAGATGTAGAGGAGTCTGTGTGGTAGAATCACAGGTTCCAGACTGGATTGAGAATATTCTACCACCAATTATGCATCTTGTTATTAAAAAGAAAAACCAGGAGAAGCAGGAAGGTGCCACTCAGCTGAAGCTAGCTGTCTGTCTCTACACTGAGCCAGTTTACAAGCATCAGATCATATAGCACTTGTCTTCCAATCAGATTTTCTACTACTGCTTATCACTCTTCAAGCTAAGAATTAAAAACAAAACAAAATAAAACCAAGATTTCCTTCCTTTAGGGTTTCATTTCCAAAAATCTCACATCACATAAAACTTCTATAGAATAAAACTATTTAATTTTGCTCTTGTTCATTTACTCATAGTTACCAAGGCCTCAGCCATAAGCCTTTAAATACATTTTTCTATCCAAATGAAAAAGCTTTACTTGCAAAATTTTTGCTTTGTGGAACTAATCAGAAATATTTAAAAGGTTACTGCACTGTGTACAAATTTATGCACCCGTGTAAAAAAATGCACATATGTATATATGCTATACACATAATTTCTTATTATTGCAAAGCCTGTTTTAGAAAGTAGAAAAGATTACAGTTAAAAATATCTGAGTGTTGTAGTATAACCAAGAAAAAACAATGAATGGGAAAAATGCAATGTAATGGACTGTATCTCAGTTGCCCTGAAAGAGATATCCTAATAAATGATCTCAGGTGAAAATGACAGCACCTATGACATTTTTTTCTCACACCAATTAATTCAACCAGTTTTTTTTTTTTTGACACATATTTACAGGGCTATCTGGACACCAAGGGCATTTTGCAAGGCTTAAAGAAAACAAACAAGAAAAATATTTCAACTTCAAGTATTATCGACTAACACAAATTGAAGAAACAAAAGATGCAACCCATCACCCTTAGCCTCCCCTCCTTGGGCCTGCAAGAGAGGTGAGGAGCATGGAAAGATGGAGTCATAACTCGTCAAGAGGGCTCAAGTTTGTCTATTAAATATACTACTTGATACAATTTTAAATATCAGCTTGATGTAATACCTTAACATAACTTTGGCCAAATATAAAAACTTGAAAAATATTAGAGATGTTTCAAATAAAACTGATACAAAGCACAGAACTACAAGCAATGTGGAAAGAAATAAAAGTAACAAAGCAAAAATAAGTGTGTATGTGTGTGTGTGTGTGTTAAACACAGATAAGCAGAGAGAATCTTATCTTCTTTATGTCCTTTCTTTTTTTCATGATACACACATGCATTACATAGTACTCTACCTTCCCTAGGATGTCATTTTAATGGATGATGGGATGTCTTCTTACTTTTCTATTGCTGTAATAACATATTCTGGAAATTTTGATTTAAGGAAAAAACTGTGTATTTTAGGTTACGGTTCTAGGTCATCACAGTGGGAAAGTCAGAGTGGCAGGAGCTGAAGGAGCTTATCACATTATATCTACAAGGAGATATACATACATATATATGTGTGTGTGTGTGTGTGAGTGCAAGGAATGTATGCATGATAGTATTCAGCTCACATTTTCTACTTTTTACAGTTCAGGTTATACTGCATAAGGAATGGTTCCAGTCACAATTAAGATGGATTTTCCCACACCAACCAATGCAATAGCAATCAAGCCAATCCCTAGAATAATGATTCTCAACCTTCCTGATGCTGCAAATCTTTAATACCTCATGTTGTGGTGACTTCAACCAGAAATTATTTTGTTGCCACTTCATAACTGTAATTTTGCTACGTTATGAGGCACTACAGGATACCACAAAAAGAAAAGTGATTGCAATATAAATATGGAGATTTGCAGGATATTACAATTCTTTGACTTCATTATGTTATTGTTAATATCACCCTGTGTCTACCTCAGAAATTAAGCTTTATCACAGGTGTAGAAAAATAAACATAACATATACAGAGTGGAATACTACTTGAATCTTTAGGCATTTATTGAAGGTCCTTGGATGTATCTACCCTATTAATGTGAAATGGGATGAGCACACTGATTAAGTTCATTTAACTCTCAGAAATGTAAGACTCCTGTAAGATCAACACTACCTCTCCACTTTAGAGACAAAGAAATTAAGGTTCACAAAGGGAAGGTCACAGAGATAGAATATGATGAGACAGATCTTCTGAGAGGCAATCTCATTCTAGAGTTTTTGCCATGGGCCTCAGTAATTTAATGCCTCTATTTTGTTGAGTACTGTTATTAACTTAACAACTTATATTACATAATTCTGCAAAGAACGAGAACTGGCTTGAACTATGGCTGCCCATCAGAATCACCATGGACATATAAAAAACAAACAAACAAAGGACAATGATGACGACAGTGCTGACGACGACAACAACCTGCAGCTGAGGAAATTACTCTGGCCTTTAACTTGGTTTGAATATACCTGACTAGAAATAAGATTTTGCATTTCCTGGAACATTTCCTAAGTTCTGTGAGTATATAAAATCTCTTCGTCCACTCAATCAAGCAATCATTACCTGAGGCCCTCACTACCCGAGACCCAGGACATCTATTCAAGAAGGGGCATCAGAGTCAGATTTCTGCCTTTATGGGTCTTGTACTTCAGTAGGAAAGGACAACAAACATAGACACAAAATATATGGAGTATACTAGATAGTGTTGAATGCTATGAAGAAAGGAGCTAGGGACTGGCAACTGGCATTCTGTAAGTCAAACATGGTAGTGAAGGCCTCACTGAGTTGGTAAACTCTGGGGTGGGGAACAGAAAGAGAAGCAAGCCTCTAAACTACCAGGTATAGGAGACCCTTAGACAGCAGCAAGGCTGATGGTCCCAAGATCAGTAGGAAAGTCAATATGGCACACACCTTATGGTACAAGGGGAAGGGACAGAAAGTAGGAGTGTAGCCAGGTCCTGTAGACAGAATAACCAGATTCGTATTCATTATATCCTTTATTCGCCCTCTATTCCTTACATCTCATACAACTGAAACTCAAGTCTCTGAAACAAGAAACTAGAAATCTGAAAGATATTTTGAAAATAAAGAAAAACATTTTTTTCTTTTTCATATTATATTTTTCATATTATATTATTATCTATTTATTTACTTAATATCCTGGTTGCAGACCCTCTCTCATCTCCTCCTGGTACCACTCTCCCTCCCTCTTCCAAATCTATGTGCCTCCTCTAGTACACTGATAAGGGAGATCCTCCTCCCCTATCATCTGACCCTAGCCTATTAGGTCTCATGAGGACTGTCTGGATCCTTGTTCTCTGTGGCCTAATAAGGCCACCTCACCAGGGGGAAGTAATCAAAGAGCGGGAAAACAAGTTCATGCCAGTGACTACCCCTGCTCACCTTAGTAGGGAACCCCTGTGGAGACTGAACTGCCTATGGGCTACATCTGAGCAGGGACTCTAGGTCCTTTCCATGCATGGTCCTTGGTTGATTCATCAGTTTCTCAGGAGGCCCTGTTCCCAGATTTTTCACTCTGTTGCTCTCCTTGTGGAGCTCCTGTCCCCTCCAAGTGTTTCTATCTCCCCCTTCTTCCATAAGATTCCCTGCACTCTACCCAAAGTTTAGCTATGAGTCTCATTATCTGCTTCGATTCCCTGCTGGGTAGTATTTTAGGGGCCATCTGTGGTAGGTTCCTGTTCTGTTCCCTGTCTTCTCCCACTTATAATGTCTACCCAGTCTAGCCTTCTGAATGAAGATTAAGTACCTTCCCTAGGGTCCTCCTTGTTGTTTAGCTTCTTAAGAACTATAGATTTTAGTATATTTATACTATATTACATGGTTAATATCCACGTATAAGAGAGTATATACCATGTGTGTCTTTCTGATTCTGGATTACCTCACTCAGGATGATCTTTTCTAGTTTCATCATTTGCCTGCAATTTTCATAATGTTCTTGTTTTTAATTGCTGAGTAGTATTCCACTGTATAAATATACCACAATTTCTGTATCTGTAGATTAGTTGTTTCCAACAAATCTATCTACAAGTATAATATGCTATTCTGGAGAATGAAGATGCCATTATATACTAATCAAAATAAAAGATTTAAAGTAATTATTTGAAATTGCTTATAACTTACTTTGGGAATTACAAATCCTCATCATAGGCCCAAGTAAGAAGGAGACAAGAGGAGAGATGAAGAAAGAATGTGTGCTGACTTAAACTATTTCATCAGTATTCTTCATCTTTGTAAGATATTAAAAGCTTTCAGACACTTTTATAGCAACAGGTTCTGACTTTAAAACCTGAAATCTTAAACTATTGCAAGATTGTTGGCTTGGGTTATTTCCTATTACTAAAAGTTTGGCAGCTGAATAAAATTGAGAACTATATGTTAATCATTCTTGACCACAGTTATGCACAGATCAGCATAAGAAACCAAAGAAAGCACCACCACCAGTATTCCCTGCACTGGCCTTGGAGCAATTTCCCATCTGTGGTCAGAGGAGGGGAACAGAGAGAAGAATCTTCCTTGTGCCTGGAGGGGGCACTGGGAGGCCTACACAGCAAATGCAGCAGCCCTTTTCTCGGCTACTTTATCCCCTCAACAAAACACCAAAACCCTTGAATGTTTAAATCTTTTATATAAAAAGTATAGAACTTACAAATGACCTATATACATTCTGCTGTACAAAAAAAAAAAAACATCCCTTATCAAAAAATTGGTTGGATATCCCCAAGCATTCCAGTCACTGCTGAACCCATGATAGCATATCTTGCCATGTAAGCACGATTGTTTCTCACAAGTTTCAAAGCTCAGTAAGAATCGTGATGGTTTCACCCACCACAGTATCCTGTATAAAATACCTTCCAGTACTGTAAAAGACAGCCAACTTACATGCCCCATAAAGTGTAGCTGGTGAAAAATCAAATGAAATGACAATAGCCTATATTGTTTTAAGGGTCTGCAGGACACCTCTGGCCAACACTTTGAGAGAAGCTAGCACATTCCTCACACTGATTAAACTAATGACCAACTCCACAATAGAAAACATATGCTTGATATGTTTATAAATAAGGTGAAGAATCTGTAGTTGGGAGCTCACAGATCCCAAGGTAAACATACTAATATTATTTTGTTAAATAGGTGTGGTAGCAAATTATCCCCTAAATTCTTATCTCTATCCCATATGTTACTACAGCTCCTAGACCTCTTCAGGAAGTATTTTTGTGCATAGAAACTTACAACTGATCAAAGTACAGAGAATATGTGCCAGCAAACACACAACCACAAATGGACATTTATATCATATACCGTGCTGCCAAGGCTCAGGACCCAACCCAGAAGAAGGAGAAAAATTTTATCGAGGAGGACTATCAATGAGGACTAGAGAAAAATGGTTTCATCTAGTCACAACAGAACCACCACACTCATGAGATCATAGAAAATTTGGTTCTCTGTAACAAGATCTATACAAAATCAAGCCAATCAACAATTCAGAATTGAAGGACAAAGGGCTTAAAGAGCATCACCCCTAGCTTAGAGTTACTGATAGCTGATGAATTCTGGGTAAGAAAAAGTCACTATTGTACCTAAGGCTCAGAGATTATTATAAGTGATTATATACCTTGTGTGTCTTTCTACTTCTGGGATACCTCACTCAGGATGATCTTTTCCAGTTCCCACCATTTGCCTGCAAATTTCATTTTTTCCTTGTTTTTAATTGCTGCATAGTTTTCCATTGTGTATATGTACAACAATTTCTGTATCCATTCTTCAGCTGAGGGACATCTGGGTTGTTTCCAGATTCTGATTATTATGAATGAAGCTGCTATGAGCATGGTTGAGCAAATGCCCTTGTTGTATACTTGAGCATATTTTGGATATATATCTAAGAGTAAAATAACTGGATCTTGAAGTAGCACTAATTCTTACTGTCTGAAAAAGCACCAGAATGATTTCCAAAGTGGTTGTAGAAGTTTACACTCCCACCAGCAATTGAGGAAGATTCCCCTCTCCACATCCTCTCCAGCACGTATTGTCACTTGAGTTTTTTACCTTAGCCATTCTGATGGATGTAAACGTGAAATCTCAGGGTCATTTTGATTTGCATTTCCCTGATAACTAAGAACTTTGAGCATTTCTTTAAGTGGTTTTCTGCCATTCGATATTCCTCTATTAAATTATCTTTTTAGCTCTGTACCCCATTTTTTAATTGGATTAGTTGATTTGTTGCTTTTTAACTTCTTGATTTCTTTATATATTCTGGATATTAGCCCTCTGTCAGACATAGGGTTGCAAACATTTCCCATTCTATAGGCTGTCGTTTTGTTCTGATGACAGTGTCCTTTGCTTTACAGAAACTTTTCAGTTTCATGAGGTCACATTTATTGATTGTTGATCTCAGAGCCTGTGTTGTTGGTGTTCTGTTCAGGAAGTTGTCTCCTGTGTCAATGAGCTCAAGGCTCTTCTCCACTTCTTCTTCTAACCAATGTAGTGTGTCTGGTTGTACATTGAGGTCTTTGATCCATTTGGACTTTAGTTTTGTGCAGGGTGATAAATATGGATCTATTTGCATTTTTCTACATGTAGACATCCAGTAAGACCAGCATCATTTGTTGAAGATGCTCTCTTTTTTTTTTCCATTGTATGGTTTTGGCTTCTTTGTCAAAAATCAAGTATCTGTAGGTGTGTGGG
Source organism: Pachyuromys duprasi (assembly GCA_028658305.1). NCBI lineage: Eukaryota > Metazoa > Chordata > Mammalia > Rodentia > Muridae > Pachyuromys > Pachyuromys duprasi. Next base: position 54,370,798 of record CM053760.1, read on the forward strand.
TTTATTTCTGGGTCTTCTATTCTATTCCATTGATCCACTATTTTGTGTCTATGCCAGTAGCATGCAGTTTTTATTACTATTTCTCTGTAGTACAGCTTGAGATCAGGGATGGAGATACCTCTGGATGATCTGCTGTTGTACAGGATTGTTTTATCAGTTCTGGGTTTTTTGTTTTTCCATATGAATTTGAGAATTGTTCTTTCAAGGTCTGTAAACAATTGTGTTGATATTTTGATGGGAATTGCATTGAATCTGTAGAGTGCTTTTGGCAGGATGGTCATTTTCACTATGTTAATCCTACCAATCCATGAGCATGGGAGATCTTTCCATCTCCTGATGTCTTCTTCAGCTGATAAACAGCTTCAGCAAAGTGGCTGGATACAAAATTAACTCAAAAAAATCAGTAGCCCTCCTGTATATGAAAGACCAAAGGGCTGAGAAAGAAATTAGGGAAACTACATCCTTCACAATAGCCACTAATAACATAAAATACCTTGGTGTGACTCTAAACAAGCAAGTGAAAGACCTGTTTGAAAAAAAATTCAAGTCTCTGAAGAAAGAAATTGAAGAAGATAACAGTCTGGCTTTGATATTTATTTATTTATTTAGGTCCATCTCCTATAAACATGGTATTTGCCATAAAAGCCAAAAGCAAAAACTGTGACATCTAAGTGCAGGAGACAAGAGAATCTGTATGACAGCTACCTCTCTGGTTCATAGCATAGTGCTTGCAATTTAAAAGATACTAAATAATTATATTTTCATCTGAAAGAAGATAACTCACTTCCCATGTAGAATATTTTAATATGTTTCAAAGCTGAAATTAGCCTAGTTTTTGCAACATTTCTTGCTGCAATTGTTTATTCTCTTATGTCCTATGTTAATTATACACTAAAAGGAAAATCTTTAATTTGTTCTAGAGTTTATTGAACTAAAGCAGTGGTTTGTTGCACCTTTTAGTTTGCAAGTAATGTTGTTTTTTTTTAAAGTCTGTTTTAAGCCTAAAAGACCAAGAATAAAAACCTGCAAAATATTAATTACTATAAGCGCAGTTGCTACACTTCTTATAATGGGATAGTACATATACAAACAAATCAAACAAAACAATGATGAAAGCTAGCAATAAAACCAATGGTATAATCAACTCATGATAGTTGAAATATGAAATGACTAAGAAGATGCTGGTAACCCTGAGCTACACTGTAAGGTCAGTTCATTCCAAACTCAGTATGGGAGTCTGATGCCACAATGGCTGTATGAAACATGAAAGTCAAGACATAATTTGGAGAGAACAAAGCACGTGTGGAACCCAATGTCTCAACGGCACTAAATAACATCTCACCTGTAACTGTTTGGCCTACTTCCATAACAAGACAAAAGTCACTTTTGTAGTGTGTCAAATGTGCTTAGAGAACCCCAGGAAGGGCTATTTGAAGGTTAGAAATAGTCCAAGTAGTTAGAAAGAGCAGCAATAAATAAAACTTGTTAGTGCCTCTAACATTACTGGTCAAAGATACTGGTGAATTAACAGATATGTTAGTCTACTGCATAACAGGTGATGGACAAATTATATAAACGGGTGATGTATGAATAAAGATATGAAGAATACATAGTTAATTATAGACCATGTGGAAAAGACATTTCACAATTTTAAAACATCAAAAACTAGCACTTAATAATGTGATTTCAAAAACACAAAGAATTTTTTCCATCATCCAAAATGTAAATCCTGCCATAAATTATGTTTTAATACCAAATTGATAATAAAAGGTAATTTGGCTTTGGGACTACTTTACTATGCTAGATTTTTTTAATTTATATGTTAATATCTAATAAGTATATTTGAAATAAGAGTAAGAAAAAAGAAGACCAAGAAAAGTTTTTTAAAAAAATCAAATGGTTTATTGCTGTTTAAGTCTTGAGTTCTTTATATATTCTGGATATCAGCCCTCTATCAGATATAGGATTGGTGAAGATACTTGTCCAGTCTGTAAGCTGTCATTTTGTTCTGATGTCAGTGTCCTTTGCTTTACAGAAGCTTTTCAGTTTCATGAGGTCTCATTTATGGATTGTTGCTCTTACAGCCTGCGCTGTTGGTGTTCTGTTCAGGAAGTTGTCTCCTGTGCCAATGAGTTTAAGGCTCTTCCCTACTTTTTCTTCTAACAGTTTTAGTGTGCCTGGTTTTATATTGAGTTCTCTGATCCACTTGGATTTTACTTTTGTGCAGGGTGGTAAATATGGATCTATTTGCATTATTCTACATATAGACATTCAGTTAGACCAGCACCATTTGTTGAAGATGCTATCTTCTTTCCATTTGGCATCTTTCTCAAAAATCAGGTGTCCATAAGTGTGTGAGTTTATTTCAGGGTCTTCTATTTGATTCCGTTGATCCACCAGCCAGTTTCTTATGAGTGAGTATATACCCTGTGTGTCTTTCTGCTTCTGAGATACCTCACTCAAGATGATCTTTTCCAGTTCCCACCATTTACCTGCAAATTTCATGATTTCCTTGCTTTTTATTATTGAATAATATTCCATTGTGTAGATGTGCCACAATTTCCATATCCATTCCTCAACTGAGGGGCATCTGGGCTGTTTCCGGCTTCTGGCTATTACAAATAAAGCTGCTACAAACATGGTTGAGCAGATGTCCTTGTTGAATACTTGAGCATCTTTTGCATATATGCCTAGGAGTGTTACAGCTAGATCTTGAGGAAGTGCTATTCCTAATTTTCTGAGAAAGTACCAGATTGATTTCCAAAGAGGTTGTATAAGTTTACATTCCCCCAGCAGTGGAGGAGAGTTCCCCTTTCTCCACATCCTCTCCAGCATGTGTTGTCACTTGAGTTATTCACCTTAGACATTCTGATGGGCGTAAGGTAAAATCTCAGAGTCGTTTTGATCTCTGGCTAAGATGCTCAATACCCATTTAGAAAGGCAAATAGGATGGAGGATAGACATCTGAGGAGGGAGAAAACAGGGAACAGGAGAGGAGCCTACCACAGAGGGCCTCCAAAAGTCTCTATCCTGCAGGGTATCAAGGCAGATACTGAGACTCATAGCCAAACTTTGAGTAGAGTGTAGGGAATCTTATGAAAGAAGTGGGAGATAGTAAGACCTGGGGAGGACAGGAGCTCCACAAGGACAGCAATAGATCCAAAAAGTCTGGGCACAGCGGTCTTTTCTGAAACTGATACTCTAGCCAAAGACCACTCATGGAGATGGCCTGAAACCCCTGCACAGAGGTAGCCTATGGAAGTTCAATATCCAAGTGGGCTCCACAGTAATGGGGACAGGGACTGTCTCTGACAGGAACTGATTGGCCTGCTCTTTGATCACCATTCCCTGAGGGGGGGAGCAGCCTACCAGGCCACAGGAGAAGACAATGCAGCCACTCCTGATGAGACCTGATAGACCAGGATTAGAGGGAAAAGGAGGAGGACTTCCCTCATCAGTGGTCTGGGGAGAGGGTAGGGAAGAAGGAGGGTAGGATTGGGAGGGGAGGAGGAAGGTACAGGGGGATACAAAGTCAATAAACTGTAATTAATAAAAATTAAATATATATATATACATAGATAGATAGCAATTTAATGTAAGAAGAGACTGAACTAACCAGAATAGTAATTAAATATAGAAACTGAAACCACTTTCATCTTTATGTTTATAGACAGCATCAATACTAACACCACCATGGGATGAAAGGCATATTACCTCAAAGGTAGGTTCTGGAAACAGCTGAGTCTCTCTATTAAGCAGCCGTTAGTCAGTGGCAGTGGCAATGCCCTTGCCCTCATCAACACAAAGCCAAGACATCTTCAATCTTGGCTCCTGAGATGCTATAATTACATGCTTCTCCAAACCAACCTTGCTTACCATATCTACTCTGCTTTCTCTGAAGTTCTGATTTCTGAATGCAGGCGTGTTCAAGGGATTCCTAGCAACAAATGCACTTCATAACAGCATCTCATGGAACACTACCCAAGTAACTCTTAACTGGTTCAACTGCTATCATCTCTCATTAGCACATAACATAGTTACTCTTACATAACGGTTCTTCACTTTTGCTTATCCATGGAAGCCATGGCTTTACTCCAGAACAACAAAACAGATCATTCTCAAGTCAAGCCAAGTCCAGAATCCTGTGTTGTCGTGGTTGTTTCTTCCAATGACTTGCTTGTCCACTGTCCTTATTCATAGCTGCTCTGAAAAATCTGAGTCTCCCAATGGTTGTACCCCACCAACACCAGAAGTCAACTGGGTCAAAATCAGAATTACAAACTGCCAACCCTATATTCCCATTTCAACAATAGCTAAATTAGAATCTTTTAGGCTATACTGAAAAGGAACATCAGCTGTCTTATTTACTTACTTTTCCTATACAGATTGTTTTTAGGTCTCTTATTCAGGTAAATTGACCTTACCTAACAAATTTTAAGAACCCTCTTATTTATAAGAGCAACAAACGCTAGATGAATAAAGCACTTAATTCCTTTCTTCCCTGAATGGGTAAAAATTTCTTGAGGACAAAAGCAATGCCAAACACATAAGTGTAACCTATACAGCTACCTCACATTTAAGGGGGACTCAATTAAAGAACACCAAAATAAACACAAGATGCTAATGATGTGGTAGACACTGTAACTCTAGCATATAATGAGCATCCCATATTCTTAAGTTAAACTGAACTGACTATGAAAACTGAGGATAGATGAGAGACCTTGCATTCATAAAAATTAAAATTCTAAACCAGCACCAAAAATTTAGGCAGCAAAATAGAAAGGTGATGATAAAAACTAAATGATGTATGTCTTTGTTTCTCACCTTAGGTAAGACACCCTAGTGTAACACTGGAGAGTGCACAGCACCCAGCCAAGCCTCATTTTCATTTCTAAAATGCATATATTAACACTAACGCCACAAAGAAAAGGAAAACAGGTACAAGAGATAGTACAACTCATTACTGATGAAGAAATCACCAAATGAATCAGAAGATTCATGCCCAGCAAGAGGCTATGTGTTGAGTGTGTATATGTGTGCATTTCGTTAGGAATATATTTCATGTTTTAGACACTGGGCTTTTTCCTTCACTTATACCATAAAATATAATTATTGTCAATTTATTATTTAAATTAATAATTTAGCTTAAAGTAATTTAAGTAGTTCTTACAACTTAGGTGCCCTAAAATGTTCAAGATCTAAAAGAATACGGGAAAAATATTCAACTCAACCTCCATGGTCGTTTAAATAAGAATGGCTCCCATCAGCTCATATATTTGGATGCATAGTCACAAGGGAGTGGCATTATTTAAAAGAATTATGGACAACTCAGTCTCCGTGTGGGTTCCCTTGTAGGGGAGCATGGGCTGTCTCTGACATGGACTCAGTGGCCAGCTCTTTGACCACCTCCGCATAGGCCACCGAGAGAGAGGATCCAGACAGTCATGGTGAGACCAAATAGGCTAGTGTCAGATAGTAGGGAAGGAGGACATCCCCTTCAGTAGACCAAGGAAGAACATAGGGGAGGAAGAGCGAGAGAGGATAGGACCAGGAAGAGATGAAGGAAGGGGCTACAGCAGGGACATAAAATGAATAAATAATAATAATAAATAAAAAATTAAAAAATAGTTAAGGGAAAAATAATTAGAAGGTGTGGCCTTATTGGAGAAGTGTGTCAGTCTCAGTGGGCTTTGAGGGTTAAAAAGCCCATGTTAAGCCCAGGGTCCCTCTATGGCTATAGATCAGGATATAGCTCTCAGACAATGCTCCAGCATCTGCCTTCATGCCTCCATGCTCCCTACCGTGATGATAATGGACTAAACATCTGAAATTGTAAGCATGCCCCCAACTAAAGGCTTTCTTTTATAAGATCTGTCTTGGTAATGGTGTCTCTTCACAACATTAAAAGAGTGACAAAGAGAGCCTCCAACCTGATACTTCAGTTCTTCAAGGTTTCATGAGCCACTTTTCAAACTCATCTGGAGAAATATACCTATACAGTAGTGTCATACCTAAGGTAGGTTACCTAGCAATTTTTTTTAAATAAAACTTGTCAAACATAGAAGTAATGTTGCTGTCTAAAACATATTGAAATTTACAATTCTGTTCAAGACCTAGGAGCACAACCTGTGTGTTCTGGTTTCATAGCAGCAGGGAATAGGTTGTGAAACTGTGGTTTGTATTTGAGTAACTAATTTCTGCAAACTGAAGTTTAAGGAAAGATACTGGATGTCATCCAAAACCAATCTTCTCTCAATTTCATTATTTTAGGACAAGCAATAGATCTTTCACACTGCATGGAATAAATTCAATAAATGCCAAGAACAACAAGCATCATTCTTTCAAAGAACACTGGACTGGACTGTAGCAGAGGCAATACTATCAAGTATCTGTAAGCTGCTAGAAAAACATTTTCACTTTGTTGTCCACTGTGCTCTTGTGTAAGTCCTATTTTCCTATTCTGGATGCCATTTCAATAAATATTTGAAGTTTCTATGGCTGGTCAACTCCAGACACATCTATGATCTCCCATCTGCCAAAATTAGCTGAAGCTGACCTTTGACTCAGGTTTAGATAGCTTGAATACATATATTTATTTTTGTTCTTTTAAGCCATTTGAGCCTCAATGATACTTCATTAGAAACACATCTAATGGTATTGTTTTCAACACTAAAATGTTTAAATTATACCGACAGTGCACAGAGAAAACCAATCTAAACCTAAAATCAATATAAATCTACCACTACTCATGTTAGTTTCTATGACGGCTTTGTGCTGAAGGTACCACAGCACAAAGGGTTGGGGTAGGGCAAATTTTCTGAACATACCTAGTTATTCTCCTCTACTGGGGGATCCTGGATAGGCAGAACATTTGTGGGCAGATAGAAGTTACTCAGCAGGTATCTGGGTATGTATCTTGTTTACTGCTCAAAAAAATGGCATTTCTGGTTAGACGTATGCTTTTTCCACTATTATTTATCAAACCATATTTTACATTCTAATCTCACAAATTTTGTTAGTTTAAAAATTATAAAAATATAGCCTTGTTTATTAAACTTAGTATCTGTGAGAATACTGGAATCATTCTCCCTTAAAAACACTGAATAGCCCCCACCCCCTATGCACAAAATACACATAGGAGGTGGGAAGAGAATTGTTGAAATTATTTTATGAAAATCTATAAAATATGTGAATATCTGCCTTAAATAAGTAGGTCTGTAGTTATACATTTTGATGATTAAATATTCATTTTGATCTTCATGCTTTCTGTTTTTGTCAGAATATGCTATTAGCACATGACAATATCTTTTAGTACTATGCCCTATGCATTTAGTGAGTTTTTAAATTTAAGTAAATTCTATCTATCAAAAGTGAAGTGAAAGTGAAGATAAGATGCTGGGGTTAGTACATTTCTGTAACTTACCGGACATTAACTTTAGTTACTGTGTTTAACAATTAAATACTGCTGATAAAAAATTATTTGATAATACAAAACAGAAATTTCACATGGCCCAACCAAGTAATAAGAGCTTCAATTTTCTGTAACATTACGGTAATACCTCTGCAGTCACTGTATGAAGTCATACACATTCTCCATATTATTTCAATAATACTAAAGCTTCATTTACAATGTGTGTTGATCAATGTCAGGCCTCAGAGATACTCATCTGTTTTTAAAACTTCCTTCTGAAGGAAAGTAAAATAATAGCAGAATGAAGACTTCTGAGGAAAACATAAATGAAAACTCCAGATAGTAACTTTCCTAAGAACAAAGCTTTACTCTGGTAGCATGCAACATGCATACTGTTAGAACTCTGGCCCAGCAAGCTGTCACCCTTCTTCAATGAGTAGCTCAGCAGAATGGCCATCAGTTACCTAGACTGCCCAAGTCACACAAGAGGGACTTCACAGGGCCACTGTGGCATCAACACCTCTATTCTATATTCTTCCAGCATTCCTCGAAGCTGCTTGTCTGTCCTAGAGGCCTCTGTTCCCGTATTGTCTGGACTCCACTAGCTCTGAAGCTCTTCTCCTGGGTGAGAGATGCTCATGTTTGCCTTCTACTTGTAAGACCATCTGTGTTTTCTCAGAGCATATGCTGCCAGTCTCAACAAGGAACATTTCAGGGCAGGCCTTTCTTTTCCAAGATGATGTTCAGAATGAAAACTTCCCATCATTTCTTTATTTACTGAGGTCTCTGGAAGTTCAAAATTGATATTCTTGTCCCTCAGAAGTCCTTTCTTTTCCCCCCAAAGAAAATAGCATACTCACATACCCACAAAGATAGGCTTCCCAGAGGTACAGGTATAACTATCAGAAAAAGTATAGGCTTCAGAAGCCAACAGTGAAGCTGGCCCAGCATCCTGCTCAACCTTACCCCAGCCATAGATACAGGAGACAGAGCCACAGGGAAGACAACCTCAGTCTAATATGTCGGAAACCTGGATGCTCTTTCCCACCCCTGAAGAATCCAATACGTAAACAATAGCATTCACAGCTGATAAAAGTAGTGAGACATATGCACGTGACAAGACCTCCATGTTCTATACACATGCGTGCACAATCAAACAGAAAATATGTGTAATTCCAACACCTATTTCCTGCTTAACATTAGTGGTAAGTTGGAATCTCTAACTTCCCCTGTTGCTCTTCAAAGTCGTTCCACCATCAGGAACAGACTGGTAGTATACATTAAATTCCACAGATTTGGAATTGTGATTCCAATTCTCGATTTCTGAATTTTGATAACTTCAACCCCAAAAGATGAGAGTCTGCTACAGCAAAGCACGTCCAGCAGAGCACGAGAGGAGTCTGTCACTGCCTACAGTTGGCTTTCCCTGGCTGAGCGTGACAGGTATCACAGCACTCCCTTTGCAGCCGTCCCACTTACCCCAGGACATAGGCCCCATGTCTGCCTTTCTCACTTTAATGAGGGTTACAACTCTTCATGCTAAAAGCTCAATTCGTTCTTTGGAAGCAAACAACTAAATGAAAATATTTAAAATTCTTCAGTTGAATTACTAAAGCTGAAAAGATAATTAATCAGATATTTAACCCAATGTTGCTGAATTGAAAAAGTGGTTGTTACAAGTCATGAAGTCAATCTACTAAATGACACTTTAAAAGTAAAGAGTAAAGTGTACATTGTAAACAGCAAGTACTATTTTATAAACCTTTTGTTTTCAATAAACATAGGCTGAACTGTTTCTTAAAATATATTCCTTGTAACCACAATGGGGAGACAGGTGGGAAATTACTTTTTTTTTTTTAAGTTTAAAAGCATTGATCTCACTTGTAATCCCAACACTGAGGGAGACAGAGGCATGCACATGACTGTGAGTTTGAGGCCAGCCTGGTCTATAAAGCAAGTACAGGACACACAAGACTACACAGAGAAATGCTGTCTCAAAAGAAAGAAAAAGAAAGAAAGGAAGAAAGAAAGAAAGAAAGAAAGAAAGAAAGAAAGAAAGAAAGAAAGAAAGAAAGAAAGAAAGAAAGAAAGAAACAAGGAAAAAAAGCACTGATACCATTTAACATCCCAATTTGACAAATAATAAATTTGAGACTCAAAGGACATGGTAATACCCACCTGCAATACACACATTAAATACAGTTAGGTAAGAAAATTTAGAATTCTAGGTCATCCAGGGATGTATAGTGTGAGACCTTGTCAAATGAACAAAAATGGCTTTAATGTAGTTCAAAAACACTTAACTGTCCAATTTGTTTCCTGGTAAAAGCTTCAAACCTGATTATCCTTTATAACAAGGTATCTTTTTAGAGGCATATTTATTTCACAACAATTACTACGAGTAATCATTAATTATTAACAAAGCAAAGTAGACCTTCTCCAGATCACCTGGCAAATCCAGGCTCTAAGAGTAAATCAGAAAGCGGAGTTAGAAACCAGAAGCTGTGTTTTTCATTAATACAAGATGAGATGCCTCAAAACATAAAGACTTCAGCACAATGTCAGGCACTTAATAAATGCTAATATCTTCCATAATCACTCTTCCTTACAATCTCATCCATATGGCTTAAGCCTAAATCAAGACCAGATCCCCCAAAACAACAGAAAATCTCCCATCAAAGTTAACTGGCCAAAATAGGATATAGCATTAAATAATCTGCAGTGCCATGAGTATTTATTACATCTCAAAGAAAGTGCAAATTCTAAAACACCCTGAGTTACGCTAATGGTATACAGAATTAAATCAAATAGGAAGACCAAAACCAACTACTTAAGAAAGAAGAATTAGATTAAATTAATTGAAACTAAAATGTGTCTTCAGGGTATCAACTGAACAGTTCCTCTGATATTTTGGTTAGTTCTAAGTGTTTTGTAAAACTATACTAAATACCTTCCAAGTAGGTAGGAGTTGAGCCCCATGCCTGTGGCCTCAGAAAGCAAAATCTGCCTTAATATTACATGAAGTCTTCATTTTCTCACATATCGTCATGACATCTGAGTATTGCTAAAGTAACAATAGTTTTGTAGGCAAACCTATAAGTAATTTTAAAATTATACCTATCAATTGCTATTGAGACCTGATAGACATACTCAGGTGGAAGTATATTATTATCAATACACACTAGTTAATTGGGAGGTAGGTATTTCAAATATTCCACATTAAAAGAAATGGTTCTTGACTTAAACAGAAAGAAACAAGAAAGCTAAAATAACAATATTCAAAATATAATAATTTGCCAGGCATAGCAGTACACGCCTTTAAAACCAGCACTCAGGGAGGCAGGGGCAGGAGGATTGCTGGGAGTTGAAGGCCAACCTGGTCTACAATGTGTGTACAGGACATCCAATGCTACACAGAGAAACTCTGTCTTGAAAAAAACTATATATATATTTGATGGCAGATGAAGATAATTTGTAAGTCACTCTGTGATAATTGTATTCTCCAGAACAGTCCTGGGTGGGGAAAAAAACCAAATTAAAAAGTATTTTACCAAATATTCTCTATGGGCAAAGAATGAAGTACACTGTACTTTAGATAAATGCAGGTGACACTTTCCTGGTTAGTCTTCAGGTCAAATTATAAAGGCTACATTTGATCATATGTGTGACTTAGCTTTCCCTTCTTCCCTCAAAGATAGTTTCTGTACAAGACTTTTCTTTCCAAGCACCAACATCTACAATGCACAGACAGTGAATTTCTGGATTTGACAAGTTGGAGGAAAGGGAACAAATAATTGTCTAAGTCATAAAGATCATAAGCCAATGATCACAGGCAGTCCCATAAACAAACCTTTTCACATCAACTGGTTGGGCTCACATCTGAGAAATTGCTTATTTATTCAAGTGGCAGATGGAGATCCAATTTTCCAATCTCTAAAATAGCTCCCAGACCCTAGATTAGTCAATTACCCTTCATTTTTCGAATAGTAGCTGTAATAAAATAATCCAAATAAAATTCTTCAATTCAACTTTCTAATGAGGGTTGGTTTATGTATAGTTTGAGCAAACCAAAAAGGCTTATCCCATGCATCAGAGACTTTTTTTTAACATTACTAAAAGGAATCAATCACCCTGCCTGTATGTAATTAGTCATACAAACCTACATGAAAATTCATCAGTTTATAAAAATCAGTTTATGCACTTTTACTTTTTTCCAGTGTTGTCTTTTTTTTTTTTTTTTTTTTGTCCTTCCTTTTATAGGAAAGTAAATGAAGTCTAGGGAATTACCTAAGCACAGCAACCTTTCGAAGTGCTCCAAAGAGCCACACCATCTGTCTCTGGTCTCTGGACTAGATACCTTCCACATACCACCGCCACACATCACACTCTTTCTTTCTGAGCTCTCATATTTATATCCTCAGAGCCCTAGACCACGCCTCTCTCCATGCTGCATGAGGCAGGCCATTACCAGCTGTCAGAGATCACGCTCCAGGCAAGACAATTATCAGCCGTGGACAAACTAAAGCCCCAAATAAAATCCCACACTTGGGATTAAAACAAAAACATATTTACATAATACAACTGAGTTTTTAAAGAAACCAAAAATTTCATTCTAGAAATGTTTAACTAAAATACTGAAGAATTCTAACAACAGATGTTAACTTATGAGGATATGAGTTCATAGAGGCTTCTTCTCCAGTCCCACTACAGGAATGTGGGTTAAACTGATCTTCACACAAAACCTATGCTAATATGGATTGATCTGTGGGATCTTCAGAAATTCTGGGAGGACAAATTACAGGGACAATAAAAAAAAAGTCATAATCCAACCCTTGAATAGTAGCACACTAAATAATCCAATAGCTAGACCTTAAAATTTTGTTTGAAATAAATTTAAATTACTTCTTTTTCTGAATGAAAATGTATTTGTTTTATTTTTTCTTCCCAACATACTAATTGTAGATTTGTTTCCTTAAGTTGTAGCATTTACCTTGCAAATGTAGCAAGTTACCAGTAATGATATTAATCTATAGGGTAGGAAGAGCAGATAATCTAACAGCAGAATAAACAGATTCTGGGTAATCTATGAATTATTTTCTGCATTCAATCTTAGCAGAAGTTTAATTCTAATTGAGAATTTCCTCCTGTAAAAGAGGTTGACTGTAAATGTGGGCCCATCATTTTATCCCTTCTTCCCATATTTAATGGCATGTCTGCATAGCCTCACTTTTCTGAGCAGAACAGCATAACTGCTTTGCTGGCATAACTGTAGGCATTAGCACTTAGTCATAACCAAAGCTCAGATTCCCTGAGGGTCATCTTTCTTCTGCCAAAATAAGTACTAGATTATTGGTTATGTCAAGATTAAAACCTATGCATATTTCATCAAAGAAGTTTTTAATTTTGCCAAATATTATAATAAATGAAGTATCTCCAATCAAAATTGATTATTTATAATTCTTTAATGTCCTTGGAGTCTTATTTATATTATTGGATAAACTCTATTGACATGTTTGCTTGTTTTGTTTTTATTAACCCCACAGGAATTAAATATTTCTCAACCTAGAGATTAATTTTGGAGGTGGTATTGTGACATATCATTATATCACAGGCAGAAGATTCTGGTGAGTTCAGGGCCACCCTAAGCTACATGAGACACTATCTTACAAACAAAAAACTTAAGCAAAATAAAATAATTAAATAAAATAAAATAAATTAAGATAGGAGTCTAGCGAGCAAATGATTGGGACTTTTTAATAGTACAGCAACCTATGAGTCACACATACTTCCCTAACACTAATAAACTCATCTAAGAAAGAAAGAATGATTTATTGATTGACTGACTGGTTGATTGAGTGACTGAGTGATTTACTGATTCAGGTATCATCCATTCTACTTCTCTGCTAAGAAATAAAATAAAACAGATTGGAGGAATGAGAAGTGGCTAGAAAGGATACTAAATGAGAAGTAAACAGGAACAATAAGATATCACACCATCAATTATGGATCAGCAAATGACAACACCACTTAAGAAAAGGTAATTATCATACTAAAGGTACAAGGCTTAGGCATGGCAACAGGATTTTTTTTTTTAATGTGGGATTGCTGATACTGCTGATATAGAGGTGATAGGATGGTACTTACTCATTAAAAGCATCTGAAAAATTACCTAAGTGACATTTACATAAAAAAGGCTGGCTATTCATCACATTGCCTATAAAAATGGCAATTCGAGGAATCTATTTTGTCCATATTATAGGCCAAAAGACTGAAATAACTTACTAATTTACTAATAAGATTTAGGAATTAAAGACAGCCGTCACTACATAGACCTTGTCTCAAAACAAGAAGAACATAAAAGAGAAGACTTTGTTGGAGACACCTGTGCATATGTGGGAGTCACTGAAAGAGTCCATGCATGTAAAGCAAGAGGGAATTGTAAAGGATTTTAGAATGTCCTTGTTACAGTATTTATAAATAAATAAGCAGCCATGTGCACTCCCTGTTCATTACATCTTGCTCCCCCCCGCCCCAAAAAAAAGATTTAGGAATTAGGAATAAAACCTAAAGTCAATCAGAAAGTCCAAACAATACATTTGCAAAATGATGAGGAAGAACATAACTGTAGAGGAGCACTGAAAAGTAAAATGATTTCCAATGAAACTACACTGAACAGCTATTACACTGAAGAAGCTCGGGTCACAAGAAAGAAAACATAAGAGCAGAAAGAAGATATGAGATGAAAGTTCTCACTAGAAACTACCTTTTCTTGAATATTTTGTTATATTTATTTATGCTGTATACTGCTCATACCTTTAAAAAATTACTCACGTGTAATTGGTAGTAATTCTCTCCAGAAAGAAAAAAAAATGTTAGCTTCTGTCAGAACCAAGAGGTTCTACAAATTCCTAAAGGTCTATAGCTAAATCCCAGGCTTAAAGGTTTACAGACTCCCAAGGAGAGGGTATTTGGCTCTCAAAAGGCTGAAGGCGTACAGGTGGTCACACATCTCAGAATCTCCTCCACCTCAACTCTGCTAGCACAAAAGCAAGTGTTCCCATAGACCTCCAAGGGTAATGAGAAGGTTTAAATCTTATTTTTCCTAAAACTTGATTTTGTTTTCTCCTCTCATCGTACACATTTGCCAAAAATAAAATTTAATTTGCCAAAACAGGACAAATGTCCCAAGACTTAAACAGCCGATAGTAGCTGACTTATCTCTCCCCTACTATCCCGTTTGTATTTACAGATAACAGCTTTCTGTCTTGTTAGTTCTTGGTTATTTGTTATGGATTTTGTTTTTTTGTTTTGTTTTCCTTGAGGCAGGGACTTACTATGTTACTCATAACAAGCATGTGCCAGCTTAGTTCTTTAATTATCTTAGAGGGATTGTTAAAAAAAAAATTATAGCCTACACTCTTAATTGCTTTCAAAGGATGATATGATCTATACAATTTCCTTTTTCTTTTTTATTATTTTTATCATTTATTACAGTTGATTCAATTTGTTTCCCAGCTGTGTCCCCTACCCCATCTCCTCACAAACCCACCCTCCCTCCCTCTTCTCCCCTTATGTCCCTCCCCATTTCATACATAATATTCTTCATTATAAAACAAAACAATACATTTAAATTTCAACACTCAAAAAGTATTGTAGTCAACTAAGGAAATACTCAGTTTCAAATGTGCTAGAAAATAAGCAGTGAACAAGTAAGTACAAGAAATTCTTATACTTAAAGTATGAACAAAACTGAGACTAACATATTCTTTGGATATTTGTAGACCAACTTAACCACTGAGAACTGTTCTACTATGCCTGCAATCAAACAGAAAATACTCGTAATGATGCACTTTCTCAGCATCAATAAATCTCTTAATTTCCAAAGTAACATTCAACTTGAATAAATAGGAACAGATTTCTAAAACTTATAAACTTATAAAATGAACCACTTTCATTGCTTTCTAGGACTGCAATCACAAACTAGGAACAACAAAAACAACCCATGTTTCTCAGACTTAATCATGGTAGCATAAAACCATTTTTAGAACAGTACTTTGATTTATACTGATACCACTTCAAATTAAAACAAATACTTTAAAATAGCTGAGCCTTTACTATGTTTATAATGCCATAAAATAATTTGAACAAACCCTTATAGCAGACGTATAATGCATGTTTTAGAGTATCAAAGGATTTAGCTGAAGTTTCAAGGTCTCATCACTTATTAGTTCAAACTATCAGAAGTAAAGAGAAAATGACACTATATTCATTATGGGATTTAAGTTTAAAATACTGCCATGATAAATATTTGGAAATTCTAAGCTTTTATAAAAGCACACTTTATGTACAATATCAGCATTCATCCCCACAGGGTGTACAATGTGCCTCTAGGGGGAATTTATCTCATTTCATTTTCATTCTACATTCCACTTTTGCATTGCCAACTAAATTGCTCCTCAGTTTATAGTATAGAAGACTTCATAATGTTTAGCTGAATTGCTTACTTTTAAAGCATGCTGATAGAAAACCCAATGTGGTCTAAAATATCCACACCAGATGTTTGGATGGATGTGAAACCAACACATATCAAAAGGAGATCCAAAATACCATTAGCTATATAAAACACAGGCTCATGCATTTAACAAGTCCAATAGATCAAAACACAGTAAAAGTCCAAGGGAAATGAATTTAGTTCTTGCATTTTCCATTATAAGGTACTCAAATTCTCTTCAGTTTTCTTTGGACTCCCAGGCATTCATTAAATGTCAGGTAACAACAGGATACAAGTACAGCTTGAGTATATTTAATGTGACTAGACATATAAGAGGGCAGTTTGGAATGGTCACTGAAACAGAACAGGGCTTCACCACCAAAGTCTAAAACAATAGTTTGATTTTTAAAAAACAGAAAATAATACTCTTGTTTGCATGCTAGTCAGACTACATCTACTATAAAGGGCTTCACAAGAACGCCTATGGGTCCTTAAATCTGTAACAATAAGAGAGCCCAGAAAACAGGGCTGCATGACTTTGAACAGAAATGGTTAGGCAGCACTAGAGTTATGAAATAGTCTGTCTACATAGGAGCAACTGCCTTTTCCAAATAGTTTAAAAGTAGAAATGTAACAGCTTAATTAGATTTGTTTCACATGAATTCCCAAAGCAGGTGAGGTGGGGATAAAAATAAGGATACTAAACATACTAGAAAGAAGACTAGATATTTTTTTTATCCAGGTTTAAGGACAGAATGGACTGCCATTACAAGTGGTTAGAGTGGATTAGTTTAAGCAAGCACTCAGAGCACACCTGCTAATCCTTATGAAGTATCTAAATACCATCAAACAAATCTGTCTCTAACAGCCTATTCCCTCTGTTCCATGCTCCTTTGTTGACCCCCCTGGCAAAAATAACTTCATTCTAGTTAAAAACAGAGCTGAATCTGACAATCCCTTCCTTTCTCATCTCCCTCTACTCCTTAGAACTAATCATATTCTCTGTATATCACATAGTACTTTCTGGTTTCTCCTGCTACAGTGATGGCCTGCACTAAAGTGTGATAACAGAAGACAGGCATTCTTGGCATCTGTGTAGCACCTGGTATAGGCTTAATACCTGTCATGTCATAAACACTTATACTGAAAGGCAAGTATTCAGGTTTCAGGTGAAGTCAGCTATGTTAAGACATACCTGAGACACTGATGGTATATGGTATTAGGAGGTACAACAAATGGACACAGTAATGTCTTATCTCTGGTATCTCTAAAAGCATAGTTGGACATTCTCTTAGGAGAAGAAAAGACTCAAATCCAGTGCATGTATCTCCAAAGTAAAACAAAATTTCATCCAGAAACTCCAAGGTATAAGTTAGGCACAAATCAGGGGTTCGGTAACTTTAACCAAATAGCAGTATGGATAATATTCTAAACAAGAAAAACTCGTATATAAGGAAAGATAATTTGAAATTACCAGAAAAATTAAGGAATCACAGGTATAAAGCTAATAGTTACGATTATAAGTTTATAAATTAAAAAGGTCATTATCACTTAGAGGGGGAGGGGAGAAGTTGAGGGAGGGTTGGGGAGGGTGGGAGGGAATGAGGGAGGGGGCTACACATGGGATGCAAAAAACCTAACCTGTGATTGATATAAAAATTTTAAAAAAGTTGCTAACATAAAAAAGGTCATTATCATATTTTCTAGGATACATATCTTGAACTCCTTGTTGCAACTGTACAGAAGACAAAACAAAACCTATAGTGTCCCCAGTTAAGTTAAATGCTTTTGATATGACCACTTTTTGTAGATATAACTAAATGGCAAAGAATTAAGTACAAACTCAATCTCTACCATTACAACTAGGCTTTTAAAAATTCTCTCATTAAAAAAGGACAACACATTCTTTTTCATGTTTAAAACAACACAGAGAAATATTACAAATAGACCAAATTTTTCTGCATTATTATTCTTTCTGTAAAATAAGGAACAAAACTTTTAAGACAACAAAAACAAAGGTATCTCTTTTAAAAAATACACAAGAATTCCATGTGTCAGCACAGATCCAAGGTATCCTCTGAAACTATTAGAACTAGCAAAAGTGAATACCTTTAGCTGCACCTACTACAGATGACCAGGGAGGAGAAACAAAATAAAGAATAATCCTTAAGAAATCATTTTAATTATAATGTTCAGAATAAACAAAGTTAAAATTCATTACTCTGATTGATTCTTCAAGGTGAATGATTCATGAAAAATTATGCAGTCAATAAAATGTGACTTATTGTACAGCTTAACAAAATCTTAATTTTCAAAAAATAGCTAAACATATTATAATTTCATATATTTCAAAAAACATTTGAAAAATACTAAAAAGAAAAACAACAAAACAAAATCTCACTAGCAAGACATAGATCCTAACGTTAAGATTCTAGGTAACATTTACTCTAAAATATAATATTATTTCTGTAATTTAAAAACAAAATTTTAGAAAGATACGATAAAAAAGGAAAAATAGGTTTAAGAAACATTTTTTATTGTTTTTATTTATTTGTCTTCATATTTTGTCTTGGCAAGTGCCAAAACGAGGCCACAATAGAGAGCAACTGCAGGCATAAGAAAGCAATAATGCCTAAAATGACTGTAATTATACTGGATGTTCACTAACAGACCAATAAAGCTTTTAGCTTAATTTCAACAAACCAAAAATAAAATTAAAGTTACACCGACAAAATGGTAACAACAAAAATCTGGTTACCAAGTGCTAGAGGGCATACTATCAACACATTGTACACTTTGCCCATGCACTAAGCGATTGGAGAAAGAAGTACAAATTTCAGGATATATTCAAGTTCTTAAGTAGAAATAGCTGTGATGGGGACAGGAAGAGGCATAAATGTCGTATAGTCCAGGAGGCAGAGAGAGCTGGGATCAATGTGAAGAGATCAGAAAAGAGTATTATCAGCTCAAAATTAAAAACAGCTTTCCTGTCAAGTAAATAATCTAACACAGAGGCAATGGTCAAAGATTTTCAGCTTCACAAGAGGAGGAGCCTACACAAACAGGGACCAAAGTCTTAAAGAAGGAAGCACTTCTATGGAAGACTCTTAGTACACAATGGTAAGGACAGAATGCCTGGAAAACACTTCTGGCTGCTAGAGTCTATAACTATTCAGCCAACAAAGTATACTATGGGAGGTACAGGTGTACCAACAAAAGGGATAAAAACAGATTCCATGTGGGATTTTCTCATTACAAATCAAGCAAGTACTTCTGGTGATTGGGAAGGCATGGAACATGTGCTACTGTTTCCCAAACAACAAATATATGTGCCTAGACTGTCAATATAATGCAGGAGGCCATAGATCTTATGTGAGGCTTTCCCCAATTTTGACATATCTGAAATCAAGTAGTACTTTACCGTCATGATTACTCAAGTGGCAGTGGTTCCAGAGATGTCACTACTTAACAGTTTGTGCATCTGAATAGCTGCTGTTAAGGCTGTTGTTACTTTAGTGTAATAGTACATCTTGTATTATGTATCTTACACTTAATGGCACTACACTTCCATATTACCACATAAAGTAAGAAATTAAAGTCAAGAACAAATTTAGTACTAAGAAGCAGCCATCTCTCACTAGAAGAATACCTACAATTCTATGCTTTCTTGTAAAAAAAAAAAAAAAGATCTGGAGATACAACTTAGCAGGAACATATGAGTATTGGAAACACAAGGTCCTAAATTAAAATTGCCAGTGCCAAATTAATATACAAAACCAATTCATTTTGCTTATTTTTGAGATGTGCATACAAGAATAAATGATGATATAATCAGCATTTGATAGATCTACATGAATCCATCAGTAAGAATAAAAATGAAAGCTTGAGTGGTAAGATTTTATCACAGTTATCAGAAAAGCTGTCAAACATTGATACAACTGTGAATCAATGACGTCACAGAATTTCTAAAACACAGGGTGTTGTTACCAACTGTGATATTTTATACTACATGGAACATTATCTTCAATCTATCTGTAATATAATAGACTAAGAATTATAGATTTACAGGAAACTAAGAAGGTCACTTAGACTAATTCAATTTAGTGTATGTATCCTTTCAATTTATTGAATGTGCCTGATGACCACAATGCTAAAATGTTCTCAACATTGTGAAAATCATGCTATATAAGAGGATTTCTCAAACACATCACAGATAGCCCCATAAAAGGAGAGTCAGCCTCAAAACTCAAGATTTATGTTGTGTGAAGAATACCTGAAAGCTAGCATAGAACTTGCAAAGTGAAGGAATGTACTTACAACACATACAACTAATAAAAGATTAATAAGGATTCCTACAAATCAGCAAGTTAAAAAGGCTAAAAAACTGAATAGACCGGGGCTAGAGAAACACATGTCACAGATGGGAACATTATAACAACTAATAATCTGTAAAGTGAGTCCAACCCCATTTAATCAGAGACATACTGAGTAACATTATATATTGCTCCTTCAGTTCAATACAGACTAAATGCTAATATTGAAGTGACACAGAAAGTTTATTAAAAGTAATTCTTAAATGAATAAAATAGTCATTCTATGACTAAAATACATGTCGTAAGTTGTTTTCTAAATTAAGGTATTTACGCATTCACTTATCTTAGAGCAGGGCAGGCGCACATAGAGAAACAAAATGTTTTATTACTTCTAGATAAACATACATACTGCTTTACCTCTAGAATTTGGTTTTGTCAAACAAAAAACATGTTTATAAGTTTGAGCACTATTTAAGCGCAACTCAGTAAGGGAAACATTCACTTTGTACTTAAAAATAAATAAATTTGTTGTTAACTGATGTAGTAGAAACAGCTACAGCAACACTCTGGCATGTTAGGGAAAACGACAAGTTAAGTAACAGCTGTTAGTAGGTCAGATCACAATCAGGAAGAGCAATACTGGTTACTTTGGAAATGCATTTCAATAATTTCTCTCGATATAAATTTACTCATTACTTGGTAATACCAGGACTAATGTAGAGAGGGAGGGACACACACATGGACACACACACACAAAACAACTACCCTGGGAACAATGAAAACCTACCTAACCTTTGAAAAATAGGGAGGGATTCCCAGTTCAAACAGAGAGGAAATATATATAGCCACACACACACATGCATATCACCAAATCCCAACAAGCCATAATGAAGAGGTGTCATCAGAATCTGGTTTCAACTTTGTATCTTGGCTGTGTCGTTGTGTGTGTGTGTGCATGTGTATGCATACACGCCTGCACAATCTAGAGCCTATTTAAGTTAATGTTTGTCAAGTGTAACATTAAGAAATACACATATACTTAAGAGCCAAGCAAGTTGTCTCTTTCAAAACATAAACATACACACACACACACATATATATATATGTATTAATAGACTAAATTTAAGTAGTACCTTAGTAAAATTATACTGTGCAAAACCAAAATAATTTTATTTGAAAAATAAAGAAAAGCAGACCACAAAGTTTGCAACGTACAGGTAATAACTGAAAAAAAAAAAAAGACCAATATAAGATTACTCAAAATCCAAATATCAGAGACTGATACAGATTACTGGATATTTTGGAATCTCAAAACTCTGTTTCAATATTTTACTATTACAAATAATTGTATACATAAGCTCCTATGGAGGAGTGCCTAGACCATTGTTCCTGGGGGGAGCAGAACAGATGGTTCCAGTCAAAGCCCTCTAAAGACTCAGCTACTACCTATCTGGTGGGGGAGGTGCTCAGGGTCAGCCACAGCAGGATGAATGCTTCTGAGAGGAGAAAGGGGGAGCAGTTTAAATCATAGACAGACAGGTGACTGGATGAGGGGTGAAACTGCATGTAAATTATGTTTGGCTTTAAATATAAGGGTTTCAATGTTTTATTAGTAATAAATCCACCTTTTCCTCCTTAAATTGCTGTCACAACATGTATTAGTGGCCCCTGACAAATGCTTGAAATTGTTGCCATCATTATTACACAGGAAAGGCTTTGAAAGAATTCCAAGCAATCCATCCATGTCATACTTTGACAAAGCAAGTGAGAAGCCATGAGTAGAGAAGATTTAGCTCTGAGCGAAGAGTAAGAGAGCAAGCCTTCACACTGACCACAGTGCTGCCCCACAGAAGCAGGCTGTTTGACCACTCAAAGAGAGGAACTTAATATCTTTGCAATTCAGTCACCTAATATACAAAGTGAAGGAATTAGACTATGATACTTCTTTTGTCAGAAGGTAGTCACCAGCATAGGGTAATGACAAAAGAAATACATCAAATAAACTATTAGCATTAACTATAGCTGATGACTATTTTCAGCTATTATGTAAGTAACATAGTTTTTTTAAACAAAAACAAAACAATGAAAGTATTAAAAGCTCCCAGATAAGCTGAGTAAATATTTCTCTATTGTTATTTTTTTAAAGCTAAACTATAAAAGAACTTATTTAACAGTTATTTTATGGTTTATTTTTACAGTTGCTCTTTAATATAGTGAAATTTCAGGGACAAAGAAAGGAATCTAGTTAAGGTTGTTGTTGCTTGTGTTGTGGACAGCAAAGAATGAAGACCAAACTGAAAATCTGTATATAATTTAAAGCTTTGTTTTAAAACATCTTAACTCCTTAATAAAATTTCAAAGAAGTCAGGAAAGAGGAATATCTAATTTTTATTTGAGTTGTACTTAGAGCAATCCTTAAATAAAACTTTAAAAATTTATGCAAGACTTCTAAGAAAACTTATACAAAGTGTACAGCAGCAAATGTCTTTAAAATGACTTATTAAGCCAAGATTAAGTAGAGTATAATGTTGATAATAAGCTTTAAAAAACCCTAATGACAAGTTTGCCACCTTAACTACATGAAATGATGCAAAGTTAGAAACAATTTACATAACTTAAAATTAACTCAATCAATGGAGTTATAATGTGGGGGACTTTTACTTGGAAATCCAAAATTAAAAAAAATAGTAAGAAAGAAAATAAGTGTTATTAATATAATGTAGTTTTGTCCTTTATAAACCAAAGGAATCAATGTCAATTTCTCGTGTAAGAAAAAAAAAAATCAATGAGCTGAAGGTATACCTTGAGGGTAGAGTGCTTGCTTACCACATGCAAGACCCTGGGTTTCATCCTCAGTGTCGTAAGCCAACCAACCAGCCGAAACCAACAGAAGTAAACGTTAATTCTTAACATCTGTAGGAGGGGGCATGTTCTTAGATTTGTTTTTTCTAGATGATGAATACATACTTTATTAAGAATTATAAAACTGCCTTTGAAAACATTTTTAATTTTTGCTGTTTGTTCTCTAATATCATCATCTATATTTAACTATCCACTTTACATTATACACTCTCATTGAATATACATTCAGTAAAGCCTCAATGCTGCCTTATGATCCTACAAACCAAATATCTACTTTTAAGTAAATAAGATTTCACACAAATTTTTTCTTCTTTAAAAATGCATTAGTAATTCATTAAGCAGGAAATTCCAGACAACTGTACTTGAATAACAGTTATCTACAATATTTAGACTTTGTGTCTATTACCATAACCTCCCTAATTGAATCATAAGTTAGTTTATTTATTTGTTTCTGGTTTTCCCTTTTGACCCAAGTTGGTGCACAATACATTTTCTGCAATAGTCCTCAATTTTTAAGAAAGACAAATACAGATACTAAAGTTAAATGCAGAAACAAATTAACACTGGCACTTATATTTACTCATATAACTAAATACATTTATGGAAATGCACATATACTTACTTTTTAAAAGAAAAGTCAGCATTTAGTATTCAAAAAACAATTTACATAGATGTATATTTTATAGAAAATATTTGAATACTAATTTTCTCAAGAAAGATTTTCAATGGTAAAAAACATGCTGCTAATGCACACAGAACATTCAACTTTAATTTGTGCTTTCTAAAAAAAAAAAAAAAGAAGCATAGTGCTTTTTCCATCTCATAGTTTCCATTATTCTGCATTAAATGCTTAAAAAGGTATAAACCTACTTTTAAAACAAAATTAAATATTTCTAGAAAAAAAACATTTTAAACTAAACCATCAACAGATTTTCTCCAAAACATAGTTTTTAAAAGAGATTAAATCTTTTAAACTTAGGTTTTATTTAATAGCATTTTAAAAGATGATAACAGAATGTTAGAACCTGAGTTTGAAACAGATCTTGTAGAACATGTGATGAAACTCTTCTCACTTCCCAAAGCCTCGCATCCCATTTCACAGATGAGGAAAATGAAACCTGGCAAGGCTGTGTGTTTTACTCAGTCTTGCTTTACATTATATGAAATTTGACAAGTACAGTTCTCTTGTTCTTTTTTTTTAATAACATATTCCCAAACACATACACATGAACACATACATGCACAAATACCCTATTCTAACATTTAGAAAGTTTTATATTTCAGTATGTCAATGACAGCTGTATGTCAATTAAGGCCCAACGTGAATAATTTTATAACCCAAATCATGTTAAATAAATGTATATAAACTGTTCTTACAGTGAAAATCCTATTTCATGTGTTAACCTTTAAGTTATGGAGATTGATGATTAATTCCTAGGAGATAACTGTGAGTTTTCAGAAGTTAGTCATTTTTGATTCCTCTAAAGTTCTAAATGCTACAATAATCAATATTTTACCATATACTGACATTTCATTAATATATATAAATATGCAACAAATTATTTTATTTCATTTTTATAAAGCTCCATTTATAAAGGCCAACAGTCATTACAATTTAAATAAACTACAGATTATCCAGTAAAAGATTTGATATGTAGCAGCAAACATATGTCTTTAGTTTAAGGTTGATCAATGCAGATGGAAGAGTGGAGAAAAAACTAGAGGAAGTATATGACAACAACAATGAGGAGTCAAAATGCTATGTGTAGCTTTTGGTCCACAGAGCCAGTACTTTAAAAATTCCAGTCCAGAGCAGGGCAACATACAAAACATCATCTGCTAAGCTCAGCTTGACACTCCTTCAGTAAGCAAAAGAAACACCCCTGAGAAGTGGTACATCAAAGCTTAAGAGCTCAGCCTTTACTCACATGGAAGTACAAAAAAAAAAAAAAAAAAAGAGTAATGCTTACCCAATGGTTAATTTTACTAAAAGAAAAAACTCAAATATATGAATGCAAGAAAATGAGTTAAACCCTCTGCTAATTTCAATTTTACTATGAATGAAAATAAAATATGAACTATTTCTATTAAACCTACCTCAGCATAGCAGCTAACATTAAGAGTTCTTTTTAAAAGTTAGTGTTTAAATTATATTGAAGATGTTTTACTAAACATAATATTTAGTATTTAATTGATGCTACATTATAAAGACTAATATATTTTACTAGTTTCTGATTAAAATCTCTAACCACATAAGTGTTTAACTAGGATGTTTACGTTGTCCATTAAAATATATCATTTCTACAATGATATGCCTATAAATACCTTCCAAATATGCTTTACAGTCAACACACTTTAAAAAAGAAAATCTATGAAAGCCTGCCTAAAGAATAAAAATAACAAGCTAGCATTTCACACTTTGGAAACTTGTATCTGATTTAAGGATTAGTCACTGAATCTTGGGCCAATAAAGTTGCACCATCAAGACTTAGAATAATATAAGATGCTTTGACCAGACAGAATCCTCAGTAAGAAGCTTAGGTGATGGAAGCAGGAGAGTATGAAAGTATGGAAGAAAAAATATGGAAGAAACTCTCATATGATGAAAGGGCATATTCTTTGTGAAATCCCTCCTCAAAGAATACAACACTGGCAATACAGTTGTAAGCATTGAGTAACCTAGACCCATAAAAAAATTAAAAAGGAAATGCATTTTGGGCCCAAAATTGAACCCTGTAATATTCATATTTTCTCTTCCCACTGTTCATTAGTACTTGATGAAAGATAATGAACCCATGAAAACATAACAATTTATTATTACAAGTCCCCATCTATCAATTTACTTTGAAACGTATTTATCATTTTGAATTATTTTGTCTCAGATAACAGAGCACATTTGAAATAAAATGAAAAAAAAGCTAAGAATGATACTTAAATATTCTGGCAGCATAACTCAAACAACAGAACACACTCTGCTTTACTAACAACTAGGACATTACTTCTTTAAGAACATTAAAGTCAACATAATTTCGAAAATCAAGACATGTATTACTTAAGCTACAATGTAAAACATTTTCAAATAACTAAGATATAGCAATGTTTACTCATGTAAACAAACTTGAAGCGGTCATAAATTGAGGTTTGTCATAAGATGCCAATAAACCATTGAAATCTTCCTTTATAACTTGTATAAATTCCATTTTAGTTTGTAAAAAGCATTAAAACTTATTTTAAAACGTATCCTTTTTAAAAGTGCATTTAAGCAGTTATAAGTAAATCAAAAATATTTTATTAATTATTCAAATTTTAACTGTTGATATAAAGTATAAAATATTATCAAAGAAAATTAATATACCAATGATAGCATTAATAAAATCAGCAGTTTGTTTTTAAATAGAGAACAATGTTCTTCTGTTAGTAAGCAATACAAATCACTCATATTTAGCTGTGTGAGACATGATTCTTTTGAAACCAAGTATTTTGAGGAAGTGGTGTTGCAATCCTGTCCTTTTTATGAAAACCGTGGCAAAGAAAAGGTCAAATAAATAATACGTATGATACCATCCTACTAAGAAAAGGCCCATAGTTTTAACCTAATGTCTGCCAAAGAAACTAAACATGTAAAAGGAGTATAGTTGTCTAATAACATATTATAATATGGTTAAAAGTTATTTTTCAAGCAGCATATGGTAATCTAAAGCGTATTAATAAATATTTGCTATTTTATTAACAACTTACAAAAGAATTTGTATATAACCACGAATTCTAAAACAACTTAAATGTTGGTTTTTAAACATGTTAGATAATGAAAGTTCATCTTATTAAATTATCAAATAATTACATGTATATAAATCAAAATTTGTATAGTTCTTATGTTCATGTAGCCATGTTAAAAACAGAGTTAGCACAGATGTGCCTGTACATACAAACTAAAGTCAACACAGTAGATAGGATAAGAGAAAAAAAACCCACCCCAGTACCTATCGTATCTTACCAATATATATGGCACAGTAAAATCATTTAATCATTAATAAGTAACAAGCAGCAACCAAAATATGTTTTATGCGTCATTAAAACCCCACTGAGGCCATTACAGTCCCCAGCAAAGTGATGCTGGAAACCACCTTCACCCTGGCCACACATTCCAGCTCCAGAGTGAACGGCAACATTCTCAAGTAAGCTTTTATTAACTATGAGAAATAAATTATATTAAGTGTTACTTTTTGAACTCAGAAATGAGGGAAGGGGTTGTTAAGATATCAAATTTACTAGGAAAATAATTATGTGAGAAATAAGTTGCTGTCAGAGAGAGACTTGCCAGATATTGCATTTAAGCAAGTTGTTATACACACCTTTAGAATCAATTCTGCTAGAAAGATATTAGTCCATGATACTAAATTACCTCAGGAAGTTTTCTAAAAAAATTAAGGGTGGAGGAAATGTTTTCTTGAACAACGTTGCCATCTCTTTACCAATGTTTGTAGCATTAAGAGACCACCACGATTCAATTGTTTGGGACTTGTTACTAACTTGTCTTCTATAACTCACTTCCAGATTGCAGCCTCTAGCAAGCACGCTTCCACTTCCTTAGCTCCTTGTGTCTGTGTGATTTTACTAAATGCAATTCTAAAACTTGAAAATTACCTAGAAGTTTGTAAGAACACACAGAAAGGCTGTCAGAACCAGACACATATTAAATATTAATTATAATGATGACTGTCATCTTCTACAGTGATTATGTCATTATATAGGAATGTTAATTAAAGCATAAAATGACTTGTTAATTGAGAACGCATTCTGAACAAACACATTTGTACTTGTGTATTTAATAGAAAATCCAGCCTGCAGACTGGACCATAATAAACTGCAGTTCTATTTTCTAAAATGCTGACATTTGAGCAAATGTTCCCATGGAAGGTTTGCCTGATTCGTGGACTGACATTTCCTCTTTGTAACTTGCTTAACTAAAAGGGAGCCATGCAGGCCAAACCCCACACTACTCATAGGCAGCAGGCCATTTCTTGCCGCTGAGAATTTTGTAAGGTTTCTTGTTTACGTCTCTCTTCCCTACCACCACTCTCCCTCCCTGCCTTTTTATTTTAACATTCATAATATCATAGCTGCTTCAAGTAATCTTACAATAGAAGACATACCTGAAAAGATTAGATTTCCCACCTGGGATCTGTCCAGAAAGTCAGTGTATTATAGTTCCCCCACGGCTTCCTCCATCCTGCTATACTTCCATGTTATCAATAGTAGCTTTCTTTCTTATTTTAGATTTACTTACAGAAAGAACCAGGGAGCTAAGCTGATGGAAATCAGTGTGTATTGTCACTCATCTTTCATTCTAAGGACAAGGCTTACCACTGCTGTCTGTGACACTTTGCTGCCATCTATGTGTATAAAAAAGCATAACAGTCATCCATGCAGCAGAAACTTTTCCTGCGTCCCCAAAATATATCTCTCCTACCTACCTAAGGGCAGAAGCTTGTGGGAATTACTATTACATCCTCTGTGAAGCAAGTCCATTTACTTGTAAAGTCACTTTTAGCCTATTAGTGCACTATTTAGCCTAGTATTTTTATCATAGCCAATAATTTTTCTCCCATTACAAACACTGATAAGTTTTAATAAATGTAGTAACTTTTACAAAGTTAACAATTGAAAAGGATAAAAGTAAAAGATTGAAATGCCAAAGACACTTGAAGTAAATAAATTCAATAAAATAAGTTAATTTTTACAAAAATTACCATTTAAATATCTTACCAAGTAACAGAATTAAATGACCACTTAGCCAAAACACTTTCATAATATTTAATATAAAGTGAAAAGAAAAGTAGTATTTGCTCTTGTGATGTAAAAACAAATACTGTGTTATATAATCATTTTTCTGTTAATCAACACTAAAATGCTTCTCTCTAGAGAAGATAGAGGATTTTAACAAAATACACCAGAACCTCTCGACCTGACTGTAAAAGATCTTAACAACAAATTCATTCCAGAGTGAGTCCCATAAGTGTAGGAACACAAATAAAAGCAGGCTTTCTATCAAGCCATCCACAAGAAAAGGGGGTTACTTGCAGTCAGGACAAGGAGCTGTCCTGAAGAATGTCTTTCAAAAGTTCAAGGTCTGTTTGTTGATATTACTGATTTCTAAAAGAGAAAAGCAGCGGGCGAGAGATGCTGACCCTGACTCCCCAAGCAATGAGAGGCCCTTATTGCGCTGCTTTCATTCTATTGATCCATCCTTTACAACTTTCCAGCACCATCTCTTTAAAATTTCATTTTACTCATCAACACTATGACCACATACAAGCTAGCTCATCTTTGAAACACACCATTTTCTAAAGAGGTCTCGGAGTTCTAATGATGAACTTAACAGTTACAATAGTCCAAGCAACACCTGATATGATCTTATAAATAAATTCTAACTAACTGCATATTATAAAATAAACATGTCGATACACATAGGTTGTTGTTATTATAATTATGCATATTAATCTTTGATATTAAAGTTTTTTAAATGCACATCATGGAGTACACTAAAATTTTATTGTTTCTGGTACTAATAAAGTATCAAATAATTATTTACAGAGAAACTAAAATAAAAAGTATTTCTGCATTAAGTTTATTTGAATTTGAAAAGGTTTCATTTTATCTTTTTGTCACAATTGTTAAGGACATGACTTCAACAAAATAAATTTTATAAGCATGAAACGTACTAAAATAATAAAGTAAGAATTGTGCTTTAAACCATGTTCTGATAGGTCTTTTAAAAGAGAGCTTAATTCTTTAAATATGGACAGCAATCTAAGAGGAGGAAAAATATATCTTCTTTCAAATGTTAAATAATATTACTATTATTTACACACTTGTCTAATTAGGAATTCTAAAATATGTTTTGATTCATCATAAAACTAAAAGAAAAAATAGTTTCACTCACAATACATTTACTAGTGACTTAAAAATTTCCTCCCACTAGTATTTACGAATTCACCTAGACATGGTGGACATTAAGATAAACATGAACGTTTAGCCATTTTAACTAATTTTAACATTAATGCATAAATTGTTACAAAAATGAAATACTACTTTGGATTTTATTTAGTAAAAAAGCTACTACTGTAAATAGGTTAAAGTTGGAAAAGCTAACAAACACACCTTTGTGTGGTCCATTAATTATATACAAAATTCCAAACATTATTAGCTGTTATCAAAATTACAATACCACCTAGATCTAATAAAACAGAACAATGTGTTTGAACAGGGAATGGAGAACTTTCATAGAGTGTTCTCTCCCATAAAAATTCTTAATGGACTATAAAGGACTTTTTAAGTGGTTTTAGATTTGAATTAAATTGCTTAAATCTATAACAGGCTTCCAAGAAGAATGTGAGCCAGATGACACACAGAGACCCTCACCAACAGTGTACATGCCTACCCATCCTCATGAATATAGGGTTTAAAAAGGCCAAATTTCATCTAGGGATCATGAAACTGACTAGCTATACTCATATTATGAATGTTTATATGGTGTAAACACAAAAATTAAAAAAATGTTCTATCACAAGTTTTCTTTGTAATAAACCAAAGTGATTACAAAGTATTTTAAATATCATAGGGACTGTGCCTATACAGAAGAGGGTACAATAACTATTCAGAACAGGGGCTGCAAGACAGAAACAAAAGTCCTTGGTCATAGTAGAAGTTTACCACCTACCTATAGAGATGATGTTCATGTCACCTATACCTCAACACTTATGGACCCACACATGCATGGCAGTCTAGATGCAAAACAACATAGACACTTATGTTCTCAAGAACTGAATTTTGCTCTCTCAAACTACAGCTTTTTTTGCTCCTCAGGCCTCTGAGTATTTCAGTATCACAAACTGGAGGATTTATGTAGCTCTGAGCACATTAAAAAACTGCATATGATAATATAACAATTTCCTCAAATAATAATGACTATCAATTCAGGTATCTATTAAGCAAAATAAGATATCTTCAGAGCCTCAAGTCATAATTTATACCTATTAATATGTGAACAAAATGTGGTCATTTCAGATGAGTTAAACTTATACATTCCTACTTTCCTTGTACACTAATTAATTTTAGTATTTTTGGCATGCTCATGCTGCACCCTTCATTGTATTCAGAGAGCTTCCCGACTATAAAGATACCACTCATATGGGATTAATTATAACCAGTTCCCTCCAGCAAGGAAAATGTCTTAATTCAACTTATTAAATTGAAACTTCCTTTTTGTAATAAATGAAAGGAATGACAAAAGAGGTAAGGCTTCTGTCAATTCCATGGCATCCACATCCTATCCCCATCTTTGGTATCTCATCTTAGTAGCATAAGAAGACAAACTGGAATCAGTCCTAGGTTTAAGGCTATAGAGAGTTTGGCTGCCCATCAACTGGCAAACGCAGGCAGGCACTTGTGAAGCAAGGGCATGACCTGGGTTATTGCCAAGAGCTCTGCCCCCTCAGAATTCTTTGGCCCATGCAATAAAAACCAAAGGGCCCCATACATCATTTCCCCTTTTAGAATATGCCCTACAAGCTAATGTTTCAGCACAGGAACTATAGGCATATGACCAAGAAAAACAGCCTTGCCTATCATGTCAAAGCACAGCTAAAGCAAACCACAACCTTCATCCCCAGCAGAAGCAGCATTGACTAGCATATTGACCATGGAACTATTAGCCCCATCCACTTCTCCAGACACTCTGTCTCATGTTAGCCTAAACTGTGAACAGAGAACACAGGAATATTAGGGGTAGGGAGTGACAGAATAGACAATTTGCACTTCCTTCCCTCCTTGCCCATAGAAGTCATTGCTAAACTACTACTCCATGAGGATGATGGTGCATTAGTGAAAAGAGGGTGAGCAGGGCTCTTGGCACCAAAATCAGCTTTCAATAAAGCTGGTATAGTCAAGAGACTGAGGCGGATGGCACAGTCCATTGCAAGAACACAAGCCCACAGAACAGAGGTAGAAGAAACTATAACCTAAGGTAAGCAGCTCACTGGAGAAAACAGAGACTTAAGAAGCCCCATAACCAGGTCATGAAATCATGAAAAATCCCAGTGTTCAGTCTTGGGAGATATAGGGCATGCCATTGGATGTGAAGTTTCAGAATGTGTCCAGGGAACTCTAGCATACACCTTTAATTTAAGATCTCATTCTTATACTACAGTTCTCATGAAAACAGTCCCAAGGTGCTATTACATTTAATTCCTATCCTAAAACTGATTACAACTGCTCACCACCACCATGCACCCTGCACTGGGTCTAATAAAAGGCAGCCTCTTGTAAAGAGAGGTAGATGACTATGTTCATCCATGGTGACATAATGAACTCTACCATGCAACTGTGTGGGCCACAGGGCCAGGCCCTGACTCACATTTAAGGATGTTTCTCCTAACCGCAATAGCAAATTTCCCTGTCTACTCACTTTCCTGCTCACACCTCCCTGCTAGGACTCCAGAGTCCAAAATAAATAGATGAATGAGTAACAACACAGAAAAACAGTCCCTCTCTGATGTTGGTTGTGGACTTTTAATAGGCTGTCCTCCTCTGTTATAACTTTACACTAAAGGGCCGTGCACTTTTGTTTTGTGTTATAACTAGGTCAGCCATATATAAAGTCAACCTGCCTTTCCCACCATAATGAATTTTCTCAGTGCAGCATGCCCCTTGCTCCTTCTTCCAAGAGATTTGGGCTTTCTAGGTAGCAATTAGTTATCAAGCTACAAATTGCAACGCAGAACCACCAGGAAATAGATGACAATTCTTTAGCTTGGTGAACTAAAATTGCTTGGGCCCTTTCCCAGGGTCTGCCAATGTAATTCCTGTGCCTGTTTTTATTCCCAATTCTACTTGCTGGACTGGCTTTTCTCTCTTGATTCCCTGTGATTGTGAGTTAGTGAACTGGCACCTTGGTTCACAAGCAATTCTGCTCCACGACCAGCTTTCTGAGCCTACGAAGGCTCATTCCCTTTGGGCTTCTGCGCTCAGAATCTAACAGCTGATCTGTACAATGATGGAAAGAAGATCACAGCTCAGTTACCCTGCAACCAAAACACTCAGGCCTCCTTACAGTCATAGAAAAAAGCCAGAGAAGTAACGCAGAGAACTGAAAGGGAAAGTAATAAGGATAATTAAAGGATTACAAGAGGAATGCAA
The DNA here is from genome assembly GCA_028658305.1 of Pachyuromys duprasi. Lineage (NCBI taxonomy): Eukaryota > Metazoa > Chordata > Mammalia > Rodentia > Muridae > Pachyuromys > Pachyuromys duprasi. Next base: position 54,404,072 of record CM053760.1, read on the forward strand.
ACTACAGAATTAGTCATGTTGCATAAGAGAAAGTTTAAAGGAAATATAATGATGATCTTCAGCACTGAAAGGGGATTTGAAAAATCCTTCTCAAAACTAATATGAGAATATCTACACCACAGACACAAGGGAAGAAGTAAGTACAAGAAGAAATTACAGCAATATGAGGGAAGACATTACTTTATAAAGACTATCTGTTTCAGAATTACCATTGGTGGAGATAATTTTCTTTATTTGTCTTTAAAAAGAAATTACATAATATGAAGACCTGAGTGCCCATTCTGGATTTGGCAGTACCCAAATGTATGATTTGAGCAGATGATCTCATCTGAGAAACTGAAAGTCATATTAAATTATTTCTCAAGTTCATGACTGCCTTATGACTGAATAATTTTCATATGTTTAAAAAATTCAAGGCAATTCCAGTGTGATGTTGTGAGGTAAATGCAATCAACACTGAACTAGGTTCACTGTGGAAAGATCTCATCAATTCTCTGACTGTAGGAATGATGTAAGATCATCAAAGATACTGGGGGAAAAAGTAGACAAATTCCAAAAGTGTAGCTACAATGAATGCTGAACAGAAAAAAAAAAAAAACAAATTTATTCACAAGGAATTTAAAAAAAAATAAAAAGAGTCCTAAAACTTTTTTTTTCTTTCTCTCAATATGGGCAGGACTATAAACTGTATCATTTGTTCCGACTGGGATGATGTCAGCATGCTAGGTTTAAGGCTTTTAATAACTGGTACATTGCAGTCATCTCTCACTTTCTCCTGCATAAGATCCAACCAGCCTTTCAATGAACTATTTCATGAGTCATAATTTTACTGTTTATGATTCAGAAAAATATCTTCAGTCAGTATTTCCCAGACTGCTATGGGCTCATTCCAAGAAGCAATTTCATCTTCATTGGTTTCCTACAGGAAGCCAGACCAGCTTCCTATTATTTTATTTTCCTTGCTTTTAGCATACATGGCCCACATCAAATTAACTGGAAGTGTGAGTGATAGAAGAATTTATTCTGTACAACTGAGGCCAACACAAACAATGCCAGTCTAGAAGTCAAGAATTCAAAATTAAATACAAAATGTGCTAATATTAGACTATCTTTCAAAATATTACAAAACAGCATGTTATTTTATGTTACTCTTACTGAACACATTACACCAGCCAGAAACAAATTTTTATTTAAAAAAATATGAACACAGTAAATTCTTTAAAGATATTACCATAGATTAACATAGAGAAATAATTTATAACAAAGTAAATATTTTAATCCCTTGATAATAACAAACAGGCTAAAATCTGAAACTGGAAATTCAGCTTTGAGTGATCAGAGGACATGACAGCATATTCCAACTGCCTGGCAGGTAAACAAGATGCGCTGTGAGGATAATCTCTCAAACACAAAATCCTAAGTCATGTCTCCATCATGGGGAAATAAATAGGGAAAATCTCTAGGATAACAGCTCTGCATTTTCCTATAGAAAATAGCTCTGCATTTTCCTATAGAGCCTCGAAGGAAAGATGTTAGGCACACATATGACATAGGATGACCTATAAATGAAGAAACCAAGAGGACTAAGAATATATCTTTCACATGTGTTTAATATGTAAAAGGTCCTAAGTTCTATCCTCAATACCTCCAAAAAAAGCAAGAAAGAAGAAAAAAAGAAAGAGAAAAGTAGGGGATTGTTTGTTGTTGTTGTTTCCTAAACAGTATCTAGGCAGATAAGAGATGTCTTTGTAAACCTTGAGGCCTTTCTTAAAGGAAAATGGGCTGATCCCAGATTTAATAATAATAACAGTAGTAGTAGTAAATGCATATAATTTGCTATTTACTTTTTTAAAAGATGTACTTAGTTCATGTGTATAAGCATTTTGTTTGTGTATTACCAGTATTTCTGGTGCCCCATGAGGTCAAAAGAGGGTGTTGGATTCCCTGAGTTACAGGTGTTCATGAGTCACTACATGGGTGCTGAGTGTCAAACCCAAGTCCTCTTCAAAAGCAGCCAGTGTTCTTACCTGCTAAGTACATGGACTTTGCAACCCAAGGACTGACCCTCAATTTCAAAATTTACTCTTTTATGACTAGGCTTATTCCATTGATCATTAGACTCAGGTTCTAATTCCTTTCTTAAGCAGCAGAGCTGTGGAAAGCAGGTATAATGCCCCCATTCTATAAACAATTGGAAAATATGGAGGAACATGAAAACACTTTATGTACTCTAATAAAATTACTGTATTTGTTCTTTAAATGGAGAAAACACTGATAGATATTTCTGAATTTTTTTTTAAACTTAGAGCCATCTTTTTATTTCTGTGTTCTAGTAACCACTTGATTGAATAGGTATTTAAATAGAAGGAATCAACCCTGGTTTCAAATTTCATTAACCCAAGGAAGCATCAGGACACAGCCACAAAAACCTGAGTCAAGCAGGAGCTGAAAGGCTGGGAAGAGCTTCTCAAGTTTATGTTACTTGTTCCAGATAGAATGACAAAAGAAAAATAGGCAGAGCACTGGATAACCCGAATACAGGAAAGGACATCAACATTGAATGTCACAATAAAGATGGAACGGCTAAAACAGTTTATTATTTTCACCATTCACAACAAAATATTAATTCAGCTAACTTTATTGTATGATTATAAACCAAAGAATGTAATTTTAACAATATATTACAACTTAAGAATATCTATCAACCCAGTCATAAAGCCACTATCAAAAATTAACATTTTAATAAAGGTTTTAATGATCCTAATCCTTCTAACATTTAAAAATTTTTCTCCCGCAGACTGATATGAAAAGGCTGAACAGGGGCTCACAACTATAGAGAACAATGTAAAATAAATGCAATTTGCTATTTCAATGTTAGTTGAAAGATTTTGTTGTACTGTTCAGTAACAGAAACCTCACTTAAAATGATAAGCATTTTTATTAGGATGAATTCCCAAACTAATACTGAAGACTAAACTTGTTAAGTACTGGTCATTGTTTTTTACATTAGAAACAATAATTGTGAGTGAATAGAGAACACTGCAAGGACATACCCAGAAAAGCCATGGCAATGAAAAGGGCTTACCTTGACATGGCTTTGGGCACCAAGATTATAGATCTCTGTAGGCTTCACTTCATTGATGATTTTCACCAGACAGGTGCTATCAGTGAGGTCACCATAGTGCAACTTCATGTCTTTAGTATTTAGAAAAAAGACCATCAGATACAAGATAACAAGAGAAAATACTTTTCAATATCAAACTGAAATATGAACATGATTGAACAAATGTCCTTGTTGTGTACTTAAGCATCTTTTGGATATATGCCTAGGAGTGGTATAGCTGGATCCTGAGGAAGCGCCAGATTGATTTCCAAAGTGGTTGTACAAGTTTGCATTCCCACCAGCAATGGAGGAGAGTTCCCCTTTCCCCATATCCTCTCCAGCATGTGTTGTCACTTGAGGTTTTGTTTGTTTGTTTGTTTTGTTTGTTTGTTTTTTATCTTAGCCATTCTGATTGGTGTAAGGTGAAATCTCAGGGTCATTTTGATTTGCATCTCCCTGATGACTAAGGATGTTGAACATTTAAGTGTTTCTCTGCCATTGTATATTCCTCTACAGAGAATTCTCTGTTTAGCTCTGTACCCCATTTATTATTGGATAACTTGATTTGTTGCTTTTTAACTTCTTTGGTTCTTTATATATTCTGGTTATTAGCCTTCTATCAGATATAGGGTTGGTGAAGATCCTGGGCACAAAGGTCTTTTCTGAGACTGATACTCCAACCAACCAAGGACCATTCATGGATATAACCTAGAACCCCTGCTCAGATATAGCCCATGGCAGCTCAGTATCCAAGTGGGTTCCCTAGTAAGGGGAACAAAGACTGTCTCTGATATGAACTTAGTGGCTAGCTCTTTGACCATCTCCCCCAGATGGGGCAGCAGCCTTGCCAGGCCATAGAGGAAGACAATGCAGCCAGTTCTGATAAGACCAGATAAGCTAGGGTCAGATGGAAGGGAAGGAGGACCTCCCCTATCCTTGGAGTTGGAGAGGGGCATGGGAGGAGATGTGGGAGGGAGGGTGAAATTGGCAGGGGAGGAGAGAAAGGACAACTGCTGAGATACAAAGTGAATAAACTATAATTAATATAAAAAAATAAAAATTTAATTAAAAAAAGAACATTTCATTGCAGCCAGTCCTGATAAGACCTGACAAACTAGGGTCAGATGGAGGGGAGGAGGATGTCCCCTATCAGTATCAGTGGATTTAGAGAGGGGCAGAGAGGAGAAGAGGGAGGGAGGGTGGGATTGGGAGGAAATGAGGGAGGGGGCTACAGCTGGGATGCAAAGTAAATAACCTGTAATTAATATAAAAAATAAAAATTATAAAAAAAGAAAACTGAAATACATATTATTCAAGTATGAAAATGAAGGTAAAACTGAAAATGTCCTACGGTATGATACAATCCTGCAACCCCATTATTTGGAACACTGAAACAAGAAGGATCTTGAGTTTAGCCTGAACTCCTTAGCAAGATCCCACCATATGCACCAACTTCTTCCACCAACACAAAGATAAAAACATCATATTTGATGCTTGTTGAGTATTGGCATATAACTTTTATCTTCAAGAAAAATACAATGTAGAAAGATAGGTCTGTGTAGATTGATAATAGCATACTCAAATAGACTTGTTTAAAAACTGTTATATCATGAAGATGTTAGACAGTTATCATGGGGCTATAAGTAGTTAAAACATGTATTATATAAAAGTGAGATCTGGATAAATATGAGCTTGGAATAATGTATATAGTCTCTCTCTAACGAAATCTACAAAACACTGATGATAGCAAAGATAGATCTTTGGGGAAATTTTGTTCAGATAATATCATGTGGTTTTTAAGTAACTTACAGAATAAGTGCTTAAGTATGCCATTATATATTTATGGGAGTAACATAACTGCTTGATGGACAACCAAGCTATCCAAATTCCTACATCAAAGCTGACTCATACTGACTTCATTAGTCTAAAAATATGAGCACTTTGCTAGCTTGGTCTACATCTAGATCCAATGGTGGTATCATTTTGCACAAAAAAAAATAATATATTTTGAACACTTCTAATCTGAAATTTCAAAATGTGGCATGACTCAAAATTCCAAAATTTTTGAAGTACTGACAATGTAATGCCACAAATGAGAACATCTATACCATGAAAATGGTTTGTTCACAAAATTATTTAAAATATTGTATAAAGTGTGTATATAATATATAAATGAATTATATTGTATATTCTAAGTGATTAGTTGGGTCCTATTTATAAATCATCTTATTATAAATCTGAAAAATCTAAATCCAAAATTTATTCAATATATATTAACTTCTAAGAAGATACACCGAGTAACATAAACATTAAGGGGGAAGTCTTTTCTGTGGATATCTAGGTCACCTTCCTAATGATCCCAATGCCTAAAAGTAACCTAACCTTTGACTCTTCTTACACATGAAGCCTAAATCACTTTGGGGTTACACTCTTGCTGAACAACACTTGCTGGCCAGAATCACGAAGAAACCCATAGACTGTATCCTAGGCTGAGCTCTGCTGGTACCATGGCATCTCTCCTCAATAAAGTCACAGTCTCTCTGTGTCTCCATTTCCTCATGTTCAAGAGATCAAATGAGAAAATACTGTGTCATGCTATCTAAACGATACTGTTCTGCACAGGCAAATTAATTCACACCAACAAAAATAAGAAAGCCACTAAATCCTCGTATTGCTTTAGAAAGCAATTTAAGTATCATTTGAGTTGCCATCAAGATTTCAAAGTATCTTTAAGAATTATTTTAAAAATTCCATGTATATGAAGTTATATGGGTAGGAAGATGGGAAGGATTTGAGAGGGCTTAGAAGAAGGGATAGAATATGATCGAAAGAGATTGTATAAAAAATTTAGGCAATATTTTAAAATTTAATAAAATACTGTAAAACTCTTAGAATAAAACATATGAATGAATTTTCAAAAAAATCAATGCACAAAGATAAATTAACTTGAATAAATTAAACCAAATAAAGAAAACAAAAAAGTGCCATTTCAACACAGAACTGCTGTTACTTGAGGGTTCAGGGACACCTGAACTGAAGGCAGCTAGTCAAAGTTATACTTTCCATTGGTCTCTTAAAGCCATTTACACAATGTCACTCTAATAACCAATCAAGATGACACTAAGCAGAGGGCAGCTACGAGGAAGGTTTCCCTAGTTTACATGCCACGTGCTTCTCACTGCAGTAATTCCAGGATGAGTAACTAGATGGGCTGAGGATAATGATATTTGAAAATATGTTATCTAAAAACAGGAAACAAAATAATTTAAAGAAAATTACTTACTTCCTTCAATATGAGCCTGAGGATTTTTATATAAATGTTCAATTCGACCTGTGTTAAATGAACTGGAACGCCGTACAATTCCATGGACCTGAGTTTTTAAGTATAGAAAAAAAAGTAAATTACAAATATAAAATTAAGCATAACAAACAACTCAGAAGATCTTTTGGCAATGTATGGTTCTACAAAGACTATAAATAGTACTTTTAAGAGGCTTTTTATTTATGAGAAATCATTCCACTGTTTAGTTTCTGCCTGACCACTGACTGTGTGCTACCAGCATACTGCTTCTGACTTGATCTAATGTTTGTGCTGTCAATCTCAATATAAGTAATTAGATAATTACAAGACTTCATGCATAGTTAGAGATACTCAAGTTTGTCTTCTAAACACACACAGTCATACTGATGACAAAAATATCTCTGATTTGAAAGTGAAGGCAAACTTGAGGCTGCAGCTGTGAAACTACTTTTGACCTGGCTAACACAGAGGATAAGGTTTCCACAGTTTCCCCATTCTCAGTGCTACTTCATTCTATTGTATCAATCTCTGGAGGCATAGATACAATCAGAGAGCAGTTGCTTTTGCACAGCTGTTTGGAAAAGTTAGAAAGCCAAACTATAAAGATTAGGAAAAGATTTATATATTACTAAATTTAAGACACAAAAGACTCAAAGATTAAAAAAATCTTGATATAGCCATGGTCACTGTAAAGGGATAAAGTCACTTAACAGCATGGCATACCTGTCTGATACTAAAGAAAAGACTACTGTGTCTGACACAGGAGAGAAATTGCTCCACACTCGGTCCCACTTCCTCCTTATGTCAAGATTTCTCCCTCTGTGCTGCCAATGCTAACACCAGCTCATGTCACCAAGTGCCCAAGTTCCAGTTGTACTGGTGGCAGTTTTAATCCTTTACTTATTTTAGAAGTGTTCCTTCTAATGTTGGGTAGATTCATTTGCAGCTGAATACACTTCTATATTTTAACTTAATCGTTTTCTGTCTATTTCAAACCAAAATTAATCCCTGGCATGACTCAAACATTCCAAGTGCAAAGGGGAATTATAGGCACATAAGACTTTCTTTCAAACAGGAAGAAATGTCATTGCTGTTTCATATGACATACACAAAAAACTGACTTCTGCTAGAGATATGGCATACCCACAATTAATAATTCTGTTAGTTAAATGCTTTTGCCAAGTGAAAAGTATTCAACATCATTTTCCAAAGGAACAAAATTCAAGAAAAGTTGGTAAATAAGAAAATATCTTAGGAAAGGAATGTTGTAAACTTGGTTGACATTTTAGGAGGCAAACATTAAAATTTAGGAAGCATTAAATTGTGTTATTATTAAGCTTGTAATTAATTGTATTTCATGGTTTCCAATTCTGCAAGTTGCTACTGCTTATAAAGTCAAACTAACCTACAATATTAATGAATATTTTAAATAAAGTAGAAATTCACATACTAATGCATAGAAAACTTGGTGTTTATACAAAAGTTACTTCTAATATATAAATTTCTCCAATATGAGTACTCTACTGTATTCAGCAGAAATTTTTCTTTGTTCTAAAAACATAACTTATTCGATAATTTAAATAGTATTACTTTATATTTTATTTGGGTAGCCTTCTCTTGATTATTAAATTCTAAAAAAAATCACATATTCCAATAGGCAAAAGCACAGAGAAATACTCTAAATATAAAAACTTATAAGGCTTTGATAAACAATATTCTACAATCTTTAACAGGCTCAGATACCAAGTCAGAGTAAATAAAGGCAACAGCTTTCATATCACACCTACAAAGACAATCAATAGGCACTATTTTTTTTGTTTTGTTTTTCTCTAGTGAAAAAAGTATGTTTTAATTTCCATTTACTCCCAACTTTTGGCATGTGTGTAGAAGGGAAGAAAGACGTGCCAGATTCTTAATCCATGGCAGCAGGTATTATTCTAAGAACTAATGAAAGCTGAGTCTGTCTGTTTCTGAGGCAGGTGAAATACAAACATGAAGACAAGCCAAAATGTGTGCAAACTGCATAATCTAGTTAAGAATTTGAGATTAGCAGCTTTCCTTTTACAGAAAGAGAATAGCAGGTCTTTTTTCAAGATTCGGGGAAAAAGGGAGATGTGAATTAAGAAAGCAAACAGAGAAAACAAATGAGCCAAGTGACCTTTACATGAACTTAATCAGAATTGTCATTAACTATACTAGCTCAGGAGCATCTAAGATCGAGAGTGGAAGAGGATGTTTTAACACAAACCTCATGCCTCAGTCAACTAGCTGTCAAAGAGGACAACTTCAAGTTCTCTCACTACCAAAGCAAAGATAGCTTGACTTCAAAATGTTGAGTTCAAAGTGGGTGCTAAAATAAGAAAATACTTTTTTTCATTATTTATTAAGAAGATAGGTGATTCACACCTCTGGATTACAAATTCTCCTGTGTCTTAAATTATTCTTGGAAGAGGATAGCTCCCAGGGATGGTCAGTGTCATTCATCTTTGGAAAGTATGGAGGACCTAGATATTATCAACAGCTGACATTTACACAGCAATGACCACATACCAGACACTGGTCTTTATGACACAGAGTAAGCACATAGCAGACACTGGTCTTTACTGGTGGTGAGGCAGATCTTCAGTCACCATGCTACAAGTGAAAGCACTGCCTGACACTGCATAGCTTACACGTAACTTACATTCTTAACAGGCACACTGATTCTATCCTGTCAGTATACCATGCAGTTTATATGAAGATGCCCTTTTACTAATCAAGGTACCAAGCTTCTGAAATAATGAACAACTTTGAAGAAAAATATCTCAAAAGTCCTCACGGATCAAGGAAGGAAGAAGAAGAAGTTCACATTCTAAAACTCCCCTCACATAATGCCAGACTTTTGAATTGAGTCTCTTTTCTTCTTTGACACTCCATCTCAGAGGAAGTGATCATATTTTCTTTTCTGGAAGGGAAACCCACAATGAACCTATTCTTTATTTTAAATTCTACTATGCTGTGTTGCTATTGTCTGGTTATTAAGAACATATTCTCTTATATTCACAGATATATGTTAACTTTTAAAAAGTTCAACTTGGACTTTTTTTTTCTTTTAGTATTAGTCTTTATTTCTCACATTTTTCTCTGTGCAAAATGAGCACACATTGGTCACCACATGCTATCAGCTTTCTAAAATTGTGGTGCTGAGCTATAATGTACTTCTATACATACTTGAATGTACTTCAAGCTAGACTGTACTTCCATAGCAGGTTTCAGTACTATTGATCTTTCTCCCCGAAAATCTGACAGAATGTGTAAGTTCTAGGATCCTAGGCAAAAAAATAAAATAAATAAAAAAAAACATGCCTGATTTCAATACTATAATTCATGAGTTATGCTATAGTACCTTCTACAGCATACATCCCTGGTTTGTCCCCATTCACTCTTTCTGCCATTCCTGTATCAGGAACAACCTTGTATCTCACACAGCTCCAAAGGCTAAGTGTTTCACACATGCCCTCTCATCTAAATCTTCCCAAGAATCTTGGCCAATAGACAGATATGCACATCATCCCTATCCAACAGACAAAACAAACAAACTAACTAACTAAAACACAACCAACCAATCACCCAAACAAACAAAAAGCTTTAGATGGATCAAGAAATTTGACTGAGGACACAGAGCCATCAAGAAGAGAGAACTGAGATATAAGCCACACAGTGCCCAAGCCCCAGGGCTGATTGCTATTGGGACTAAACTGCATATTCAGCTGTTTACTCTGCGCTATATAAATAACAGAAAATGAACTTTGAACTTTAGCAAGGTACAAATGTGTGTGTGTGTATAAAGTATCTTCAGGGTAACACCTGATAATTCTTGATTTCCCTCACTCTGAAGACATCTGCAGGCATTAAAGAATGAACAAGGAAGTCAGACATGGTGACACATGCCTGTACTCCCAGAGCATCATGAATTCCAAGAAAGCCTGAGCTATTTGGCAAGACCTTTTCTCAAAATAATAGAAACAATAATAGTGCTAATTATAACAAAATAATAACAACAAACAAGTAGGGATGTGGTCATTTTTAATGTTTTAATCCTCTGTAAAAGCCAAGAAAAAAGCACTAAGAGCTGAGGCAGAGATGGAGCACACAGATGAGCCTCAATATCCATAGGCTCGGCAACCATGGAGTCAACAAACTGTAGCTGCATCTATCTGTTCTGAACAAGGACAGACTTATTCATTACCTAATTAATATAACTAGTTATATAATATTTGCATTGCAGTGATTATAATAACTATCCTATTGATGAGTTAATGTATACAAAAGAATATGCATAAGCAATGCACAAATGCCAAAACATTTTATAAAAGTAACTTGAATGTCCTCATACTTAGATATGTGCAGAGGCTCCGGGAACTAATACACTTGTAGATTATCAAAAGACAACAAACTGTATTTTACTTCTTTACATTAAAGGGCTCACATAGAATGTGATCAGATGCAGAGGGTACAGTGACCACATTAAATAGCCATCTTCCAGTCTTCAACAATCAAAAGGCTCATGGACAAAGATGTGATTAACTCTTACTAAGTATTCTGTTAATAAATGCTATTTTCTGCATATATTTGTTCTTTGACATGTTTTCTAAGCCTCTTATAGTTTTTTGTTGCTTTTTAAGTATAGTAAAAATACAGAAACTTAATTAATTGTATTATTTTCCCCTGAGCCGGCTCTCCTCCTCTACTGGCCTCCTTCACCAGGCAAGGCTCTGGTGTCACTGAGCCACTGACAGCAAATCAAACTCTGCCTCTTCTAATAGGAGAACAAAGCAGCCTCAGCATCGTACTCTTACAGTGCTGACTTGTTCCTGGCCCACACTTTGCTAACAAACCTATGTTGTTCTAGTTATTTCTAAGCTTGCTGGTATTTCTGAATAGAAACTGAATCTGAATAATCAAAGTAGTTCAAAGATAAAGCTAGCAAGATGGCTCAGCACATAAAAGCATGTGCTGCCAAGCCTGATGACCTGAGTTCAATACCCGGGAAGATAAAACTATCTGCCACAAGTTGTCTTTGACCTTCACACACAAGCTGCAGTACATTTGCATATACGCATAAAGTAAAACTGTTTAATGTAATAAAAATAATAATGTAAATTTTAAAAAGTCTTAAGTAGTTCAGAAGTAAGGGCCAACTGGCTCACCCAGTCAAGTCATTCACTAGACTCCATCTGGTCCTTTATTCAGTAGTACCCTATCTGTTCACAGAAAGAGAGCATCAGCAACACCTAGGAACATATAACAAAGGACGATCCCGAACTTCTGAACCAGTCTGCAGTATAACAGAACCTGAGGTATGTCCACACTAAAGGTTAAAAGTCCATTGAGGTAGAAGTCTGTATTCATCCAAAATTGTTGTCATCGACCTCTGGATTCAGATGTGGTCAGGTATATTCCCAACCATTCAACTAACATTCTAATTCTATACTGCTCATGGTCTAGAATAACCAAGAACTGCAGCTGATAATCCTGAAAATTTTCCAAAGTTGTCTATTTTTTTAAAATCACTGTAGTTTTTACTGTGACCTAAATACAAAAAGATAAAGCCTATTTCACGACCAGAATAGATCATTTGACAATTTTATCAATCAGCTCTTAAAATTTAAAGCAGGCCACAGAATTTAATACAACCTATACAAAACCCTTTATTCTAATCACCCCTACACAGCACACACTTTCACCACATTGTATGGAAGACTTTCTGTTTGTCCCCTTGCCTTGTCTTGTCCCTTCCCCCTGAATTACCAATGATGTTTTTTTCTAACAACTTATACATCTCACTACTCTGATCCAACTGTGTCTGTGATAAATTCCTCCCAATTAACTGTGATTTGCCAAGTGAATCTTCTGCTGTCTTTTTGTAACAGAACAAAATCTGCACTTTTAACTTCACATGCTTAAAGAACTAAAGTATTTGCAGGTCACCAGACAGTACTAAGCTCTCACTACGTCTATTTGCAAATCTTGCATCATGCCTGTCCTCTAAAACCTGTTAATTCCTCAATGAGACACCTGAATAGAGCTTTACTTCTCCATGACAGGAGTCTCTGCCTTCTCCAATACCACTTATAGCAACACATATGCATCCCTCCTGCATGCAAATGATTAATGCCTACACAACATGACTAGCCCCAAGGCCTGCCCACCTACTGGTTCATTCATACTAACAGCATACAGCCACACCCTTTCTTGTCTCCAGATTACATTCAGTCATTTCCCATTACTTCTAACTTCATTTCTACTCATGGTCCCACAGGTCCAACTCAAAGTATATCACAACACCTTTATGATTAGAGCATTGCTAAACATATCTCCATCTTCAACACTACAATGACTTGGCTTACTCAGCTTCTTATCTTGATGATAATTCACTCCCATTACTTGCAACCATACATCTTTTAGCAACAGGTCCTACATATCTGAAACAGCACTTCAGATGTATCTTTACTATATCTTTCTGCTATTTATTCATATTTTAACTTAACAGCTTAACTAGACAATTTTTTCCAAAACCAATACTTTTAAACTACTTATGACCTGCTATAAATCTCATTGTTTTATTAAATATTTAGATTCTCAATTATATAGCAATTTATTCCTGTGGACACCTGTGTATACCTGTGTTTACAGGTACTCCTATAATTACACTTGCCTTACTATGATATTACAAAATATAAAACAACTATAAAAAACAGAGAAGGTTCTAAGCACTGCTATGACTTCTTATAATCAAAGCTATCAGAAAATACTGAGTTACAATAAGAAAATTAATTCCATTTTTCTTTGAATCCTGTTAGCAAGCTAAATTTCTTGCAGGTCTCTTCCATTTGTCCAACTGCACATTTCTATACAACATTGCTACAATCAACAGTAGTAAAGAGGAAATGTAAAACTATTAGTACAAATATTTCTAGCCAGCCAGGATATGGGCCAGTGTATAAGTTTTATTCTCTATAGATCATGAATTTATTATACATAAGTATCTCCAGAAAATGTTCTTTAAAAGTAAGCAGAAGATTATTTGGTAAACTACATCAGATTTAAACAAATTATTTCTAATGTTGAAGAAGAAAACACAATGATAATAGCAGCAACAATGGATCTGACAGATGCATCTTCCATAAAATAGACAGCTGCCTATTAGAAAGCAAACACCTCCAGGTGTAAATCTTTCATGCAACCTTGCCAAAGATCAGCTTGGTTTTCATTGCTCTGTGCAATTTCCAAATTAAGTGACTTCACTATGAGTGGAACTTTTTAATGTAGCACATTACATCATAAATTAACCCTAACACTCTTACAATAAGTCAGGCTCATGTAGGCTGCTGCTTTATCAGAGAACAAGGGAGACATGCAGAACAGCTGAAGCCGGTGTGCTAACCAGCAGATAGACAGCACAATGAGCTGGCAGCATCACAGGCGCCAAGGCAGAGTCGTGCTTGGATTCTGATTTGTTATCAAGGTTTCCATGGAAAGCACACACAGAGGAAGCAAGGCAGCTGCATCCTAGCAATCCAGGGCAACCCTAGGAGCACGGAGTCACTCACCTCGTATCCTTTCTCCAGCAGGAATTCTGCCAAGTATGAGCCATCCTGGGAAGAGAGGGAAAATTGAAAAGAGTTAGACCAATCGTGACTGGTACAGAATGGTGATCTACACTAAGAATTTGGACACCATCATTTGAAAAGCAAATTAAAAAGAATAAAAATCATAGCAAACAAAATAAAAAACAAAGCTGATAATGACAACAAACGCTGAATGGTGTTCCACTCTTCACAGAACAGACAGTAACCCATGTAAGCATCTCTGAAGACAGGAAGAAGTCAAAATCCAGGCAAATAATCAGAGCAACAGAAAGAGCATAAAGTTTCAGAATCATGTAGATTTGGGTTCAAGTTTTGCCATTTACAGACTATATGAAATATGTAAATATATTAGCAGAGTAAAAGTCAGCCTTGGTGCCAAAAGGAATACAACAAATTCTGGTGGGGACTTAAAAAGAGACACCCTGAAAAGTTCAAGGGGAGACAGAGAGCACAAGGTGTCAGTGTTACTGAGAATGACTCCACAGAATTGTGGAGAAGGCTAGAAGTGCTAAAGAGGAAGGTAAGTACCTCCAAGGGAGCTCTCAGGGGCCAATGTTAGCTGCTAAGCCCTCCCACTGTAGAAAGTCATTGAGTTTAAGGAGTTTTGAAGTGTAGGGGGTTTAGAAGTTTATAGGATGGGGTACAATTAAAACTGCTTTATAACATAAATGTGTATGTATGATATACAAACTTCTAAAGAGGAAACTGTAGCAACAGTTTCTGATGATATAATAAACATTTATATGAGTTTACCTTAAAACGTGGAGTAACTCCTACCTTAATAAGGGACATGAAGACATTCGTGTCTTTTCCACTACTAAAAATCTTAGTGATGTCCAAGTTGTTCTAGATTGCCCTTGCATTATATGTATTCATTTTAGAGTTTGATTCTTCTTTAAAGGTCATACATGAATCCACAATGCACAAATGCATATTGAATTTGACTGACATCCAAGGTGTGTATGCATGTGTGTATAACCTATTTATTTGTTAAACAAAAAGAACACTGGGAGTCTCAACTGGTAATAATTATTTTAGAAATTTCTAGATGAGTGTTTTTATTTAAATAATTTCATGTCACTTTACGAGGGAAAAAGTATGACAGATATCTAATTAAACTAGTCTGAGGGTCAAAAGTTGAACTATTGCTTTTCAAGTAGTATTAGTTTCCCTCAGAAAAAGAACCTGGTCTTGCACTTTGTAGCCAATCCCATAATTGTTCTTCAGCTTTCTGCCCCAATGGGGAGTCCCTTTTATCCAACTCAGACTTAAACTAGGGATCCAATTAATGCAAATTTGTGCTCTGAAAAGTAGCTGGAGTATTTGGGTTTTCTTAGGTTTCATAAGTTTGAAAAAAAAAAGCTTAAAATACCCCTTTGAGGTTCAGAAATCTCTACCAGATATTTTAGGAGAAAGAAAAATGAAGCAAGCCTCAGTATTATCATGATCTGACCTAAAGCTGGAACTGGAGACACCCTATGGGTCCTGAAAATGACAGAGCTGCAGAGCGAGTATTTACAACATTAGTGCAGAAGTCCTGCATAAATTTATGCAGAATGGCAAGGCCAGGCATACAAAGGACACATTCTGAGGTTCATTAAAAACTCCAGCAGATTTTCTTCCGACTTCTTGACTAAATATTCTGGTTTATAGACTCATAGAAAAGAGAGTTTGGCCTTTTCCACTCTTACAATGTGTGTAGGTTTTACATACATTTAGGTGTTAGCTAAATCAAAGTGAGAAGCTGACTGATTCAAGTCAGGACAAGCCAAGCTAGCCTATATGATCACTGTACGTTTTGTTTCTTTTTTGAGAGGGAGTTAGGGTGAGAGGTAGTGCTGTGAAGCACTAAATAAAGCAATATCAAAGAAAATAGCTGCAATGATAATATTTTGACTACAGCCTCTAGAAATCTTAGAATGCAAACTTGCTTTTGAAGCAGCCAACACTACACTTTCCATTCTTTATCCACTTGGAATAAAACAGAATGCTTTATGTTCTACCATGCTCAAACAGAATTAAAACAGAGGGGGTGGGGAGGCTAGTGGGAACAGTGCTGGACCTCCCCGGGTAGGGAGAGCTGTGATTATTCACAAAGCTGATGTGAAACAGACCTGACCAGGACTGAACCCTGTCAATAAGGTCTTGTTCTTCTCACCCAAGCTGCTCCTCAAACTTTCCAACCACACTGGAACATTCTGAACCAGCAGTGGCACTCACTTCCTCTTCATTTCCTTGCCAGGCCCCTCCAGTGATAGGGCCCAGGCTGCACAATGAGTGGGAAAGGAGCCTAGCAAGCGCTCTTGGTCTCTGGCCCAGGGAGCTCAGCTGGCCTCTCCCTCATCCTCCCCACTGGCCCTGGGGACTCCTGGGAGACATGGTATCTGAGCACATGGCCAAGCCAGCAGGATGGCTGATAGAGAATGCTCCAATCAAACTAATGACTGTACTGTCACACCAAGAACCAGCAAATAATGTTAACTTCTGACAGTTGACTCCAGAAACCAAGAAAAACAGACTAGATCTGCTCATTTGCTAGGACCCTTTATTGATTCCAACCAGGTTCAAAAAGTGTTACTAAGAGCATTTTACTTGGAGAGATGATATCCGAACTGTTTCTTATTCAATTTAATTCTTCAGATGGTTATTGGAGGTATCTATTTTATATGAAAGTCAGACCACTTGAGACAATCACTGTGGCTTTACTATTGTTAAGACACAGAAACAGTTTCTTTTTTCTCATACACAAGAACTCAGTAAAGAGGGTTTAACAGTAATTTGGCATGTCATGTAACTAAGATATAGTATAAAATCACACAACTAGTTATAGAAGAAACTAGAACTAGAATCCTAGCCTTTCATTAGCTCAACTAGAAAATAATATCCCTCACTATTTCCTTGGGAGCTACCAAAACATGTCAAAGCACAACAGAGTAAACAAAGACCACTAAAGGGTTCATTTTCAAACTAACTTTATTGGGCTCTTTTCCATTACGGGGTGTTTTACAGATGAAACAGTGCTTCCGGTTTTAATCAAGTGACCCAAACACAAAGAAACCATGTAATTTTAGAATGCTCTAGACCCAAGAAAAGAAGAGAAGAGAAGAGAAGAGAAGAGAAGAGAAGAGAAGAGAAGAGAAGAGAAGAGAAGAGAAGAGAAGAGAAGAGAAGAGAAGAGAAGAGAAGAGAAGAGAAGAGAAGAGAAGAGAAGAGAAGAGAAGAGAAAA
>CM053760.1:54421833-54445296 GCA_028658305.1 Pachyuromys duprasi
GCCCTGAGGAGACATGATAAGTTGGGGTTGGATGGAAGGGAAGGAGGTCCTCCCCTGTTGGTGGACTTGGAGGGGGCGGGGAAGAAGGAGATGAGGGAGGGAGTGGGAGGGTAGGAGGGAATGGGGGAGGGGGCTACGCCTGGGATTCAAAGTACCCAACCTGTGATTGAGATAAAAATAAATAAATTAAAAAAAAAAACTGAAAAAAAATACTGATTTCAGGAAACTAATTACTTTGTTTTAACATTTGAGAGGAAACTTCTAATCAAATCCACTAAATATGCCTACAATGTTTAGTTAATTTTCTTCAATTTTTTTTTCACACGCAATCTCTTTCTTTTGCTTTGGCATTGCAAAGCACAAATGTTATTCATGTTGAAACTCTCTCTTTTTCCCCCCAACTTTGGTAATCACACTGATTATCTGTACTCATTTTTGAACCAGTGGTGATGGTATGCCTACACTTTAAATTTAGAAATTTGCCCTTTATTAATTTAGCTAAAGGTAACTTAGTAATAATTCTTAGTGATAATTATATAAATGTAATAATCCTTAGTGGTAATTATATAAATGTAAATTTAATTGTTTTAATTATTGTGTGTGTGCCCACAAGCATGTGTATGATAGAGAGGTACATATGCCATGTCATGTATGTGTAGGTCAGAGGATAATTCTAGAGACAGTTCTCTCCTTCCACATTTATGTGGGATCCAAGGATTCAGTTGAGACCTTTAGGCTTGTACAACAACTGCTTTTACCCACTGAGTCACCTCACCAGACCTAATTTATCTAAATTTAATCATGTGATAAGTTCATGTTCACTGTACGTCAATATGTATTAAATATGCAAACAAACACACTATGATGTTATAATATAGAAAAACAACCAAATTAGTTAATGCCAACATAAATACATCAGTTAACATATATAAGAATAAATTAGTCAACACCATGATCATTATGGTGTGTTTGTGAAATATATTAAATATCAACCAGCCATTCCAAAACAAGTTGTGCCTTTAGAAAACTTATATGTGGTATTACTCCCATTTTAAAACTTTATTTCCTCATGTTTTAGCCAGATATTAGTTGTTTAGTATGTAGTTCTTAGCTACCACTTAACTGTTACTGTAGGAATAAGGTCTCAGACATTTACATGAATTAACATAATTCTTACAGTAGTATTTCAGAGTAGTGGTCTAATTATCTCATGTCACAAACAAAGTGAGGAAGGAACAATTGCATGCTTACCCAAACTCATCCACCACTAAATGCAAAACCAGGACCAGTGAGAAGATACTGAACCCTTCCCATCTATTCCAACTGTCAAATCTTCAATAGAGTTAGTGAGGGACAGACAGCTAAAGTGGCTCAGGGACTCTCTAAGCACTGTTCAAGTGCTGAGCCTATCTAGCAATAGAATCTTTCCTGCCTTGAGTATAAGAGAAGACGGTAAAAGTCATTACCTATTAGCTTCTAATACTCCTCTTGACAACTTTTAGAAGATGTTGCAAGAAGATGCTTATAGCATAAGTAGACTCTGTCTTTGTGACTCAGGATCTGGGTGGCTCCAACACAGTAGAAGAGCTTCTTCGGGAAATACCACTTGCTGAGCAGGGACCCAGTCAACAGTAAGCCCTGTGCCCTAAAGACCAACCTCTTGGGAGGGTTGTTCTTCCCAGCAAGCTAAAGAGGCTTCAAATGGTAACAACTGAGAAATGATGTGAAACAATGAGAAAATACTGTTCCTGCAGAAATATATCCAACTATCAGGCAAAATGGCAACAGGTTCGTATAAGTGAAGTGCTAGCATGTAACTGAGAAAATGAACACCAAATGGGTCAACAGAAGCCAGACTTAAAATAGCCAAGGGGAGTGGAATACACCAATGTGAAGCACCCTATCAATATGAATGACTCTTGTGGAAACTGGCCAGCATGTTGCTAATGCTATAG
The DNA here is from genome assembly GCA_028658305.1 of Pachyuromys duprasi. NCBI lineage: Eukaryota > Metazoa > Chordata > Mammalia > Rodentia > Muridae > Pachyuromys > Pachyuromys duprasi. Next base: position 54,423,789 of record CM053760.1, read on the forward strand.
GAAGAAAAAAATCCATACCAGATAAGAAAATGGTCCTAACAACATGCACCTCCTCCAATTCTAAGATTTCACCTTCCAAACAGGCCACAGACCTGCTTGTCAAGCTCATGTGCAGAGCTAGAATACTGACTGAATAAAACAATACTATTTTTCACTAGGGGTGACCTTCAAAACACTGACAAATCTGTGCAGCTCAGGCACAAATTCTTCAGAATTGTTACAAGCATACATGCCTACTTAGGGCATCTATCAGCTGCATCTTCTTTTATTATTTTAAGAGACTTTAATCCCCTATCGGTGGTCTTGGGGAGGGACATGGGTGCAGAAGGGGTAGGAAGGGAGGGATTGGGACTGGAGGAGGGAAGGAAATACAGGGGTATATAAGGTGAATAAAGTGTAATTAATAAAGAATTTAATAAAAATAAAAATAAACAAAAAATATTTTTGCTTTGTTGTATCAAGCCTCTGGGACAGACAATAAAGATAATTCTTGACATCAAAGATGTAAACAGGTAAGAAATTAAAGCACACTACAAAGTTTCAGAATTTATAAACAGTTGAAGAGCAAAATTAACATCATGATTCACAGTGTCATGCATCCAACAGTTGTGTAGGTGGACTTGAACAATAATCACTGAGCACTGTGTAGGTGCGAAGTACAAAGATGAGAAAGTAATTCAGGGGCTCACAAACACCTAGGAGTACGTGGAACTTAAACTCTAAGCAAGGTAGCTGGGCAGGGAAGACTGAAACAGCAGGTGGAAGCCACACTGAATAGGCATCCTATACTGAACAATTACATATTTGTCTCTGGTGTGAGAAAATATAAGTTTGATATACTTTAGGAAGTCAAACCACAACCACTGCTGCATCTTTAGGATAAACATATTGTAGGTAAAAATTGCCCCTTCTTCCAAAGTATGAAATTCCAAGTTTCTTTTCTTTTCTTTTTTATTTTTCTTTCTTTCTTTGTCTTTCTTTCTTTCTTTCTTCATTTTACAAGCTACATCTTAACTTTCATAAAACTGTAAACACTGACTTGGAATTGAATGTGTGTTCTGAGCAGGCTGGAGTACAGAGAAAGAGAAAAGAAGCCCCACGTAAAATGTTTATTTTAATAGACAACAGATTCCCCAGCTTGGGAAAACACAAAATGGAAGCAAGAATGGCAAGGTAGGCTAGCAGCTACTCTCTAAATTAAATGCCGTGCTTCTGAACACAAAGGGCCAATAGCCAAACACAGTAACAATAGAATGTCCAAGACTGTGGCTTCACCTCCTCCTGCAAACAATAATTATATGTCAGGAAATCTGCTTTCCTTAGATCGTATGAGCTCTCCTGTTTATATTCTCACTCTTCCCCTCTCTCCCTCTATCAACCTCTCCCACCCCTTCTTTTCTCCTCTCCTATCCTTGAGTATGTATCTAGGTTAATTTTCAGGCTAATCATATCCATTTAGAAGCAACCATCTTACAGGTTAATTCCCAAAATAAACACTTGTATATTTTTTAATAAAGAAAACATTTAATTAGGGATGGCTTATAGTTTCAGAGGCTTAGTACATTATCATCATGGCAGGAAGCATAGCAGTGTGAAGGCAGACATGGTGCTGGAGGAGCTGAGACTTCTACAGCCTCATCCGCGGGAAGCAGAAGAAGATGGTGTGCCATATTGGGCATAGCTTGAGCATAAGAGACCTCAAAGACCACCCCTACAGTCACACACTTCCTCCAACAAAGCCACACTTACTCCAATAAGGCTACACCTTCTAATAATGCCACACTATGCATTCCAACACATCAGTTTACGAAGGCCATACCTAGTCAAACCACTACCACGATAGTATTAGGTCTCCCCTCAGGCTATGCCTTATGTAATCATAGTTACTAAGACCCAATAATAATGCCATGTATGGCTTTTGTCTAGTGGAATAAGCCTTAAATCCAATCAGAAAGTATTTGCTTACTCACATTACATTTATTCTACTATTCAATAGTTTTCTCTTTTCTCTGGTGAAAATGAAATACAGTATTTGAGCGAAGACATGTTATAGAAGATTGGTGCCATGTTTTCTACAAGCCCACTTTAATTTTGCTTTTACCCCGACCCTTAAAGCAAAGGAAAGTAAGTTCATGTTCCTATTGGAAGGGAAAGAAAGAAATGGGGACAGGAGAGGAGGAGAGAGGTAGAGAAAGAAGAGAAGAGAGATCCAGTTAGAAATAGTAACTCTAATATTTTGAATTTTGTCTTCCCCAAGTTTACATGGTAAAATTCTAACCCATCAATATTTCAGAATGTAACTGTACTTGGAAATTTATCTAGTGCAAATGAAAGTACTTAGGATGAGATCATACTGGAGCAGAGTAAGCCTATAATCCAATATGACTGCTCTCCTTATAAAACAGAGAAATTTGGATACATATGGGAGGACTCCATTTTTAGATAAAAACAGAGATCAGGGTTATTGCACAAGCCAAAAATACCACAGATGGACAGCAAACTTCCACAGGCTACAAAGAGACAGAACAAATTCTTCCTCATAATCTTCAGAAGCCAACCCTGATGACATCTTAGCTAGGATAATAGGTCTTAACCCTCTTCCAGCCTCCAGACAGACAATAACTATATTAGGCATTCTATCTGCAGAACGTTGTCAAGGCAGCCCTAGCAAACTAACAAAGGCCCCAAAAGAATAAGAGGAATGGTCAAGTAGGGTGTGAGGTAGGTCAGTTGAAAATATATCTCTACTCTATGAACCACTTGTCAGTCACTGTCAGCAACCACAGGGTCCTGGGTAGGGGCAGTCTTCTCTGGCATTCTTTTGCCTACCATAGCAACCTTTGGTGTCTCCAGTCTGACTGCTAAAAGTCATACAGGCTGTTCTTCCTCCTTAGCTCTCCTGAATGTCCTATCCTTGGCACACTCACCAAGCACAACTCAGAATCTAGGTTTTGGTTCACCTTTCACCTCTGCTCCAGCCATGTCAGAACCCAGCTTTCAGAAACCTGCGAAGCACACTGTACTTTTCCCATGACTACTCTCATAATAGGCTATGTTTTAACCTACCGCAGCAACACGGACTAATCTGCTTTCCTAGGTAGGCTGTAGGATACAAAAAATTAGCACCATAACTACTATATTCTTTTTGACTTTGTATACTGATGTGCCACTGGCTTACGATACATCACTGTTCACAACTAAAATTCAATGTCCTGACACTTCCAATCTCATAAGTCTTAGGTCTCCAAGCAGATACAACAAGGACCTAATGATGTCTGAAACAAATATCAGAACTATTTTCAGTCACTTGGCCACCTTGGTCTCAAATATGACAACTCAAATTATTACCTCTAGCACTGGTGGTGGAGAATACTGGAGACCACTATCTGCAGGACCAAACAAGCTAAGTCCACCTGTAAAGTACTCTCAGAGTCATTGCTGTATCCATTTCATCCATATCACCAAGGGCAAAGTCATCAATCTTCCTACATCAAGCCTCACTACTCCTTACTAGCAATCCACCTAATTTCTACAACTTCTATCAAAGGTTGTCTTTTCTTCTTTCTTTTCCTTGTTTGAATTCGTTTCTTCCCCAACTAAAGGTCTTTTCCAATAATATTTACATAGAGTCAAATGTATGCTAGAAGTATAACTTAGTGGTAGACACTTGCCTAGCATGTGCAAAAACAGATTTCAACTCCAGCAAAAGAAAGAAACAAGTGAAATAGGGAGGGAGTGAAGAGGGAAGGAGTGAGAAAGAGAAAGAGACAGAGAGAGACAAGGAGGAAGGGAGAGAGGAAGGGAAAGAGGGAGAAAGGGAAGAAAGAATGGAGGGAAAATACCCAATAAATACAAGTGCTTAGTATATAGTAGTCTAGTTGCAAGGTGAAGGAGCAAAGCTTATCAAACCATAGTGTTGCAACCATGGGCTCATGAAGAGATCACAACTCTATGGGAAAGGTGCTACAGAGTTATGGTTCTCAATTAACTATTTCCTCATTCTCAGAAGCCTAATTAAATGAAAACAATCTAATTATCTAAAACAATCTAAATCTTCCTGTCATGTATATTACTCTGTTCAATCATGTGTCAGACATCTGCTAGTGTCTCAACAAGTATTCTGGATGCAGAGCAAAAGATGAGAGCATCTCTATCAATAGATGAAACTGTCAACAGTAATACAAACTGAACAGGCAATATTAAACATGGGCAGCAAGCTAGGAGAAGTTTCTAAATATTAGCCCTCTGAACAACAAAATAGGTCCCTTGATTATTCCAATTTTAAGGGTGAAATATGAAGTGTAGCCACAGAGTTACAGAGAGGTGACATGAAGGTCCAAAAGCAGATAGTCTATATTCTTTTGATGATCATTAGTCAAGCACAGCCACAAGAAAAATGCAGGAGAGTCTCGGTAAAATTTCAAAGGTCGCACACAGCAAGCACAGCATGGGCCAGGTGAAGAGTTAATAGAACAGGCAGAAGTAGAAAGGACAGGAGTAAGGGGAGAGCCAGGCAGTCCCTTTTCTGGATTTTCAGGAAAAGCAAAGCAGGCAGGATGGGCAGCCCAAGGCTGGCTGGCTAGAGTAAGAAATGGTGGGTCTGAGCCTTGGGGATGGTATCTAGCTGCCTGACACTTGGCCCTGAAAAGAAGATGATCTTCTAAAGTACCTGATGAGAGAAAATATGTTCTAGAACAGTTAGTTCCACATCAAGGACATGCTCTTACTTAAACTTCTGCTGTCTCTGACTAGCTAGGCTTGAGAGAAACAGTTTCTTTTCTACCAGAACCATTTATAATGTGTCAAAATTTCAAAAGAACTGAAAAATGCAAAAAATACAGACTATCTGACTTCAAATCTTCCAGCACCACGCTTGTCTCCTGAACAGTATTAGTATGCTATCAGAACAGGACCATATGGCTATGATGGACACTGTGAACGTATCTGGAAGGGCAGAAGGATCCACAAAGAAGGTAGAACTTTAATTGAATATTAAGTGAAAAGTGGGACTCTGAAAAAGGATAAAATAGAAGAAAGGCTTTCAGGAAGAAAAACTGACCCATAGAAAGGAATCCTGGTCAGCCCTGGGAGACGCAAGTAGTGTATGTTACTAGAGCCAGTGTCCTGAAAAAACAGTAGACAAGGATGGAGCTGAAGATTTAAAAGGAACTTCTCTTTATAAGCACAAGCTCCAGGTGTTTTTGGTAATAACAGAAAAGAGACTACTATACTTGTCTTTACTAGCAATCATGGAAACAAAAAGTAGATTTTATACTCACTAGATCAGCCAACATGTAAAACACCTACAAACACCAACTATTAGCAAAGATGTGTTCTTTTAAAAAGACAGAGTGGGGGACATATTCCTGTGTACATAAAACAGCAAAATCATGTTGGAAGACAAGAGTTATTTCCCAGTACTGGTATTGTCCACATCTTGAGATACAGAGTATACGCCTGAGAGACGTGAAGGTAGTTAGATTCCTACTCAAGGACGGTAACAATGAAAAATATATGAGGCAGACAAAAATCATCAAACTTAGCAGGTAACCTCTGGTTATGTAAGGCTTGAATTAAGATAAATAGTCTATAGGTCTGAGGCTCTGCAATTCTATGCTAATACTAAAAAAGTCAAGCTCCATAGCTTCTTCAGGTAATCCACTATAATGTAATTCTTCCCTTAATCACTTTTAACTCATTTCCCACACTTCCTTATATAAGAAATATCAGAGGGGTTTTTTTTTTTTTTGGTTTTTAACTCCTACATGAGTAAAACAATTGTCTTTTTTCAGGAAATATCTTCTAAAATTAATATTCTGTTCCTAAAAAGAGTAATTAGCTCATTTCCCCCTAAACAGAAAACAGAAAAAGACGTAACTCTTAAAAATATGCCAAAAATAACAATAACCCCTCTCAAAGATGATGAGTTGATCTTTTGAAGATGTAGAGGACCTTAGCTAACAGAATGGAGGAAAGATATAGTCTTGGGAGGGGGAGTGAAGTACCCCAAGAATAGGAAGACCTAAAAACTAAAGCTGATGAAAGATGTGGTTTAGTAAGAACTAGCACTGGAGAACTGAAAGCAAAAGAAAATGGGATCCTATTTGACTTCTTCTTCCCATGTGCTCCACCTGGACTGAAGAAAAAAACAGACTTATCTGGGAAACTGGATCTGATGAAGCCTTAAAAAAAAAAAAAAAAAAGTAGCCAGCTGGCCAAAATGTGAAAATGATGGTCTGGAAAAAAAAATCATGAAGACAATCAAAACGGCAATCACTGAAACCTCTGACATGGCAGGCTCTGCCAAGAGTGGGAAAGCAAAACCCGCTCCTCTCACTCGCACACATATGTTGAGAGTCCCTAATTTCAGTGGTACATGATACTGCTTGCCAGCCCAAAAGAGATGCATGAGACTCTGGACTTAAAGTTTCCACTGACTTGTTCCAAAAGGACATTTTGATAATATTCCAAATGGGGAAGAAAAACCTACAGACATCAGATTGCTATAATTTTGGAACTTTGACATTAATTATCTCTAGTCTGGCGTGAAGGCACTGGAAACCTCTGTATCATTCCCAGATCATCATGCTGCATCCACTACATTTATCAATTTGCCCCCACCCATATGCCATCATCATCCATCAAGAGAATGGCAATAATCTTGTTCATTTCACAGAGTTTCATTTCTTAATGAGAGCCTTACAAAACAAATCATACTAAAAACAGAATTTTTCTCTGTGATTCACAGAAAAAAATATAAAAACCTATCTAGGTCTAGTAAATGCTGTAAGTTTAGAATCATTTCCCTGATCATACTAGATATTCCAGCAACTTAGAAACTAAAAGTAATCATAATTTAAACATAATAAAACAAATGTGCTACTGACAGGTTCCTTTTTAAGTATTTAAATACAGATGCAGTCTGGAATATGCTAGAAGTATACAATGTGAAAGAATCTTGTATACAATCCCATATAATGGTTGCTAGACATTTTCAACTGGGGCACTCGTACCTTAGAATTAAACTTCTGTTTCATCCCAGTATTTAGAAACACATTTTTACCATTCCTGGAAGCATTTTCACATATTTTTTCAGATGTTGGGTGAGCAAGAGGGTAAATAACTTTCAAAAGCATTTTCGAAGTAGTAAAACCTTACGTTCCTTGCTAGAAGGGCTGATCCAAAATAAATTAAATGCTGGTGTGACTAAGCCGAGTGTGGTAAATACAGGTTTGTAGTGTGAAAACCTCCAGTTAATGGGTCTTTCAGTGATTCAACATGTACTTCGAAGTCTTAAGTAGGGCACCAAAGTATAAACAAGAGACTCAAAAGCCTCTTCTGGCCTATGGGTTTGGGCTCACAACTGAGGAAGTTAATAGTACTGACAGCATGGATTCCACCAAACATCACCTGGTAGGTTGCTCAACTATATGAAAAGAAGTGGCCTTTAGAGAGTAAAATTCCAAAACCTAAATAAGCCCCTGGGAGCAAGTATGGATAAGCAGAAAGCAGAGGTGAATAACTGAGTACGCTTCTGCACTTACTGAAACATAGCACATCCCAAGCCTGGATACCACTACACTGTCAGTGCACTGTTATGAATCACAAAATTTGACACCTTGGAAACCCTAGAGGTCAACACAATACCATTTCGCCAATAAAACAAAACAAAACTCAACAATATAAAACACATGAAAAAAAACAAAACCCAACCACAACTGTCCTTTTTCCTTGGCTAAGGTTATCTCAGACAGCTTATATTTAAATAATTAAAAAAGAAAGGGTGGAAATAAATCTGTGACAAGCCACTTGTTTGAAGAGATCATTTACTGAAAGTTGATTTCAATACAATGAAATGTATCTGTATACACACACACACACACACACAAATGCCTTCTCAGCATCTGCAAGGTCTGGGTTCCATTGCAAATCATGCAAACAGAAATAATTTGAAATTTTAGAAATAAAGAGAACAAGACGTATGTTTTTTAAAAAAATCAAACCACTGCAAATATTGGTTCATTTATATGTATTTCCTTCTATTTAAAACTTAATTGGTAGATCATTTAACCACAACACTCCTGTGAGCAGGCACACAGAGAACATGCATGTAAGGATTGTGTAAGATCCCAGCACAGAAGCTCTCTACCAGCTGAGTTGAGGACCTTCAGGAGAAGCGGAGCAGTGCACAAGTGGGGCAGCTGTCCCGACACAAGCAGAAACTGAGCTGAAGATATTCCCACGCCAGTTCTTCTGAATGCAGCCTATTTTATGCTTTTGCGTGGATTCAGGGAAACAGAACTACTATTTAAAAGTCCATTTACAAAGAAGCCTTTTAAAAGTGTCAAAATAAATTACTTTGAAGTATATTTCACCAACACGCCTCCAGCTTTCCCTATTTGCTGGTCAAAAGAACCCAACTGCAACTATTTTTAACCACCTTTACAAGCTGTGGGGAGACTCAGGACATAGCAGATCCCAACTAAAGCTGTGGGCATTAACGAAGTCCCAAGACTTGGGGCCATGGGAGTTTTCTTTCCCCTTTTCTTCTGGTTTTCAGTCTGTCTTAAATGGCCTTATATACTGGAAGTGGAAGAAAAATGTTTTTTATATATTTTTAATTTTTTATATTAATTACAGCTTATTTACTTTGTGTACCAGCTGTAATCCCCTCCCTCAATCCCTCCCCATAAGAAAATGTTTTTAAGACTATCTTTGTGTACTCTTTGTATGTGTGCAGTGTTTATGTGTGTGCATGCATGTGTGTACCCTAAATTCTATCACAGTAATAACAATGTGCTCAAGACAAATACTGAGAGGCCACAGTATTCTTACAGTTTATGATTTATCATTTTTTCTATATCATATGTTATAAAAAATATATAACCTGTCAAATGAGTTCCCCTTGGAAGCATGTACCCAGAGATTGGTGCCATTCGGAACTGACAAGACAACAAACCGAATAACTTCTAATCGAGGTTGAAATACACTTAAAATTTTCAGTAAATACGTTTCTGGTTCTTTAGCTCACTTCTCAAACTTCTACAAAGCTGTCTCCATGGAGATTCAAGAGTGGAAAGTCCAACATCAGATTGTTTTTAGCATTTACTGCATTGTCCTCTGGGAAAATTTTATTCTTTTGGTTTCCATTCAAATGTAAAAAGTTAGGGCATGAAATTCTAAACTGGTCACTGAAATTATTTCTACCTATCATAAGCAAGCAATTACTCTGGATTAAGAATTGGTAATAACTAAAACTAAAAAATAATCAGAGGATTGGATGTTTCTGCAACTTTGTAGATACTGGGCATAAACTAAGTTCTAATTCTAACTACTAAGTAAATTCGAAAAATTTTTTGGTTGACTAAAATTTCTAAGTGTTATCACTACCTCTATCATTATGCGATATTTAATATAGGGTATCTGTTAATAGTCCACAAAAACAGAAGTAGAAAACATTAACTTCATAGTTTCTAATCAGTTTAAAAATGTTGAATACAAATATGATTGGACTGCAAATATGATCACACTTGCAAATTTCCTTCAGAGACACCTTTGCTGCTAGGGTATCCTCAAAGGTACTGAGAGGGTACATGTGCATGCATTGTTCTGGGTATAGTAAAGGTAACGTTATTTGATTCTGGGGCCTGGAGACACAGCTCAGTGGTTAAGCATGCTTACAGCTCTTGCAGAGGATTAGAGCTTGGTTAACGTCCTTAGCTTTAGTGAATTTGATATACTCCTCTGGCCTCTGAAAGCACCTGCACTCATATTTATACACAAACATGCATACACACACACATAGTTAAAAATAAAAAGATATTTAATTTTGAGCCATAAAGATAGCTCAGGTAAAGGCACTGGTCATTCAAGCCTGATAACCAGAGTTTGAGTTTGATCTCCAGATCCCATAGAAAAAAAAAACACGAACACAAAAAGTCATGTGTGAATGTGTGTACATGTACACACACACATAATACACAAATAAGTAATTTTGGAAATACATATCTATTTATTATCACTTCATTGAAAATCCCCAAAGGCAAGTACTATGTCACCTGTTCTCTATAAGCATGAATCAAGAGTAAATTTTAAGTGCATAATATTTTTAATTAATTTCTTAGAAAGCCAATTGCTAACTACATAATCAGACACAATTACATAATTAATTCAAGACAGCAGAAATAAATAATTCTTATACCAATTAATGAGAAGACAAGCAGATATTTTACTATAGCTGCTTATTCAGAACAACATTCAAGTATTATTTCCTAAGCACTGCTCTTGAACTCTAAAATTGTATAAACCTACATGTGTGTGGGTTTTCCATGATTAAAACAACTTATGATTTTTAGAAATTTTATACTGTTTTTAATTTTTCTTTAATCAATCTATTTAACCTCACTTTAAGTGTCAACTATGAGCACAGGATAGAAATGGGGTAAACAAAACTTTGCTAAATTGAAATAAATATATAATTATTAATTTATATGTACCCCTTAAAATATCATAGGATTTTACAAATAATTTTGAAAACATTAATTTAAATAGGCATTTGCTTAACTGTAACGTCTTCAAGTTAAAGTTCACTTCTTCTAGAAGAAACCCTGTCATAATTAAATGCCAGACAGAATCTTAAAAATCAATGTCACTAACATTTATTTAATATAAAAACATTAATGTAATGCAAATGCTTAAGTCCATAATTTTTTACTTAGTTAGAAACTGGATTTATTCCTGGAGGAAGGGTTCATAAACTATATTTGTTAAAAGAAAACTAAATTCTGGAGTGACTTTTTAGAAAGACTGCTTAAATCAAATTAAACACAGTTAGGGTTTGACTAACCTGTAAAGTAGTTAAGAGGCATAGAACTGGTTATTGCTACCACTCAATGGAACTGGGAGAAAGGCCAGATGTGATCATCATGACTGCTAGGGTGTCCTCAAAGGTACCGAGGTGGTGCATCTGTATGCAGTTAAGAGCACTTGCTGCTCTTCTAGAGGTTTGGTTCCCAGCACCAGAGTCAGGTGGTTCATAACTGCCTGTGGTTCTAGTGCCAGGAGATCTCACTTCCTCTCTGGCCACCCTAGTCACCTGTACACATGTAGCAAACTCACACAGACACACACACATAAATAAAAATTAAAAAAAAATTTAAAGAAAAAATGAAATAAATGAAAACAAACAGATTCATGAATGAATAATCTTAAAGCAGAGAATATATTAATCAGATCTCAAAATCCAGATATGAGAAAATCAAAGACTGATGATTTAACTGATTACAGGACAACTAAAAATTTCCATACAGTCAAAAGCAAAATAAAAGACCTCGAAACTTAAAAAGTAAATCACAATTAAGAAAATTAATGTTCACATAAACAAGGAACATATCAGCAAAATAACAAACAAAAAACTGTTAGGAGGCAAATAGCAACTGATGAATAATGGCATATGTAGAAGCTTAACAGAAATGGACTTATAAATATATTTATTTAAAGATCTAACTTCTACTTAAAATGAAATAAATATGAATCAAAATGAGGTAGCATACTTTTCATCTAGTGACAAAAGGCTTTTAAAAAGATATGGAAACCCATTGTAAGGTAAATGTGATAAGAGGAACCTCCCTCTGCAGAGAGTAGAAAATGATAGGAAGTAGAGCATGTAACATAACCTAAGCAGACCTTGAACCCACGGCCTGCATTCACTTCCTAGGAGCTACGCTAATAGGCAAGTACTATCACACCTTGGTTTATAAAAAAGATTTTCAATTTTTACCTATTTTGTCTCACACTTTTATGTAAAATGTAAGAAAATGTATTAAAACTACTTTTAATGTTTATGTAGATAAGCAGTTCTAATTATGTTTCCCAGTGTTGCATACAATCCCAAGTCACAACCATATTCCTGAATATTTAAATTAACAGGTTTGCTATTTCATGGTAGACTTTATACACAAATGTAGAAAAAAAGAGAGGTGGAAAAAATTAGGAAAAAAAATTAAGCTATTGGCCCAGTAAACATTTTTATGGAACAAAAAGGAAAATGGTTTGTGAATTCATAAAATAATGCTACTAGAGGATTCTTTTACCTCAGTTTCAAAAATTCTACTCAATATCCAAATAACATATTAAATTCTTTTCTATTCAGATTGGTAATAATTCATACTTAAACACAAAAATAATGTTCAATGGGCACTCATATTCAAAATTTAATTAAGATAGTGGGAAGTGGCTACGATTTCTAATTCAGATGTTGGCGCATAAAGTAGGAAAGAAAGGCAATGACCACAAGTATGCACCAACTCTTTTCCAACTCAAATTCAGTAAAAGATTTTTCCACCTAGCTTATACCACTTACTTCTAGACAGTCACTGTCTGGTGCCACCCAAAACTTATACTGTTTACTTTTCAGAGTGTGAAAGCATTAAACTCATTATACCAATGAGTATATGCATAAAATGCAGTTATGTAAATGACCAAGTAAAGCTGGATACTTTTCAAAACATTTACCATCAAGGACCTGAGCTTCTGACTTGGCCCAATGCTCTGTTGCACTGTATCTAGCTATAGGCAAGTTCAGTAAAAGCCTCTTACTGTGGAGATGAATAACCACAACAACTAAAATTTATCTTTGACTGGTATATTCAAAATCCTAACCACAGAAAACGCCCAAAGTTCAAAAGCATATTTCATATGGATAGACCTAATAGTCATAAGGAACATAGGTAAACAAATGTTACATAATATTTCTTTATTTTTAACTTATAATGCATGCAGACATGCTTCTTAATTTTTTTCTTTTTTCTTTTATGTGCATGGGTATGCTGCGTATGTGTGGCACCTGCAGAAGACAGAAGACAATCATATAAATGTTTCCCAACCTTTCCCAAGACAAGACACTTCTTTGAATAATGCTTTCCTTCCTTTTCTACATAAGTTCTTAATAAAGGTTAACAACAAAGAAATATGCTAACTTCTTGGCATGAGCCTTTATATACCCAGTATTATTAACACAGCACAAAATCATCATAATAAAGACATTTGCTCTTATGAATCAATTAAAGATTACCTATAGCAGTGGTTCTCAACCTTGCTAATGTTGTGAGTCTTAATACAGTTCTTAATGTTGTGGTAACCACCAACCATAAAATTATTTCATTGTTACTTCATAACTGTAATATTGATGTTATAAACAGTATTGTAAATCTCTGTGTTTTTCCAATGGTCTTAGGTGACCCCTATGAAAGGCAACCCACAGGATGAGAAGCACTGACCTATAGCCAAGTTTATCTTTCCTATCGTCATTGTTTTCCACAAACTATATTTAATGAACAAAATACCACAGGAACTGACCTGCAAAAGGGACACTGATTCTTTGCCTACTAACTGATAGATAATAAAGGAGCCAAAAAGATGGACAGTTTTCAAAACTGAAGTAGATCCACAGCCTGACATTGAAGGTACTTACCATTTGTGTGGGTGTCTTTGGGGGCTGGACCAAACACTGAAAACCATTTTTGACCTGTCACACAAATGGTCTCTCCTTTTTTAAGATGAAGTATCGTACCTCCCTACCACCAATATTTGACAGTACAACATTTCAACCTAATTGCATGTGACTGACAAGAAAAGATTAGTGTGGACCAATTAACAAGCACATAAATGTTTTAGGTTTTTCAAATTCAGAAACACGTTCATAAGAATTCCTTATTAAAGGAGCCGTTTAACTACCATATGCTTAAGAAAAACTAAATACAGCACAATGATGGCACACGCCTTTCCTCCCAGCACTCTGGAGGCAGAAGCAGGTGGATCTCTGAGTTGGAGGCCAGCCTGATCTACAGAGTGAGTTACAGGATGGTTAAGGTTACACAGAGAAACCCTGTCTTGAAAAACAGAAAGAAAAAGAAAGAAAGAAAGAGAGTGAGTGGGAGACAGAGTGAGGGAGAGAGCCAGGGAGGGAGGGAAGGAGAAAGAGAGGGAAGGACTGAGGGAGGAAAGGAAAGAAGGTTAAATGCAAAAGTATCTAAATGCTAATCCCTGCTTAATCAGCAGTTCTGTCCAGCTGTTGGCTAATTCTTCTAGTGAAGAACGAAAATCAGCGTCTGAAGAATCAGTTGTCAATATTGCACAAATATCAGTTAAAAATATGTAAGTGAAATCAATAATGGTCATAATTTGAAAAGATGTTCTAACCTCATTATAAAATCAAACGGAAGCATAAAACATAAATAACAAAAGAGATTTTGAATTGCCCATTATTACTTCTGGTATTTATTACATGGTTTTCAATTTTGTCTTTTTTTATTTAACAAACCCAGAAAGGCAGGATACTAAAAAAGGTGTGATAGTTACAAGTTTGCAGCAGTTAAGAAATTTCTAAATAAACAACATAGTTCTTTCATTATCTTTTCAGTTGATACAACTTTCTGGTTCAGGGTTTAGAAAATTAAATGAGTAATACATAAAAGCTGACTCTCACACACATAAACTGTATGTTCATCATTTCAAGGGAAAGAAACTATACACAGATAAACTGCCAGTCACTCAAAAAAAAAAAATCCTCCAGTGGTGATGCGTATCATTACTGAGAATTAAAAATGTTCTCACCAAAAAAATGACAATCTAATGAAGACATGCTATGCACAGTCTTAGCCCACTGCACATGATCAATAAATAAGAAATGGCATGCGCAAACAAATAAGACTCAAACACAAAAGCACTTACTTTTACAAAAAACTTAAAACTTACTGGCTTTTAAAATTGGCTCCCCTATTCTGAATAGGGGAGAGGGGATGAGGAAAGGAGGGTGGGACTGGGAGGAGAAGAAGGAGGAGCCTTTGATCGAGATGTTAATTATTAATTAATTGATTGATTGATTGATTGATTGAAATTTCGCCCATGTTGCTTTGCTCCAGCTCTGTGGAAAGTGAACTTTGCTCTGTACACTGTACAGTGGTTTAGCTGTGATGAAGAATGCTGCAATGACTAGCACAGGACAGCTTCTTCACGACCTCAAGATTTCCTATAGGACAGGCCCCAGCTGGAACAGAGACGTTCTATGGCTCACTTACTCTCAGAAGATATTGTTCATCTACTGGGCAGCAATGTTCTAGAAATCACTCCTCAAGGACACTAAAGTGCATTCAAATTCCTTGGCTTGCTGTGGGAATGATGCTGTAATTTCTGGGGTGGAATAAAAACTGCCAGGTACAGATGCATTCTATGTGATCCTAGACATGAGCAATGAGAAATCTATAGCTCAGCCCAGTGACCAATGGCAGCTAGCCTGATGACCTGTACATAAACAATTATCTCGCTTGTGACTAATCCATCAGTGTGCAGATGTTGCCTCTACCAGACCAGGAATGTCAGTGCTCATTCATGGCATTTGAGTAAACATTTTTGCCACCAAAAAGAAAATCTACACACAGAAGAAAAAAGTTGCCAAAGAAATTAGGGCTTCGGTAATTATGAAACCACAAGGTACTAGGCTTCTTACATCAGTCAGAGATGAATGGGAACACTTGGAAAAATATTTCACCATTAGTCTGATTTGTGAAAGAAAGCCACAGGAAAAACAACAGGAATTTTTAAATTCCTTTATTACCCAATACAATTATATGTTTCAGCCTAAACTAATGCTGGCAGTACTCCGAGGGATTCTTTCATTCCTCAAGGGTAAAATGAGAAGCAGAACAAATATGGGCAGTCTATGTTAGGCTTTCCCTGTGTATCTTAGAGAGACACCTCTGTTTAAAAATGGGCATTAAAATCTGCCTGCCAATACAGTTTTGATTCACCATTGTCTCAAAGATAGTGGCTGAAACAAAAACAAACTGCAGGCCCCCAAAACCACATCAATACCTCCCTCCTCATGAAAGCACCATTCTTTCATGTTCAACTCCCACAGTGGCCTTTTCATCACCTTCCTGCTTCCAACTTTTATTTTCCCTGCATATGTTAGCAATGTTAAACACACACACACATACAAACATACACCAGAAGCCAAAAGTCTAGCTCAGTTTACTTTCAAATACCGCCAACCCCAACCAGGTAATGATTGCTTAATTTAGAGTAAGAAAACACTTTCTTAAAAATGGTAAAATTATAATGCACAAAAAACCATAAATATGTCCTGTGATATTTGGTTTCACCTGAAAAAGAAAAAAAAAAAGTCAAGCAAATGCCACATCAACTCAAAGGACTACCACCTAGACATCAAAATAAAATGGGGCACCCCTCAGTTATATGGATGTGATAATGTCCAGAGAAACACAATATAGAAACTTCCAAACCTCCGTAAGAGGCATGAATTCAAACTGTTTACATATATAAACTGCTTTACATATCTGTATCTAGTATCCATTTGATTACTACTAAGTTGTTATGACTTCCCTCAGTATTAGGAAATAAAGGGCAAAGGCAAGAGAGCAGCTTGATCAATTCTGCGACTGTCGCCTTCACTTCTTCACACAGGCCTACTTTGCTCAGTCTAACACACCCAGATACACTACAGCTTTTTCTTTCTCAACTGGCATATATGGTGTATCTGATAACTCATCCCTTGCAAGGCCAGCCTGTAGCTTTCACAAACATGCCTGCTTACATTGGGAATGATAAGTAATGTCTTAAAGAGGAGAGAGATCACTGAAAAAAGAAAGGAAGGAAGAAGGATCAGTTATGAGCTAGAGAAGACAAATAATTCAAATCAGGTCTGATACCTTCTCCTATGATGTTAAAAAAAAAAGTAATTCTACAAAAATGATTTTTCAAATCATAGAGAAAAAGCATCAAAAAATGTAATTCAGTTGCAACTATTGATATAAGAATTTGAAGACCTTATGGTACTACTGTTCAAACACAGGTTACAAAACAAAAAGAGATTACAAATAGCTTCTCCAAATACATACTTCTAGTTAATCATACTACCTTAATTTTTTAAAAAGTCTTTCTTTGAAACATTTTAAATAACTATTTGTCAAAAGTATTATGTTAAATTAATTTTGAACAATAACTGACATTTAATTCTATGTATGTGTTAGTTTCAGTTATTGATGAACTATGACAACACAGTGATATGAGAAGCCATGGTACCCCATACCAGACAAGATTTCCATATAAAGAAGGAGGTGGATTGACCAGAAAGTGTCAAAGTAGTTTTGCCGTTTGTTTGTTTATTTGTTTGTGGGTTTTTTCCTATTAAGGTGCCCTTGAGGATCTGAAGATAAAGTTTTAACCCCTACTCTCCATTACTCCCCTCAAACTAAGTGTTCTAGGATGGAACAAGAACACACTCAAGACACAAACGAGATCTTTATCATTCCATAGAAATACCAGCACTCCTACTTTGGGCAGAGTTACCATTTCCTAAATTGTCCCTGAAATACAAATAAGAGCAAAAAGGTTGGCTTCAGAGGACTTCCTGGATGTGACTCAGGCTGTTAAAAGTCAGAATAAAAGGAGAGAAAGCCAAAACCTTATCCAAGTAAGTCACTAACTACAGGAGTGGCTGTCAGTAAACCAAAAAACAAGATCTACCACGGATAAATGACAATACTCCTAATTCACTGAGAATTCATCTGGCTCTGTTCATGTTTTATACCATTATAAGTTCACCAAGAAAAATAATATTCTGCCAAGGAACATCTTAATGACACAGGAAATTGTCTATGCCTGATAAGGTCACTGTGTTCATAAACAAAATCTCTTGAGACTAAATTGGCTCCTAAGCCATGCCAGGATACACATTTCAAAGCCATTTAAGAAATAAAAACAACGCAGTCAATTTTCTAAGGAATAGAAAGAATACCTGACCACGGTGTGAGCACCTGGGGTCCAGTTCTATGTATACCCCAACTGAATGTCTCTGGAATTCTAAAACAGCCACAATACAGGAGGCCACTTTTGCATTAGTGAAACAGTACTGACTTGGCAGGTCCATTGGTTCTTAACATCTCCTCCCATGAAATAAAATGCTAGGGTGCCATAAATCAAAACTGTGGTTTTCTATAGTTAAAATCAAACAGTAGGTATCTGTCCTCAACATTTTTTCCCATCATTTTTTTTCTCATACCTTTGGAACTTAAAACTACTAGTCTGGATGGAAAAGCAGAAATTTATTACTAACATAAAAGAGCAGATTTGGGGTTTTATTTTTCCAGTTTCATGTGTTCAAGGTTGGAATTTTAAACTTCATACCTAAAATAGTCATAGTACTAGTAAAATTATTGCTGGTTCAAGTAACAGAATCAAACATACCAGGTTTTCATAACATTCCAACAAATAAAAAGTAAACATATCCTCTATACATCTCCCTTGTAGCTGAATACACAATCTGACTTCAGACCCACAAGTTTCAGAACTTCTAAGAGAAAGGGCTGGTTACAGGAAATAACAGTTCTATCCACACTGGTTCCCAGGAGGCTGAGGTCCCTCCTGATCTCCAGGACCCACTGCAGCTTCTCTTGTTCCTAGCCTCCTGTCTGTCAGTGCCACTCCTTTCTATCACTTTATCTGTTCCTTTGCAACTTCAAAGTGATTGTTTTTAATGTGAGAAACAACAATGTCTTCTATCTCTAAGTGTCTCACTGATCCCAGCACTAATATGCAGAGGTGAAACTATCCAAAAAACAGAACAATCTCTTCAAATGTCAAATTAAGATTGGTAACATTTTACCTTAGAAACTAGTGTAAAATGCTGAATGATCATCTATGGACCAGTGACAGTAGCAGTCCCAATGATGAGCAATAAAAAATCACCTACAAGCCAATAGAAATGCTGAAATCATGTGGCCACTTCCATCAAGAGTGTCTACACCGAGCCACTCAGCCTAGAGGGTTCAGTCCATGCTCCTCCCCCAGCAGCTCTATCTCCTTGGTCACATAAGTTGCATATACTTTGACTGTTGCAATATCTAACATTACTAAGCTACACAAACTGATCTTTTCACCAATCCCTTAATACTTTGAGAATTGTACTTTGCCTTTTTCTTTTTGTTATTTTCATCCATATTACAGGCAGTTTATATTGTGCCAGCATAAACCAAGGCCAAGCTAAAAGCTAGAAGGCATGCTAAAGAACTTAGGAGAAAGAGTTACTACAAATGTTACTACTATAGACGTTAACAGGGAGATAGAGAGATGGCTCAGTAGTTGAGAGTGCTTGCGGTTCTTCCAAAGAAATCCAAGCCACATCCAGGCAGCTCATAATGTGCAATGCCAGCACCAAAGGATCCAGTGCCCTCTCCTGGCCTCTGTAGGCACCTGCACATACACAGCCTTCACGTAGAGAGACACATACACATATACAACCTTAACTTCACTGCCAGGGCGCCTGACACACACTTCTGCTCTCTGCAATAATGTGGCCGGGCACACACAAATGCACACATAAGCAATATTTAAAAAAACAAAACTCAAGGGTAGTGTCTGAAATAAATTAAAAAAGAAACAATGGGAGGCAGGCACGGTGTTGCACACCTGTAATCCCAGCACTCAGAAAGGCAGAGGCGGGCGGATCTCTGTGAGTTTGAGGCCAGCCTGGTCTACAAAGCAAGTACAGGACAGCCAAAGCTCCACAGAGAAACCCTGTCTTGAAAAACCAGAAAAAGAAAATAGTGAGGAAACCAATTTTAGTATGATGACTTTCCTTAAGCTCCAATGCAAATAAACTTTGAGACAGAAATAATCGGAGAAATGTAATCACAGTTTGGCTATTTTATAATACTTCAGGATGACCATATTTGACACAATAAATAAAATGTCTTTTTTTGTAAAGGCCTTATCTTTTAAAGGAACATTTTATAATATTTATAAGTAACAAAAATACTATATCTAAGAACTGCAAATTAACCAGGAGTACATAAGAAATATTAGGCATGCAAAACAGATGATTGATAGTGGGATTCACTATATTATTCCATTTTCATAATTCTATTAAAATTTTTAAGTCTTTGAAGTGCTAAACACAGTCTAGTCTATCCTATCCCTTCTGATTCACCATTTTTGGCAGTAATCTGATTTTAGCCATCTCACCTAGCCCTTCTAAAATAGGTGTAGAAGAACATAAGACAAAATGTCACTGCAAATCAGCTTCAGATCTAGAAAATGCATACAGCAAAAGCACACCTAGTGTGTCCACTCTTGGGTGGCAAGAGGAGGCTCAAGCTTTAGAGCTACCTCTTGCCCATTCATATAGACCTAGAAGGATCAATCACAACCAGACACATCTGATGTCTTCTCATGGCTATCCAATCCCATCAAGTTTCTTTACATCATTTTCATTTATAGGTAGCCCCTGAGATGTTTTCTAGGAAACAGCCTAACTGATACCACACTACTGAAAATAAATACAATCAAATTTATGAAGAGAAAATAAAACTAACAAAAGAGTATTCCTATAGGTGGATGCTCTCACAGGAAAAGTAAATGTTATGATCATACTAAAGACAAAATTACATTGTCCAAAATAAAACATATTATATAATATATTAGAGACGGTGTGATGGTACATGCCTTTAATCACAGCACTCAGGAGGCAGAGGCAAGAGGATATCTGTGAGTTTAAGACCAGTCTGATCTTCATAACTCTCTCAGGACAGTCAAGACTAAATTGAGACCCTGTCTCAAAAAAAAAGCAATAATAACAAAAATATAATATAGGAGAAAGAAGCAAGTATCACAAAACTCTACTATTCTCACTTGAATATAAAAAGACTTCTACAAAAAGAAAGTCCAAATAGTCATAACAAAGAAATTTAAGGTGAAAAAATGGGAGATGTAAAAATAAAAAATGAAACTAAAATTGTAAAAATAAATTTAAATCCAGACAGAACAAGGGACAAAACTCACACAAGTAATGGTCAATGAAACAATCTATATGATAGACAAATCTGATATGCTTTCTCAGATTAAAGAACAAGAAATAAATGCCCACAAATAATGCAGAACACATCACAAAAATGACTAAACTTAACAAAAGACAGGTCCTCCAACTCCTACACAGGCCAAGAACACATAAAAAGCAAAACTAAAAAGGCAGAACTACAAATGGTGGGACCTGGAAACGATCATCCTAAGTGAGGTATCCCAAAAGCAGAAAGAAACATATGGTATATACTCACTTATATAGACCTATAAGATAGGAAGGTCATGCTGAAATCTATACACCTAGGGAAGATATACAAGAAGGAGGACCCAGGTTGGTATGATCAATGCTCATTTAGATGAACAAATGGGATGGACATTGAATGGAGGATAAAACAAGCAACAGGACAGGAGCATATCAAAGAGGGCCTCTGAAAGAATCAATATAGTAATGTATCAAAGCAGATATTAAGACTCACAACCAAGCCTTCGGCAGAGGGCGGGAAATAATAATAAAAATAGAGGAAGTTAGTAAGACTTGTGTAGAACAAGAGCTCCACAAAGACCAAACTGAGCAGGGCACAGGGGTCTTATACGAGACAGTTTCCCCAACCAAGGACCATGTATGGATATGGCC